>VXAZ01008875.1:0-188476 GCA_013399875.1 Gymnorhina tibicen | reverse complement strand
GCCCCCCCGCTGCCCGCCGCTCCCCGCCGGCCTGGCGCCCGCTCCGTCCGCTCTCCGCTCTCTCCCTTTGTGCCCCGGCCCCCCGGCGGCCCCGGGAGCAGCCGCCCCGGTCCGCCGGCAGGGAGCGGCGGGGCCGCCGCCGCCGCGCCGTGAGGGCGTTTGGAGGGCGGGCGAGCCGGGCTTCCCCTTGCCGCACGGCTTCCCCTCGCGGACACGAGTTTGGAAACAGCCACGGATCATCAGCCCGGGGGACCTCCCCTGTGAGCGCCGTGCTGCCCGGCGAAGGAGTGTCTCTCGGTAGGCGAGAACGGGGTCAGGGTCAAACACCCACCCGAGGGGTCTCCCCGGGCTTTTACGATATTTTCATGCGGGTTTCTTATTTCTGGCGGGCAGAGGTTGGTGCCGTAGCGTTGTGTGCCCCAGCTGAGTTAGGAGCTGGCGTTTGGAAGTGAACCCCGGTGCAGGTGATGGGGCAGGTGGGGCTCCCCGGCTGCCGGAGCCTCGCTGAGGACCTGGCCGGGCTTTACTGCGGCAGGAAAAAGCTCCCTCAGGAGTCGGTGTCGATTCAGGTGCGTGGAGAACCCCACTTCTTTAAATTTTGCTTCGTGGACAAGAACCTAATGAACTTTGGTCCCTCCCCTTGGAAACAAAGACGAGGTCCTTGTGACAATTAACATAAACCGGTTCAGTGACCTATTAATTAAGGCGAAGATGCGCTCTAGGGAAAGAAGGGTGATCAAGGCAGCTGAAAAAGGCGCCCTGGAAGAGCCGAGCTCCATTAAGGCCTTGTCCCCGCTGAGTGTTCCCGCACACTCCGGGTTCCGTGCGAGCAGCTCGTGGCACTGTTGCCGGAATATCTGACAGTTGTTAGAGGCTTACATTGATAACCAGCAGATGAAAACGTAGCCTGAGTTTAGAGAAGAGACTTTATCTCGGAGCTGGAGTGTTCTAGTAAGTTGTGTTCTCATGGAGACAAATAACCCTGGCGCTGGCTTCCTCCTCAGTCCCTCCCTTGCATTTATCTTTTAACTCTGCCGTACCCAGCCTGCTCGCCCTCCGTGTTCCGTGCCCCCGGAGCGATTCTGAGAGGCACCTCTCAGCTGCGAACGGGAGGTGGGTGCAGATGATTGTCCGTGGATGGAGGCGCGGTGCTCCTAATGAGAAGCCCAGCTGTCCCCCTCCTTCGTAATTCTCAGCTGCCACGGTGGAGAAGGGGGGACAGGATTTCGAGTGTCCTGGGAGTCTGGTTTGCAAATTAGAGAGCCTCCCTCTCCGTGGCATTTGGCTAACTGGGAATGGAAAAGCATGAAACCCTCCACCCTCTGTTCACAGGCAATAATGAGATGCTTGTTTCTTTTTCCAGACCCTTCTGAAACCCAGGAAAGCAAACCTTTACCCCCACCTCCATTGTTCCAAGTGATCCTTCTGGATGAAATATAGAAATGGAAACTGGAGTTAGTGCATGGCAAAGCCAGAAATGTTGGCAAAGCTGCTTCAGCTGTTGTTGGCAGAGTGCTGTAGACGGCACCTAATTTGCTCATCTGCAGTCTAGAAGTGGGTTTTTAGAAAAAAAAAAAATTGAAAATACGCCTTCTAGGCCTTGGGGAGACCGGGGGAACTTTCTGTGTTGCTGAGACGGAGTTGTGGTGGTTTTTTTGGTTGATTGGCTTTTTCTAGGGATGCAGAAAGTTCGCATCACCTTTTGTCAGACTTGAATTTTGGCTTGTTGAGAGTTATTCCAAGACAGTGCTTGGATATCTGCAGGTTTAGTAATGCCAGCTTGCATTTTGAGCTGCAAATCCCCCACATTTTCACAGTTCTTGTAACATAGTCTGCCATAGTACTTTCTCACCCCTTTGTCACTGCGCTCCGCTGGTGCGGAGGTGCCAGCGGTGTTTGCCCGTGCTGCTTTCCCTGCCTCAGTGACGCTGCTGTCCTTTTGTGAGCTGACTCACAGTTTGGGGCTCGCCGTGAGGACGCGGCCAGCCAAGGAGGACGGTCCTTTCGCACCGGGAAGGTTTCCTGCGCGGCAGCGAACCTGTCGCGCAGGTTTATCCTCAGGGACTGGGCTGCAGCTTGTCAGTCTGACACCCAGCACGGTGCCAAAAGCGGTGTTCTCCTGCAGGCTTCCTTGTTGTCAAATAACAGGGGGATTGTGCTTGGATAACACAGGGTGCGTGGGGGCCCCCCTCGCGCGGGCCTTGTCCGCTGACAAATCCGTGGCTATTCTTCCCTGTTGCTAGGGCCAGTGACATATAAAGCTACATGGGGGGGGAAATAAAATCAAGGGGAACCATTGTCTTCTCTGCTTATGGGGAACACTATAAAAAGACTGTCTTGTGAGGCGAGTCACTGAATTAATACAACTCGGTCTTGACAGCAATTGTTATTTTCAGCACCGCGGTTTTCTCTTTCTCATCCGTTTCTTCCTTTCTGAAAAGACTTTGTAAACCTCTCCGATGGTTGAATAGGTTATCCCGAATCTTTAAAAAGATTTAAAAATGGGAATTGGACTAGAAAATACCTCCAGTTGCAAAAAACCACTGCTTGGTAAGTTCTCTTTAAAAGGAAATTACAGCGTAGTTGCAGGTACTTTAGCTTACATCTCCAAGGAAAAAAATTAAAGATAGTTCTGGTGGGCGTGCCATATGGTAACATGCTTGTGTTATCCTCCGCTGGCAAAACTTACGTAAAAAAGAAGCTAGATAAAACCCATTTATTTACAAAAGGAAAAGATTCAGTTTTATTATTGAAGTTCTGAAATTGTCTTTTCTTTAAAAAAACCCCACAGAACCCCTGTCTTTGGATTAGCGAACCCCTCTCCGAAGATTGCAGCACAGGGTTTTTTAAAAATGAGATTGATTTAAGTAGTTGTTGCCTGATCGGTCTTGGAAGGACGAGGAGCTGTTGGAGGTGAGCGAGGGAGAGTGGCTGTTGTTGGGGGCACGTGTGTTTTGGGAGTGAAGGCCAAGTTAACTTGTAAACCAAACTGGGGCACGATGTGCTCTTCCTTCTCTGCCTAGTTCTACAGCACAGGGGAGCCATGCAGCTGCTTCTGATGCTCCACGTGGTTTGTTGGTTTTTGGGTTTTTTTTGAAATTGAAATCATACTTTGTAAATATAAGTGCAGAGGGTGTAGTGAGGCGTTACTTTTTTTCCCCCCTTACATCTCTTGCAGATCAATACCAAAATCAGGGCTGATGGATTTGTTTCCAGATTGACAAGCAGTGTGGCCTTCCCAGTTCCTCAGGCTGCTCCTGCTCTTGGACAACATCAGGGCTGTTTGTTGTTGTCCCTTCCTCAGCTTCCCGAGGTGCTGAGTTGCTGCTCCTTGTCCAAGGAATTCCCTTTGTAACGTGGGCAGTGTAGCAGCTGAGTACCTTGTGAGTGCTCCTTCCATACTTCTGGAGATGTGTTTATCTCCTCTTGATCAAGGACTCCCCCAGAGGACCGGTAGGCACTCCTGAACTGGAATTTGCTCATGGAAAAAATCAGCGTGTAGGCATTTGCAAACTGTTAGAAATGGGAAATGCTGCGAACATCCAGATGTTTTCCCCCCTGTGCTTCGATGTCTTTGTTTACTTCAGTTTTAGCTTGAGGAGCGTAAGGCTACTGCGGGAGCAGGGCAGGGGCCTCCACACAGGAATGTGTTAACATAAAATCAGCTGCCTAACCAGTACCATTAGTGATGTGTTCAGTTCCTTTTTTTTTCAAGTACCAGGATTGAGAAGTCTCTCGAGTTTTCCCATAAGTAAATTGGAGACAGAGCTGTAAAGCTATTGCCAGCTTCCTAAAGAATTTTTATAAAGCCTTGGTAACAGTAATTGTGAGTTTTGAGGAAAGCAGAAGTATTCCGTAGCGGTGCGGTTTAAATGGAATCAGCTCTGACGCTGAACTTAAAAGTGAAGTAAAGCGTGGGGTTTAGGGTATCAGATAATGAAGTGCTGCTGCCTTATCAGTGAGGTTGGAGGTAGAGAGCAAGGAAGCTGCTGCCTGGCTTTTATTTCTGCAAGAATGAGTCTGCTTTGGAGTTACAGAGCTGTGCAGACTAGTTCAGGCTGTGAGATAGCCTGGCACTTGGAAAAACAACTTTTGCCCCTGCTACTGTGTTTTGGGAACATGTAGTAGGTGAACTGAGTGATTGTCGCTTCTAAATGTTGTTAGATAGCTCCTTCTCAGATAGCAACATTCGTTTAGAACGGAAAAAAAACCGTAGGAAGAAAGGCATTGTTCAGTGTGAAAGTTGTGTTTACTACATCGCAGTGATGTCCGGTCTTAATTGCTTCCTAATTGTTTGCTTTTATGCCACGATTGTTTTCCCTTGTTTGTCCTTCCCTCTTGGTGTTTGCAGTGTAAGTGAGCCAATGCCATTAGCTATTTGCAGGGAGGAGTAGTGGAACGTGGATCGCTTTTGGGGGGGATTAATTTGCTGGGCAGTGGCTGGGATTTTCGTCTTTATCAAATGCCTTTGTCGCCTTTTCGTTTTCAGACAGTTTTTTGGATTTAGGGCCTCTTCGTGGCAACAGCCATGGGGTCACAGTTCCATCTCATGCTGTCCTGAGAGATAACGCAGTCTTTTTTATCTTGTTTGAAAAAGGATAAAATATTAGAAGCATGTGTCCGCCAGGCAGTGGCTGGAGGGTTGCAAGAGGCTGACAGAGTGAAGCTGCTTGTTTTTCTTAGAGAACTGAATAACTGCATTAAATTTGGCCACTTTAAGTCTTCCCTCGTAAGCAGTAAGGCAGATCTTGCTGCCAGAGCTATCAATAAGCCTCTGACCCACAAATCAACCTAAACCGCAGGACATGCTTTGCAATGCTTTTAGCATTTGTAAACTAAACCGCTTCCTATCAGAGTTGAGCTACAATGAACTTGCTGTTTGGGTTTTGTTCTTTTTTTTTTTTTTTTTTCTTTTTAAAAACACAGGGAGACTGTGGGTTATAAATTCAGCTGCTATAAAATCTGTTTTCAGCTAGAACTGAGTGTAACTATTACTTTTCTCAGACTTGGAAAAATTTCTCTAGCCTTCACGTTTCATGACGTGGGATTGTGAGGATCCAGTGCTTTGCTTTGTCATCTGTGTATACAGATCTCTCAGATGCTTTCCCAGGGCACTGCTGCTTGGGTCGATATTTTGGGGAGGGGATGTGAAAGAAGGGAATGAGAGCCGAGGATTTGCATGCATCCGTGTAGCTTAAATTGGTTCGTGGAGACTAAGTTTGAAATAACTTCTAATTTCTTAGTGAGCTTAGAAACAGAGTGGTGTGTCTCAGGCATGTTCTGTTTGATTCAAGGCTTTGCTTCCCATTTCAAATCCTTGGCCTGAGTCAGCAGTCAGTCAGTTCACGTGGAGGAGATGGTAATTTTGTGTGTCAGTCCCACCCTGTGAATTCATGAAGGTAACAGTAGTTTTTGCCTTGCAAATGTATTTTGATACTTTTAAAAGCAGTCCATGGAAGCGAATTCACTCACTCTTCTTGTGTCTTTTTTCCCCCCTGGAATCCAACAGTGACCTTGGCTTCTTGTCCCAACTTTCCTTCTGGCTTTTTTTGGTGTGTGAAGAGACTTCTACCTTGTTCACCCTCTCTTCTTCCTCTTCCTTCTCCGGTCCACAGCTGATCCTTGGCAGGAATCCATTCCTTTTGGTGTTCTTACATACCTGAAGAGATCCAGCCCATGTTTCACTTGAGTTTTAGCTGTGGTTTGCTTGGTTTTTTTTTTGTTGTTCTTGTTGTCTGTCCTTACACCACTTCATCTTTCAGTGTGGTCACTTGCCTCTGGAGTTAACTGCTTGTGTCCTCGAGATACTGACGTGCAAAATCTTAATCCCTTCCTCGCGGAAGGAGAACATCTTGCAGATAAGGATTCATAATGCCTGGATTTGTTGTCTTTATCACGAGTCTAATTCCTTTCTTTATGACAAAGAGAACAAATAAGCTTAAGTAAGCTTTGGTACATCCCTCTTTTGCTAAAAATTGAGACAACTGATTTTTGATACAGAAATAATTTCAATCCAAATAATGATTGGGTGGGTTCTCTATGCTGACCTTAATCAAATAACCCTTATTTTGCTTTGGTAGCTGGTGCTTTAATTGTGTTGTTACCAACTTCAGTGGCGCAGTCCTGGTTTTGCTTGAATGGATTACTTGTTTTAGGGACTTGCTCAGTGTTCTGGATCCAGGAATCAAAATGGCATTACTTTGTCTTTTACTTTATGGCCACAAAATACTGCTTTTTCAAATGCTGAGGTGTACCTTTTAGGAAAAACAGCATCTCTAATGTCCTATTATTAACTTTTGTGGTTAGCAGCTCTTGTTAAAATTGCTTACTGCAATGGGAGTGGAAAAAATAGAAAAGGAAAAGTCTATATATTTAAATTCATAGAACGGTTAAACTGACCTTGGGCTCAACTGTCAAATGGTCAAGTTGAAATAATTTCAAAAGAAATGTGCTCCTGTCTATGTAGGAGCAGTCGTTCCCTCTGAGATGCTTCAGGCCAGGTGGGTTTTTCTGATAAGATACTTTGGAAGAGATGAGCAAATTTTCCTGAAGATGGTTACACATGGCACATACAGGATTTTATTAAATGTGGGAGATGTATAAGAAATACTTGGGGGTGAGATAATGGAGGGTATTTTTGGAAAGCTATTATATTATTCATTGCTGCCTCCTGTCCATTCCTTCTTCCTGTTGTTCTCTGTGTCATTTCTTGCCTCTAAGGATTGTTAGTTCCTGGATCCAGACCCTGTTTTCCCTATTAATCCAAGTGTAAGTGTAACCTTCCATCTCTGTTTGAGATTTTCTTTTGGGAAGTTGCCAAGTATTTGTCCTTTGCCACGTTCCTATCCTCAGCCTGTTTTGCGTGGGGGTTACAGTAAAGGGCAGCCTTTTATAAAGTGCTAAAGTGACTCTTTTCCCATGAAAAATTTAGTTAAATTTCTCCTTTAACTGCCTGTTCCCTATCACATTAAGAGATGGTTCTTTTTATTGTGTTTAAGAGGATTGAAGACTGTCTTAAGCTCTTCAGTTAAGTCTTTTTTTTTCTTCCTTTAGAAATGCCTTGATGCGATTTCTTAGGTTGTATGACTAGATTTGCTTTAGTCATTCATTAAGCATTGGTTTCCAAAAGCACTGATCAGCATTTTGGGAAGCCATCCATGTTCTGAGGCATGTTCTCCAAACACTATATTTGGTGCACAAGTAAGGATCTAATTTGATGCTAGAGCCAAGCTTTTATTACTGCAATTTATCACCCTCAGCGGGTTGTAGATGGCTTTCTGCAAAGCTCTGCTTCCTACTTGTGAATGTATTTACAGGGTGTGACTGTTAGCAGCAGTTTGGGATGCGGAGGGCATTAGTCATGGACAGACAGATAATTCAGCTGAATGTAAGGAAATCTGCGTGGCAGGAGGAGCAGTTTGCCGTGGAAAGCAGCGGACACCTTTTGTGTGGGATGCTCGTCTTGTGTTTATCACGTGGAAGAAATGCTGGAGTAAAGGAATCACAGGTAGGCAAACACTGTTCATCACCTGCTTTATTTCTTGGACACGCTCCCGCTTTGCCTCCTGCCCCAGCATCCGGGGCATGCTTTATGGGACTGGCAGCATGTGAGGCTGTGCGAGACAGGCTGGAGCTCTCCAGGCCACTTCAGGATATTCTCAGTTACTTGGGGAAAGATCTTGAACTCCTTTGTGCCTACTGAAACGGTTTAGTAAACCTTCTTTCTTTGTGAACGCTTCCAGGGTCCTTCCTTGAACACCATCCGGTGTGTCACTGAAGGGAGCAACCCAGACTTGGAGCTTATATATATTTCCTTATATTTCTTTTATGAATGACTCAGTTTTATATATGGGAAAGGGTAGGTTTTACAAAAAACAAGTGTGGTTGCGTCCACTGACTGGCGTATTAGGTACGTTCCTGCAGTAAAGAGGTTTGAACCTTTGTGGAAACTTAGAAACTTGGAACTTTTGAACTTGGGAACATTACTGGGTGAAGCTCTGACTTGTGTTGGAGTTCATGCTGTGCCCTCGCTTCTGAGCGAGCTGATGCTAATTGACAGAAATAAAGGTTTCCTGAGAAAAGAGGGGAACATTAGTGAGGAAATAGTGCTGTTTAGCTTGCAGGGAGCTTAATTAGGGACTGAAACGTTCAAAATAGTGAAGTCCATCTCACAGGAAAAAACAAAGCAGTTGGAAAAGAAGGAATACTTTGTATTTACATCCTTCAAAGCTCCAGTAGCCCGCCCTTTTAAAGAAGTACTATGTGAATATTAGGATAGTAGAAGAAATAAATCTAGTTTCGATTATTCCTCACAGTTCCATGAGGTGTGTGTTTATATGTACACAGTAAATGTTAATATTGAAATAGTTGAGGAACCTGGGTCTGATTGAAAGGTCCCAACAGAAGAGCCCAGTCCAGTGCTCACCTTTCTTAAAACTATCAAGTCTGTTGGTAGTAAGCTGGAAATTTAGTGGGTGAAGACAGCGTTGTGTTTGCCTCAGAGTAGTCAGTGGGTTCCTGGGAGTGTGCAACAAGATGTTTGGGATAATCTCGATTCCTCTCATGCAGCAGGATTTCGGATGGATGTCCGGAAGAGGGGAACATGCGGAGGTACTTGGGTCTCTGCTGCGAGCTTCTTTGTTGCTAATCGGAGTGAAAATGCGTTTCAAGTTTGGTGGTCTTAAAGCTCTTGGAAAAAGTCTGTGAGAAACTTGGGAGCAGCAGTGCAGTGACATCCACAAAGGCACACACAGTGAGCCTTTTGGGAGGCTGCAGGTTTTCTGCCACAGACATGTTCCAGTTCCTGTGCTGTCCCTGTGTCTGCCTGCCTCTCTCTGCAAGTCAAGAGGGCACGATGGCCTGGAAAACTTTGATCCAAGCTTTTCTGTGATGGATACTGCTGTGTACTGCTGTTTGTGGCTCTGGCCTGCCCCTCTCTGTTAGTCCTGCAGGGAACGAGGCAGGAGAGGTTGAGTCACTTCCGCAACTGTTGGCTGCCTTGGGAGTAGTTTAATTGTGTTTGGAGTGCACAGACAGGGCTCTGGTAGTATCCAGTGAGGGCAAATGTGACTTGCTTTGTTTATTTTGAGGATTTTCCAGGAGATGAAAGTGTATTACATGAATGCGTTGTAAATGAAACAGGGGACTTTATTTTGGTTGTGAGCATAGCAAACCGATGATGATTTCCCGGTCATGGGATGGGGTTCTGGATGCTTGCTTGTTCCTTGCACTGGGAATTGCGATTACTTGGCAGAAGGGTTGCGTCCAAGTGGGTAAACAGCAGGAACACCATTGGGTGGGGTTGTAGCAGACACGAGTGCTGTAGCGTAACACCTCCCCCTTGTTTACAGGCACTTTCTCAGCCTGCAGACGGGAAAACGGAGGCAGAGGGAAGCGTAGGTGCCTGGCTTGGCTGGAAAACAGTCTGTGGCCACCTAACATCCTTGTGGATTTGGCACTGTGTGCCGCTGCAGGGGGAGTGAGGGCACAGGGCACAGGGAACAGGGAAGAGGCCGCTCTCCAAACACCTGACACTTGTCCCCTGTTCGGAGCCCAGCCAGCAAAGGTTTCCCTTCAGGTGCGTTCTGGTGCACGTAAGAGTTGTGCTGGACCGATCCCACGCTGGCTCGAAGTCACTGACTCTAAACTGTGTATGTATAGGAGAAAAAAAGCATTTTAGGAATGTGGACGTGTACAGGTTATGTCAGCTTTGACACTGAGGGGTGGTGGCTGGGGCAAGCAAAAGCAAAACTATTCCTTAAGGCTACCTTAAATAACTTTCTCTTTCCTGGATGTGAATCATCTGATAAACGTCTGCTCTTTTAACATGTCGAGTCTTGTGTATAATGGGACCTGTGTTTTTTAAGAGCTGTTCATGAGATTGTGCCTTTTTCATCTGCCATCCTGTAGGCAACTTCAGTCTGTGAAGACAGCCTTTTTTCCTAGAAGGCGAAGCCAGATTTCAGTCCCCACCTTGATGGGTAGAGAAGGAAGAATTTCATAGAAACACTGATTTCCCTGTCAGTACTCCAATGGAAGGAGGCACCATTTCAAATCAGTTACGATGATAATGGTCACCATACCCCTTGAGAAGCATCTTCAGGTTCCAAAGCCTGCAGAGAACCAAAGTTACTCTGTGGTACAGCTAATAAACAATAAACCCCATGTATTCTGTTCCTATAGGAGTGACCATGTGTCTGAGGAAATTTTTCAAGTCAGTGCCACTGGTTCTTCCTTAAACAAACCGAAACAAAAGCTCTAGGCCTGGAATTGCTTTCTAACCATTGCCTTACCTTCTGAGAGAGCAACTGTGTTGTGTAAGGAGTTGGCAGCTCCTAACTGCTTCCCACACCTGCTGCATGGAATGCATCCTGAATTCTTACCTTGCTTTTGTTACCTGCAAGTTCAAGTGACTGGACTGAGACAGCCTTACTGCAATGAATGGGAATTGGATTGGGAGAAGTTGACTTTTTGGTGCTGTAAGAGCTGAAGGAAGCAACGCTTTGCTCTCACACTGTCTCTCTGCAGAACAGAAATGTTGTGACTATTCAGTTTTAAAAATAGAAATGCTCAAGTTCAGTTTCTTCAGTGCAGATTTTGAACATGTTCAGCTGAATTTTACCTGCTGTCCTTCTGATGCTGTGCTTGTCAAAGGGAAAACCTATTTAAAGGCTGCAGCTATTGATTTCATTGCCAAAAAGTAGCTTGAGCTTTTATTTTAATTTCTCTGTTGACGTGTTGGCTGGTGGAAACAAACCTGATCGTACTCTGATGTTTCTATTCTTAGCAGGATGTTATCATTTGAAGGCCTGTATTATTGTTTAAAGGCTGGAAACGTTTGCTTTTCTGGAATTTGGGTCTTGTCTTAGAGTGTTTCTGTGTTTAAAAAGAGGCACAGCAGGAGAAGGGAGACAAAGAAGTGCAGAGCTAAAACTTCGGGGCTTCTCTGGTAAACTCACTTGTTGGCCTGTGGCAGTGAGTTGCTGCCTCAGTTTCCCTGTGCAACGAGCCACTAATGATCCCTACTTCAATGATACTTTGTTAGGATTAATTAATGCTTGTAAAGGGGTTTGAAGATGAAAAAGCAGGAGTTAACATAGAACAAATTTCCATGCCCTGGGTAAATGTTCTGTGCACTGTTTTGAGTGCAGCTTTTTGAGAATCTCTCGAGTGTTTCCATACAGTTTAAAGGGCTTATTTCAGCCTGGCCATGGTGGTGATGGCTTTGGGGAGACACTGTAAGTGGTACAGCTGTACCTCCAGGAGTTAGTTACTCACTCCTTGCCCCAAGGAAAGGGGCCTCAGCATTACGGAGCAGTTAGAGGAATGTAGGTGGCAGATGTATGGTGAAAATGCTGCCACTGCACAGCAGGTGAGAGCCTGGTGTTAGTTGTGTGGTGAGAACAAGCTGTAAAGGGTTAACTTTTACAGATGAGAAGCCTAAACTTACCTGGTTTAATTCAGGTTTCCCCGAATCGGCAGCAGACTTGGTGGAAATAGATAAAAATGTCTGCTGAAAGGCTCTGTGGACAAATGGTTGGGAGTGAGGAGGCCTAAGCCAGGCCAGCCCAAGGAATTCTCCTGGGAGCAGTTAGTGGGAGTTTATCAAGAGCTGAGGCTGGATATTTAAGCTGCTTTGAGTGCAGAACATCTGCCAGTGCTGCGTTTGAAGCTGAGGTGAGCTGTTGAGGCAGCGTGGGGTAAGCAGGAACACCGCAAGTTTTTCCTTTCTTCTGGAAACATCCTCTTACCAGCCTGAGACAGAACAGCCTGAAGAACCTGCATCACAAAACCCACGTCCTGCCAGCAGATGAGTGGCTAAAATGACAGCTTTGGAGGAAACTCGGTGTTCTTGCTTACAAGCGAGTTGTGACGTGGCTGCGTGGGCTCGTGCTGGTGGGAAGGGCTTGCCGAGGCTCCCGAGCCCCGCTTCCGCACGCAGCCCGGCTCGGGAGCCAACTGCCTCCGACACGGTTCCTCATTTAGTGCTGGGCCGGGCTGCAGCTGGCACTGCTGGGGCTGCAGCTCCCTGTAAAAATAGAAGGGCATCATTTGCTAGAAACGTCGGATGTGGGAGTGAAGGGAGCAAAGCGTCCTTGGAATCGCAGGAATTGCTTGAGAAGTCAGTTCTCCTTGAAAGGCTGCAAATTGGTTGTGGCAAATAGTGGGGACGATGCAACGTGCTCCCCATTTCATGACCTTTTTATGTCCAAGGAAAATGAGATCTTCATTGGTTTCTCTGTCCGCTCTCACCTGTGCATTAATGTGGAGGAGACCTCAGAGACTCTTGAACAGGAAAAGGCAGGTGCTGCCTACTAGCTTGGAGCATTTTAAAACCTCGACAGAAATGGCTGATTCCATTATGGGAAAATAAAATGTCGTGCTTGACCCAGACAGAGATGATTGTGTGTATTGCTGGCCACCAGGCAGAACTCTTTAAAGTTACTTTTTTCACCGATTGCTCTAGGAGTTGAGGAAATAGACCTGGAATAAGACAATTTTCTGAATCTGTCATTTGAAACAGATTGGCATAATAGGAAAAAATATTTATTTATTTGGTTAGATAATAGGAGAGCTTCTGAACTAATAAGGTAATTGGATTAATGTTTATTAATGCAATATTTATGACCAGACTTTCCAAGAAAAACCATGTCCTCTAAAGATTTTGGCTTAGAGAGGCTGCACTAGGCTATTCCTGAGCTGTGTCTCAAGGAGTGTGTTAACTGGCTTTGGTGAACTGCATAAATGCATGGAATTCTGATAATTTATTGCCAAAATTGCAGGTATTTCCATAGCACGCGACGACTACCAGGCTGCATTTATCCTAATTACTTTTCCTTTTGGATGCCTGCCTGCCTGCCTTTCGTGTCAGAGCGTTTCCTGCTGTCTTAGGGTGACTGTGCTGCATTTGAGAAGCAGGGATCAGAAAGGTGTTGGAGGTAAAGACGGAATGGCTTATTTAGAGTAGGAGATCACTCTGTTCTTACAGCTTCTGACAGCTTATGGGAAGAACCCCCCTGTTTCTGTGAAGGGGGGAGCAGAGATTAAATGCTACCTAAAGCTTTTTCCAACATGTTGCATTCTCTGCTTCTGTGACCGTGGATCTGTGCAGGGTATTCAGCAGATCTGCAGTGACTTGGTTTGTTGTCTGGCAAACTCAAGAGCTGGGGTGGGTACGGTGAATTCCTACCCACAGTTTCTCAGAATAAACTATTATTTAGAGAATTCCTTCACCATGCTTTCCTTGTGCCCTTTTCCCAAACCCTCGTCCCTCTCTTGGGCTTACTCTTTGTGCTAAATTACAAACAGTTTCTTGGGTTAGTTTTTTCATAACCTTTTTCCAGGTTGTGTTTAGCTCGTACTGGGTTCCTTCTGCTTACGCTGACGCATGCGGAAAGATAATGATCCCAGTCTCTTCTGCTCTCCAGATGTTTTAGGTTGTATTTTCACTCCCTGTGTTGGCAAAGTGCCTCTGAAGTGGCTGTGTTCCTGAAAAGAAAATAATTGGGTTTAAGTAAAGTAGTCAGTCAAGAGATTTGGGGGTTTTTGTTTGTTGGGTTTTTTTCAGGTTCTTCTTTCTTCAGAGCTGGTTTGAGCCTGGCCTGGCACCAGATGCAGGTGGCTGGAAGGGTGGGAGGTGATGGCAACTCCCTGAGCCACAGACGCTTCTCACTCCCACTGGGAGGCAATTATTTTATTCAGGATTTGTGTTTGGTATCCTGGCTTAGGGTGAGGTGCAGATGACTGGGAGCGGTTAGAAGTGTCCTGTAACAGAACAGACGGGAGCAGGATGTTCCCTCCTTCTCCTTCTGGCTCCTGGTTTGATTTAGCAGCTGGCTGCACTGGTGTTAGTCGGGTGTCCGTGTGAGTGTACACGGCTGTACCATCCCAGGATCCCTGGAACTCCAGCCAAACGCTTTTTCACAACAGCCAGGACCCAGGATTACCGCAGAGGCCTGCGGGAAGGTGAGGATGCTGCTGCTCCTTCGGAGCCCGGGAGTCGGAGCAGCTCTGGGACCATAGAACAGAATCCCAGGATGGTTTGTGTTAGAAGCGACCTCAAAGCCCATCTCGTTCCAACCCCCTGCCACGGGCAGGGACACCTTCCACCAGCCCAGGTTGCTCCGAGCCCCCTCCAGCCTGGCCTTGGACACTGCCAGGGATCCAGGGGCAGCCACAGGTGCTCTGGGCAGCCTGTGCCAGGGCCTCCCCACCCTCACAGGGGAGAATGTCTTCCTAAGTAAAGGATTTCTTCCTTGATTAAAGAGAGACAACGCTTGCACCCCACCGACGAAAAATTCTGTTTGGTCCTTAGAGAGATGGCGAAACATTGGCCAAGTCGTTATAGAAAGAAATGAGATCTGGATAATATTTGTAATGAAAATTGGGTCTGTCTGGGTTTCACATCTTTCCACTTGCACTGGAATTCAGAGCTCAGTTTGCCTGTTCTGACAGAAGTCTTTTCTCAGCTTATACATGAAAATACTCACAAATATTGGCTCATTTGATACTTCTCTGCAAATATTTAATTCTACACGTCATGTTTTTGACATGTTAGGGGTTCATGTGCCATCCAGGCTCACTGCTGTGGTTTAAAATTCAAATGTCTAAATGTTTTTTTCGAAGGCAGTCCACGTTTTTCCAAACAAAATTATAGGTAAGAAAGTGATTAGGTCAGAAAATGGTTTAAAAAAAGTCAGAATACCTGTTGCTTTAGCATCCCTGTTTTTGGTAAATACCCTGTTGCAACGTGAAAATATGTGAGTGGGTAAAGTATTTAATGTTGCTCTTGCCCTTACGTGGGACTGGCCTGCTTGTTTCCTTTTTACTTCCTGTTCGAAAAGGTCTCTAAATGTTTCCTCTATCTTTTGCAGTGGCAGTCGCTCTTCCAAAACCTTCAAACCAAAGAAGAATATTCCCGAGGGGTCTCATCAGTACGAGCTGCTAAAACATGCCGAGGCCACGCTGGGAAGCGGCAATCTCCGGATGGCTGTGATGCTTCCAGAGGGGGAAGACTTAAATGAATGGGTTGCAGTTAACAGTGAGTCCCTGGCCTTTTCTTCATCATGGGGAGTGTTGGAAGTGGGCTGATGCTTGTGGGAGGACAACTGTGTGTCCCCCTTTCTATTCCTGGAGAAGAGAGGGGTCGGGGGACCTCGCTCTCTACAACTCCCTGACAGGAGGGTGCAGCTGGGTGGGGGTCAGGCTTTGCTCCCGGGGAACAGGGACAGGGTGACTGGAAACAGCCTCAGGGTTCAGGTTGGATATCAGGAAGAATTCCTTCATGGAAAATGTTGTCAAGCATTGGAGGTGTTGAAGTCCCCATCCCTGGAGATGTCCAAGGAACAACTGGACGCGGCACTCAGTGCTCTGGTCTGGGTGAGAAGGTGGGGATCAGCCACAGGTTGGACTTGATGATCTCGGAGGTCTTTTCCAGCCTAAATGATTCTGTGATTCTAATGGGGTTTGTACCTTTCCTAAAGTTAGTTCCTTTTGTTCCTACCAAGTGTTGAGCCTTCGCTCCGGTAAGTCTCTGATGTCATTCTTTTAACTTCCTCTAAAGCTGTTTGTCCAAACTCTCTGCTTTCAGGCCAAACAATGATGCCTAAATTAGCATTTTCTGATTGCTCGACCTTGTTTCCTCCTCCTTCCTCTCCCTGTTGCATGAATTTCGTCCTTTGCTCCCAAAGAATGGATTGTCCCATTGCACTGTGTAGCCTGTGCAGATTTGGCTGCCACAAGCTCTGTGCCCTGTCCGGGTGTTTCCTCGTCTTTTGCCTCTCAGGCCTGATGTGCTGCAGTGGTGGTACAGGGTTGATTGTGCACTGCAGTAGAAACGACGCTTGAGCTAAATGTCCTCCAGTTGTTTCTGTGGTTCTGCCTTTTTTCTTCTTGCTCTTTGACATGTTTGGGAAGTGAAACCGTCACACTGACTTCCACCTTCCTGTTCCCACTCAGCCACGCAGTGCTCTGCTGCTCTGCTTGTCGCTGCTTCCAGGGTAGGCTGGAATTGCTGACACCATCCTTTGCAAAAGTTAAGTCACACTGCATTGCAAAACTGACTAGAGAAAAAGCCAGCCAACTTGTGTGAGTAAGCATTACTAAAGATGCTTCATGTATTGCTGGCATCCTTCCCTTTTGGTGCTTCCTTCACTCCCTGTCTCTCCTTTCCTGTGTGGCAGCCGTTTTTCCCTTCCAGAATGACTTAACTGCTGAATTAGCTGTAATGGAATTGTAGCTGTGTAATTAAAGAGTGAGCTGATGATGTGCTCCCTTCCCTGAGCATCCCTGCACCACACCGAGCACCAGTGGTAGCTGTGAGCCCCTTCTGCTCGCTGAGAGGTCTCATGAGGAGACAAAATGTGTGACTTCAAGCCATTGCTTTTACCCTTCTCGACCTGAGAGCACAAAACCAAATGTGCTCCGCCCTGCTACTTTGTGCTCAGCTCTCAGCCTGACTGGTGTCTTAGGGAATGACTTGATGTGCCTGTGGATTTTGAGACTTCCGAGTGTGGGATTTGCCATAATCAGTCACTTTGTCGGAGCCTGTGTGGGTTTTCTGAATATGCCTGCCTTGAAGCAAACAGTGGGCTGTGGTTTCTGCTGGGAGCAGGGAATGGAAACTTAATTAACAGTTCTCGTGGGCACTTGAGAAGCAGGGGCTGGTGTCTCATATCTGCTGAGCAGTAGCTATGACTTGCTGCTGTGCCGTTTGTCTAATCTTGGCTGTTTATTCTCTGAAAGATAGCTGCAGATAAAGTGGATTTTACAAACTGATTGCAGTGACCACAGTTCCTGCTGTCAGTTATTGAAAAAGAACCTTCTTTTCAAAGAGCTTGGAGTAATTAACTAAAAAAAGAGTAACTGTAAGAGTAGGGTTAGATGGGGCATTAGGAAGAAATTGTTCCCTGTTAGGGCAGTGAGGCCCTGGCACAGGGTGCCCACAGGAGCTGTGGCTGCCCCTGGATACCTGGCAGTGTCCAAGGCCAGGTTGGATGGGGCTTGGAGCACCCTGGTCTAGTGGAAGGTGTCCCTGCCCATGGCAGGGGGTGGAAGTGGATGGTCTTGAAATTCCCTTCCCACCCGAAGCAGTCTGGGATTCAATGAAATGTTCTTGGGACAGGTGGGCCTTTGGAATACAAAGCCTGAGGGAAGTCACTGTCACCTAACGAGTACCTGCTCTCTCTAGTTGAAAAGCTTATGCTGAAAATCTTTCTTTTATTCCACACTTGCCGGTAGAATTTGGGATTGTATTATATTGCACCAAACTTTCAGAAAAGGAAATAACTAGGCTTTCTCTTTCCCTTTTCTTCTTCCAACCGAAGATTTTGCTGCAGTGAACAATTAAATAGTTCTTGCCAGAGGCTGTTCCAGAAAGCTGGTGGTTGCATTCTGCATCTCCTTTATAATGGATCTTAAAAAAGCAACAACAATGAAGTTTTTTCTCAAAAACCGTTCCAGAACCCGTGCTTTACAGTCTGGGCTGTAGGAATCTTGTGCTGCAGAGTGCTAATGGGTGGTTTCTGTGCTTTTCAGCTGTCGACTTCTTCAACCAGATCAATATGCTCTATGGAACCATCACGGACTTCTGCACGGAGGAGAGCTGCCCCGTGATGTCTGCTGGCCCAAAGTAAGAGCATGTTTTCACACACTGTTGACTGGGTGCAGTTTTTGAGATGATTTTTCATTTAAAAACTTGAGACTAGCTGAGATGAGTGCCAGAGCTGGGTGGAAAGGATATGAAGGAGAAGAAGGATTTGAACTTCTGTTAAGGGGTTGGGGAATAGAAAGTTGGGGTTTTTGGCCTGTGTTTATATTTGTTTGGTGTTTATTTTTTTCCTTTAACCTGGGAAGTAAATTTATTATCAAAACTATTTTTCCCCCTTCTTTTTTTTCCTGAAACATTAATGAGGCCTTCTTAAATGAAGATTTAAAGTTTTTATGTGCAGGCATTCCATTAGCGCTTACCAAAATCTTCCTTGTAGGTATTGTAGAAATATCAGATGTCTGGATAAGAATCCCCTACCCTGTGTCCTTCTTGGATTCTTGCTTATGCTTTTGTTGAGACATCCAGTGTTTGTGCTTCTTTCTGCTCTCTAATTCAATTTGTTGTTTTACTCTGGCTCCAGACTGATCCTGGCACCTCAACTAAGTAGTGATATTTGTCCTAACATGAATAGCACTTAAATCTTGCTATTAGGGCAGTACTGAGTGGTGAGAAATCCTGATTTTTCATAAATCCAGACACATGGTCCATTTGGTGTGTCTGGGATTTTGGCATGTGTTCTTAGATACAATTTTAAAATGCTTTCAGACCCTCTGATTTGTTGCTGTTAATAAAATGGGATTTTTTTGTCCCGCTGCGAGCAGCACCTTCATAATCCCTCATCAAATTTGTTTACGGTGCAAATGTTCTCCCAGTAGTTGTTCTGACAAAACTGAATTTGCTAAACAAATTGAGAAGCCAGATTTATCAGATGCAGCTAAGCTTTGCATAAAGCCACGTGTGTGATCTGTAACACACAAACCCTGTGGTTCACTTGGGAGCTGGTATTGTCAGACTCCCCGTGTTCGGTGGGTTTGGGGTTTTTAAGCAATATCTTTCCAAGATTATCCACCATCTCGACTGGTGTCAGCTGCATTTATGCATAATGCAATAGCATTGCTGGGAACCTACCTGTGTCTGTAGAACAGCCATAATTTGGGATCTCTGGCAAGGACAGCTAGCCTAGTTTGGTTTTCAGCTATGCAAAATTTTGTGAGAATATTTTCAAATGTGAAGACATCCCCTAAATTGGAGGGTCTGATGTGTGTGGCCGGCAGCTGCTGCAGATGTCGAGTGTTGACAGTTGCTGTGGCAGCGTGACTGAAGTTTGGGAAGGCCTGCAGGAGGCCGTGGAGCAGGATTGCAGCGAGGAGGCCGGGAGGGGAGCAGGCGAGGGTGACACGGAGCACTCAGACCTTGGTTCCAGGGAAGGGCAGTGGGAGGGTGTGGGAGCACGAGGAGCAGGAAGAGCAGCCTTCCAGGCCTAGCAGGAGTGATTCACTGGTGCTAAATGCCGCGTTGTCCCACCCCAGGTACGAGTACCATTGGGCAGATGGCACAAACATAAAGAAACCCATCAAGTGCTCTGCACCAAAGTACATCGATTACCTGATGACCTGGGTCCAGGACCAGCTGGATGACGAAACGCTATTTCCTTCTAAAATAGGTAAGTGAGTAAGTGCAGCTGAACAGTGCACTCGGGTTACACTTATACAGGAACGCTCCAGTCCTCGAGCATTAAAAGGTCTCCTTAGTGATTGATGTGTAGGGCAGGTTTAGAAGATTACATTATCTGTCTGAACACACTTATCTTTTAGGGTATGTTGTAATACGTGAACTCTGATCCATGTATTAATACTCCTAATAAACACCTGTCCCAATTCTGGATGCAGGAAGTACCATTTCAATCTAATCACTGACTCTGGTCATCGAGTCAGGTGTTTTATTCATTTTGAACAGTTAGTTGTTTCTTTAGAAATAAAGCAGAGGGTCTCAGACCCTTATAACCAGTAACTGGCAGCTTTTTGTCGCAGAAGAGATGTTTGGGTGTCATGAGGAGTTTTCAGACCTTATCTCCAAAGAAGCTGAATTGCAGCTTTGATCTTAAGTTAATGATTTTTTTTTTTGCTTGTTTCTTTTCAAGTGAAGATGAAAAATAGATGTTTTAAAGAGGTTTCTTTCAGAAAAGCAGGAGGGAAATAATGACCAACCAACAGTTTGGAAAAGATAACAGGGGAGGTCTCTTACTGCTCTAATTTTGTGAATAGTTTCTGAAGCTTTTGACACATTTTCTTTAAGTTTCTTCAGAGAAACCGTGCCTTCAGAGGGAGACTCGGAGGCCGCAAACTAACCAGCTAAATATGAATTTCCCGTGTGCTGCAGCAGCCAGAGGAGGAAATGTGATGTACATGTGTGCAGGGCAGGCTGAAGCATTAGCAGGAAAACATTACTGCTGGGACCTGAAAGCATTGCTGTGGTCCTGGCTGGCCTCAGAGCATCCAGAGCCTGGGCCTCTGGCCTTCAGACAGGATTGAGCACTTGGACAGGCTGTAGCAGAGCTAAGCTGACTGGGGAGACTGGTAGGCGAGGAGAAGCTAGACAGGTTTCCTCTTTCTGGATGGTTGATAGATACGTTTTTTCAGCCTGGGGAAGTGACGGCGAAAGAGTTGGTCGCTCCCAGTAGCCGGTTGCCGTTTCTCAGCTGGTTTTAATGAAAGCTGTGCAGTGACAAAGGTCCGCTCTTGAAACTGATTTCACCTGTCCTGGGTTGTAGTGGCTTTCAAAACACACAAATGTGGCCTGGGAGTTGAAGAATAAGCCGTCTGTTTTCTTCTTTCCAGGTGTACCATTCCCAAAGAATTTCATGTCAGTGGCCAAGACAATTCTCAAGCGTCTCTTCAGAGTTTACGCTCACATCTACCACCAGCACTTTGAGCCGGTGATCCAGCTGCAGGAAGAGGCACACCTTAACACTTCTTTCAAGCACTTTATATTTTTTGTTCAGGTAAGGACATTGCAAACAGCGTGCTCGCTTCAAAGCTGCATTACCCCCCTTCCCTTGCGGAAAAAATCAGCATCTTCTTAAGTTCCCTTCCTTTAAGTGGGGGGAAAAGCTTCAGGCAGTGGAACACCGCTGTTTTCAGTGAGTGGCAGATGGGTAGGGGAGGCTGTAGCGGCTAAGCCTGGGCTTGGAGAGCTGACTGCCAAGTGAATTCTGGCTAAATAAGGCTTCTCACCTGAGCTGTATGTACAAAACTCTCTACGTGTGTCTTTCTCCTCATCCCTGTCACAGGAATTCAACCTTATTGATAGAAGAGAACTTGCACCCCTTCAAGAACTGATTGAAAAACTCACCTCGAAGGACAGATAAAAGGAAGAGGACTTCTTCAAGTCACTTGTTTCTTTAAGCGAGCGTGTGGTATTTGTTTTTTGTTTATTTGGTTTTTTCAAAAAAAAAAAAAAAAACAAAACAACCCCCCTGTGCTGTTACCAGTGACAGCTGAGATCTACTTTCTGTGCTTTTATTAGGGGAAGTCTTTTCTCTGTTAGTGACATGTGGTAAATAGCTTTTTTTTATTATTATTTTATTGTTGTTATTCATTGTGGAATTTCTAGCAGGTGCTGAGTGTTTATAAAGGAAACATGCTTGGTTGGGGGATTGACTCTGCTGGTGGATGGGTTCTTGTGTTGTGTCAGTGGTAGCCCATTCTCATGAAGTCCCTGGAAGACTTGCTTACATTCTCTAAGTGCCTTGGCAGACTCACTTCTGAGGTGCAAAGCACATACAATACTGAACATTGCTGGAAACAGAGAATATGTACTAACACCCAGACACTTACTGATACTTGTTTTAAAAATATATATCTATGCTTACACTAAAAAAAAAAAAAAGCCATAACTTGCTGAAATCAATGATCTCCAGCTTTTAATACAAATATTTGTCTTATTTTTTTAGAGATGAATATAGAATTTTTCAAAACTAGATTATTTCTTACAAAGAAAAGCGTAAGTTCTCGTTGCTAAAGCGAAACGGCGAAGGTGGTGTCAAAATTACACAGCCCTTGTGCTTAGCAAGCAGTTCCGTGTCTGCTGCCATGGGACTTTGCATAGTTGCTTTTATTTTCTTAGCAGGAAAGCATCGGTTGGGTCAGCCAGCTTGTTAAGTTCCCCTAGCAGTTGCCAAATGAACAGTTAGTTTGCACAAATATAGTTAGGGAAAATATTCCCTATAAAAAAATTGCACTGGGATAGTAGTAGTAATAATAAGGAAAACCTGGCTTGAAAAATAACTAGTGGAAAGGTGTTTTTTAAGTTGGGAATGCAAAGCCTGGCTCTGAGGGGGAGCTCTGGTGGCCAGTGTTTGCTGTTTGAGGAAATGTGTCTTGGAGGGAAGATAATTTAGTGGGCTGCTTTGGAGTTAGGTTATTATGATGGTGTTCTCCCCCGTTTAAAATCACTGCCCATCTCCAGGGAACTCCAGCTGCTGGGAGAAGCAACAGGAGCAGGTGAAGCCAAGGTGAGCACGTGACAGAGAAGTTGAGCTTCTGTTTTGCGCACCTTGGCTTGGTCAAAAATGCCGAGTAAAGTTGGAAATGGCGTGCAGGAGCCTGCAAAGAGGTGAGTGGCCATTCACACAGCCAGCAGGTAACAGCTGAGCACAGAAGTGACTCACTTGGGAGCTGCTGGGTTCAGGTGAGGCATCCTGATCTTCTGGCTTTTCCTGTGCCACCCGACAGTGCAAAAGCGACCGATCTCCCAAATTCAAACTGCACGGTTTAGACGCAGAGTGAGCAAGGCAGGAGCTCCGAGGTGCTAAACAGGTGATGTCTCCCATTAAATTTCAAGGTGACTCCTTGGTTTGGTGTCGTGTACCAGCAAGAAGCAAAAAGGATGCATGTGTAGAAGTGAGGATTTGCTTGGAGATAGCAGTGCAGTGGTTCGCGTTCCCGGCACACTTCTGCCCTAGGAGGGCTTAGTTCTTGTTGTTACAGTTTTTTTTCTTTTTAACAGCCAGTTTAATTCTAGAAATCCAGAGGCATCTGCTGCAGTTCAGCCAATCAGAATTGGAATGTACTGAGTATAAAAATGAGTCCTAGGTGGATAGTGTGGGTTTTTTTAATTCAGTATCTGGCAGTAGAAGGTCTTTGACTGAATAGTTTCTAGGCATGTAGTAAAAGCTTGGAGATCATGATTTGCCTGACAGCTGTATGAACACATTGTTTAATTACACAACACTTGACAATAACATCGAGGACGTGTTTGCAGTGGTGGGGATTTAGGATCCCTGCGCTGTTTCTTTTTGCAGCTTTTCATTGTTGTTTTGCTTCTGAAAGCTGTGGGACCAGAAGTTGACGTGTGTTTACACTCTTGGAGTAAGGGCACGTGGAAATGCCACTCAGTGGAATCTGGATCGAGTGAATGTGTTTATAAAATAGTGCATTTATGGGAGGAAAAGGGGGGGACGCCCCCTGCCCCTCCAAATAAACCCCAGAGAAACAAACTCTGCACTGCTCCAGGCCCCCACTACGGACTTTGAGGGGTGACGAGCGCTCGGAGACAAAACCTTCCAGCTTTGGTCATTGGGAGCAGAAAGTGCCAGTGGGGTTACACCAGGCTGTGCTTCCAGTGCTGCCTCGGGCCTTCCAGTCTGATAGGATCCCGAATCCCTATGGTTTGTGGTGGTCTGTTGCTACCAGCATATTGGATCTTGTCAGGGATTTGGGTGGCGACTTGGGGAGGCCACCTCCCTCGAGCTGGGAAGGGGCAAAGGGCCGCATCCGTGGAGCTCAGCCACCACTGGCAGTGCTGACAGTGCTCAGGTGGGTGGATACGTTGGGATGTGTTGTCCAAGTCTTTCAAGTTCAAGTCAGGGATACAAGTTACTCAAGCAAAGAGCAAACAAAACCACCGCGTTCTGCTGGTGCAGGTGGCTGAGGGGAGAAAACAGGTTTCGAGGGGCAGGCAGCCCATCTGCAAGTATCCAGTTTCTTTTCCTGCTTACTATGCAACGTAGAGCTTTGAACTTCTGCTTTTCCTTGGAGATAGAGAGGAGCACTGTCCTTACCCAGTCCTTAGGAACTGACCCCTCTCCCAGTGTCCCTGACCCTCAGTTAACAGGTAAGGACACCTATTTGCTGCTATGGACTCGATTTACCTTTCAGATTGTTCTTTTCTAGTTCTCGCCCCTCTTCCTTTCTCCCGGGTCACCAGTTTTACTATAAACACATCCTTTTTGGATAGTTGTGTTTTTCCTTGCTGCCCTCTCCTCCTTTCCTGCCTGCCAGAGTGCTGTTACTGTACATAACCCCCCTTTTAGTTGGATTATTTAAGGAGCTGCAGCACGAACAGAAGTTCCTTGCTTTTTTTCCCCACCAGAATATTCCCTTTTGCGCCGAATCTCGTTTCCTTCACTGCTGGTAGCAGTTGTCTCTTTTCCAATCCCTCCCTGCTAAAACCACTGGCAGTTTCATGGATGCCCGTCGCCTTTTCCTGGATATCTGCTCTTTTAACATGAGACTAACATTGGTGATTTTCAGTGTTAAACCTTCTTATTTCCCTGCTCTCCTTATGGTTTACTCTTGCCAGGTTCAGTTTGCAGCCTAGGAAAATATCCAATTACCTTATTTTGTTGGAAGAACCAATTCCCCAAATTGTTCATAGAATATTGTATTTTTAGGGGAGATTAATTTTTTATAGCCACTAAACTATACTCATTATTTTTGTACGTTTGCAACTTGGGGACATTTTTCCGAGCCGTGTCGCGGAGGGAACACTTATTTTCATGGCTGTTTGACTATTTGGGAGTGCTGTGGTTGTGTGGTGTAGGGGCACATACCTTGATGTGCGCTGGGAGAGAGAGAAGGATGCAATAAAAATGAACGAGGTTTCAATAAAAATGAATGAGGTTTCAGTAAAAATGGACAAGGTTTCAGTAAAAGGCCATTTTTGAAGGAAAAAAAAATTCCAGAAGCGACACTAACCTTTTCTCCTCCTTTAGAATCCTGAAATATATGGGAGAAAACACAGTGTAAAGTATAAAATGCAAGGAGAGAACCCTTACTGTGAGCTAACTGTGCCAATACTGCTTCAGTTTGTAGTCACTGATGGAGATTGCAGTTTAAAATGAAAACGGCTTTTGATTAAAAAAGAATAAGTTGAATGTCTGAAAATCCGCACCGTGTTTATTTGAGAGTTGTAAATAATGTATACAGATGGTTGTATGTGATGGGGCAGAATATTTAAATCCTAGGGGTTTTTTTTTCAATAAGAAACTGAAGGCTGTTTATAAGAGAAAATAAATAGCTATGTTTGACCATGACTGTCTTTATTTCCTTCTTGGACTTGCTCCTCAGTGATCTCCTACTTGTAAATAGATTTTTTTCTCCCCCCCGCCCCCCCCATACTGTAAACATCTGACCACGACACACCCAAGGACGTTGTTGGGTCGGCAGTGCCACACGAGGTGCAGACTCCGCTTTTGGCCCTGCCCAGCAGCACAGGTGCCTGGTCTTGGCTTTTCTTTCTCCCAAAAGCCTCCTGCGACCCCAACAGGGTGGAACGCTCCAGATTTCCTGCCCTCCCATCCACGCCTGGTTCCCAAGTGCCCTGCCCTCCGGTGAGTCCTTCGCACCCGTGGCTGGAGGGCAGGTTGGGAAGAGGTGGTTTAAAATTTGGCTTTGACTTCAATTTTACACACAAATCTGGGGTCACAGCTGCCTTGCTGGTGGTGCCCATCTCCTAGGGCTCAGGATTTTCCCTGTTTAACTTGGTTCTCCTTGGGTTTGGTGTCTGGGAGGTTTTAGAGTTTCATAGAATTCCACAATGGTTTGGTTCGGAAGGCACCTCAAAGCCCATCCCGTTCCACCCCCTGCCACGGGCAGGGACCCCTTCCACTAGCCCAGGTTGCTCCAAGCCCCATCCAAATTCGCCTTGAACACTCCAGGGACAGCCTGTGCCAGGGCCTCTCCACTCTCACAGGGCAGGATTCCTTCCTGAAGTAAAGAATTCCAGCCTAAAGTCAAGAATTCCTTCCTAAAGTTAAGAATTTCTTCCTAAATATTTTCAGTAACAGCCGCCTACATTCAAGTGCCGCCGCTCTCCTTTAAACCCAGCTCGCGTGCCAGTGCCAGACATTCCTGGAGGAGTTTTTAAGGCAATCGGGGGCTGGGGCGTGGCTTTGTCTCCTTCCCCTGTTCCCTTCGTCCTGCGGGGCGGGACGGGGGCAGCGCTGAGAACGGCAGCGGCTCGCGGCACGGGTGACCGCCATCGATGCGCTCCGCCTGCCGCTGCTCTTGCCTGCGGCGGGATCGGCCGCGGCGCTAGCCGGTGACGTCAGCGGGCGCTCCGGCGGGCCCGCCGCTGTCGCGCGCCAAATTTGAAGGCTGCGCGCGCGGGGCTGGGCTCGCGCCCCCTCAGGCCGGTCTCGCGCCTCCGCCCCCCGCCCCCTCAGGCGCCCTCTCGCCCCCTCAGGCCGCCATGGCCACCCCGCCCAAGCGCGGCAGGTCCGACGGCCGCCTCAAGAAGGTCGCCGTGGAGGGCAACATCGGTGAGTCGGCGCCTCTCGCCTACCCGGGGAAAGGGACGGGGAAGGGGAGAATTGGCGAGGGTTGGAGGGAGAGGCGGCTCCCGCGGCGCTCGGTGCTTTCGGCCGTGTCTGGGGGAGGCACAGCTCCGCGGACTCTTCACTGCCTGCTTGTCTTCCTCCTTTCTTTCTTTTCTTTCCTCCCCTTCCCTTCTTCCTTACCTCCTCCCTTCCTTCCCCTTCATCTCCTCCTTCCCCCTTTTCCCTCCTTTCCCCCCTTTGTCTCTCTAACCCCTCATGCCCCCTCACCCTCCCTCTCCCTTCTCTATCGCCGCATTCCCCCTTTCCCGCCTCTCCCTTGTGTGAGGGCTCTTCCCACCACGGCAGAGCGGGGCAACAGGGACGCTTCTACAAGATTTTCCTGGCCGTTTCCCTCGGTGAAAGGCTTTTAGTCAGGTCAAGAGGCACAAACAAGCCAATTCATAATGTCAGAGACTTTACCTTGACACCGTAAAAATGGTGAGATTTAGGAGGGCAAAAAAGAAAAGCTTTCTATTACAGTTTTTAACTGATTCACCTGGTTGGTGTTGAAGTCCCGGTTAAGCTTTTTCCCCCATCTTTCCTGACTGTGGTGTAAAACACCCAGAATCACGGAATCTCCCGAGTTGTGAGGGATCCACAAGGATCTCTGAATGCCACTCCTGGCCCTGCACAGCACACCTCAAAATATCACCAGGTGCCTGGGAGCGTTGTCAAACCTGTTTAAATTCAGATAAAGGAAAGCCCTGTTGCTCCATTAATTGATGTGGAACTGATCAATGGGTGTGGGAGACTGATTCATGGGGATGGAAGGCAGAGGTGAACACGAGTTAAATAACACAGCTGTGGGTGGTTTCTCACTGACGTTGTTCCTGAATGCTTCTCCTACAGCTGCAGGGAAATCCACCTTTGTGAATATTCTGAAACAAGCCAGTGAGGAGTGGGAAGTGGTTCCTGAGCCTGTAGCTAGATGGTGCAATGTCCAGCAAAGCTCTGGAGATGACTGTGAGGTAAAAGAGAGAAAAATAAGTCAAATGTTCCTCTAATTTCAGAGTACCAGTATATCCAACACACTGGGTACTTTTCAGACTCCGTGTGATAGGAACACTTTTGCTGATTGCTTTCACAATGTCTGAGTTCCTCTTTTCCAGTTTGTTGGGTTATTGTGGAATAAATGTTATTCATGGTCAGATGTAATTTCCAAAAGCGGTAAGGAGTTACGAGAGTTACTTGTAGCCACTGTGAACTAACCAGGCGAGCGCAGACAGTTGTTCCTGTGCTGTGAAAAGTGTGCTCTGAAACGTCTTAGGAAATTGAGAACTGCTGCTAACTTGGTTTTAGTGGTGGGGTTTTTTCCCAGCTGCCTGTAATTGCACTGGCAATCCAGCTGCTACTTCCTGTGCAAGTGGCTTTTGAGGGACTGGAGATGTTTTTTAGACCTGGCAAAAAGCACAGTGTATTTTGGTTAACTCAGTGTAAAATTTAACGGGGACGTGATGCTCCTGACTTCTCCTCAGCTGCATTTTTTCGGAATTAGACAGCGCTCTGTTTCTTTCCCTGTGAGTCCAGGAGCTGACCACGTCACAGAAGAGTGGCGGGAACGTGCTGCGGATGATGTATGAGAAGCCGGAGAGGTGGGCTTTCACCTTCCAGACGTACGCGTGCCTCAGCAGGATCCGGGCTCAGCTCAACTCCCTGGATGGCAAACTCCGGGACGCGCAGAATCCTGTGGTCTTCTTCGAGCGCTCTGTCTACAGCGACAGGTATGTGGGGCTGGAGTCCTCAAGGGGCAGATGAAAGTTCTCACAAGTCAAATCGCAGAATCCCAGAATAGCTGGGGTTGGAGGCGAGCTCTGGAGGTCACCCGGTCCAAGTCCCCAGCCAAGGCAGGGTCATCCAGAGCAGGTGACAGAGGAATGCATCTGGGTGGTTGAAATTCTCCAGAGAGGGAGACTCCACAACCTCCCTGGGCAGCTGTTCCAGTGCTTGGCCATCCTCATGGAAAGAAGCTCTTCCTCATGTTGAGCTGGAACTTCTTGTGTTTTAGTTTATGGCCAAGAAAAAAATGCATAAATAAATGCCTCATTCTGCGTTTCTGGATTCAGAAGGTGAGACTTGATAACTGAATCCCACCCTGTAACCCTTAGACGTTCCCCGTGTTGGAATATATTGCAAATAATAACGTGTTTTAAGTTATTGTAAGTAAATGACCCAGTGTACAAGCCAGTTGTGTCCTGAGGGTTATTCCTGCACACCTGAGCTGCAAATGTTGGTGGTCTTCATGCACACAGCTCCAGGAGGAGAATGCCAGGTGTTTAGTTTCACTCCAAGAGTTCATTAGAGATGCTGCAGTGTTACCACTCAGCTTCTTCTCTAGTTACTGTACTTAAGGCAAACCAAGTGATTCCTGTGTCCAAGAGAATTTTTGTTTCCATCACTTTCATGTCCACAGATACATCTTTGCTGCTAATTTATACGAGTCTGATTGCATGAACGAGACCGAGTGGACAATATACCAGGACTGGCATGACTGGATGAATAAACAGTTTGGCTCGAGGCTGGCGCTGGATGGGATCATTTATCTCCGAGCCACTCCTGAGGTGAGGGATACGAATGTGACCGCACAGACAACAAGTCTGTGTTCTTGCCCCCCATGGTTAGAGTTCAGCTCAGGCTGCCCTGTTCCCCTGAAGACTGCAATACTTGAGCTGTGACTAAGTCTGGAAGTACTTAAAAAAAATCTTCTTGCAAACATTTAGACTGTGTATTAAAGTCAACTGTGCTGGTAATGATTTTCTAATTTTGTAAACAGAATACACGAGAACAGTAAGCCAGAAAAAACCGCTGGAATAAAGCAAGCAACTCCAGGAAAGTACAAAATAGCTCTAGGAATAGCTGTTACATAGGGAATATAGCTGTACAGAGAATAGATACAACAGTTTACAGTAAGGTTAGAGCTGATGTGGGGGTGGTCTGTGAAGCCCCTGCACCTGTGGCGATGGAGCTAAGCCGCTCTGTATGCGAGGCCTTATGGCCATACTTTGATCTTGGGCCATCTAATATTTGTTTAAAAGGAGAGAACAGAATAATATCTCTTTTGGGTATGAAACTTGCTTGAACAAGAGGAAAACATGAGTTTAAAAGAGCACTGATGAACTTACAGATCACTTCCATATTTCCTTGCTTGCAGCTTCCATGCCTTCAGTTTTGTTATGGTTGTAAAAAACTGGGGAATGTAACATGCTGGAGTAACTCTGAGGGCTTCTTGTTTTTCTGTTTAAGAAAATAACATCTATTTTAATTACAAAGTACAACACTTAAACAATTTTGGCGTGTTGTTGAGACTTCTTAGGTGCGCTCAGGATGGGAACAAATGATTTAAAACATTGGAAAACAGTTCCTAAGTGCCAGAAACGTAGTGAGATCTTGAAATGCTTGTCTGTAATGTCAAATGGGTATTTCTGTGCTTTTGGCATGCAATACACCAATTTATTTGTTTTTATTTAATATCTTTTGCCTTTAGAAATGCTTGAATAGGATTTACTTGCGTGGAAGAGATGAAGAACAAGAAATCCCCATTGAATATCTGGAGAAGCTTCACTACAAACATGAAAGTTGGCTCCAGCACAGGACGCTGCGGTAGGGTTTGTTGAATGGTTCCTTGAGGAATGGATAAATCTTTGTCAGGATCTTCCATAGTGCTTTTTCCACCAGTGAAATTTCAGCTTTTCTGATGTGTAGATCTAAACTGTAGGCACATTTCTATCAGTGTTTCCTTTGTAGTAGTGTCTTTCCAGCACGTTCATTATTGCTTGGACATGCAGTGTGCTCCAAGTTCTCTTCAGGCAGAGCTCTGAGCAGCAGAGGCTCCAGCTGAACTCTCTTTAATACAGTGTTCTGTTATTCAGTTAGCTGCTGGGGGAGCAGAATGTCCAGGAATCACTGATGCATCCCAGGAGCCACGCTGTAAATTCCGAATTCCTGGCTCTAATTTATAGATGCAGTTCTTTCTGTGGCATTCTTAACAATGAAAGTGCTGACAGGGATTTGAATGCTCTCTGCTTTATTTCCAGCTACTAATATTTGCTTTGTTCCTCTCCCAATACAGAACAGATTTTGACTATCTACAGGAAATTCCAATTTTAACGCTTGATGTTAATGAAGACTTCAAAGGCAAAAAGGACAGCTACGATCACATGATCGAAAAGGTAAAATTTCACAAGCACAACAAACTGATGATTCAGGTTGCTCTAGAAATAAACTTCACTGTGTAATCATCCTTCTAAAATATGTAAATCACAGAGTTCCGTTCAGGTAGTGAACAGTTTTATAGCCTACTGCAATACATATTTTAAAGCTAGGCCAAACCTTTATCATTTAACTGCTCAGGTGTTCGGTACTGGAATCCCAATGGGATTCAAGTGAGGACAACTTGACTTTCATCTGAGTAGCTGCAATGACTTACAGACCTCAGCAATGGTTTGCAGATGTTTTTCCATTCTTCAGAAATAAACTGTTCCTTCACGAGAAAAGCAGCTTTGTCCTTTGATCTCCACTGATCCACCCAGGAGTGGAAGTGTTCACCTGATTGAAACCAGTCTTCCTGTTTGAGCGTGTTAATCAGTGGAATGACCGGATATGGCAGCTGTGGAGGGAGCGTGCTTCCCATCTGCACAAGATGAGATAAGGCCAAGCTTGGGCAACTTAGTATGGATTTTGGAGGAGTTTACTCCGGGGTAGCTGTCAGGTTATCTGGGAACAGCCTATGCCCTGTGTTGGCTCTATTTTTTGGCATTTCCTAAATGGAGCCAGGGAAGAGGTACACTTGATGAGGCTGGGTGCATTGGGCTTTGGTGTGTGCTGTGTGGGGACCCAGACCATGTGTCCTTCCTTCTCACCTCTGTTGTGATGCTCATCCTGAAACTGTGCCTGGTGTGTAAATCTTGACAGGGTTCTCTATGCAGGATTACTGGTGCTAAGCTCTGAAGCGGAGGGTGGCTTTCTCGTGGTGCCTTTCAAGTTGGTCTTGGCACAGTTACGTGTTCCCTTCTCTACAGGAAGGGATTTGACCTCTTCTTTTTTTCCCCACCTCCTTGAGCCCTCACCTGGGAAGGGAAGGGTCACAGTTGGAGAGTGTGATCCAAGATCTGTTTCCATTTCACGTCAAGAAATTGGACAAAACATTTACAGATGGGCTCTGTAGGAGACCCTTTGCCAAAAGAATAGCACCGTGTCCTCTAGTAAATGGTTGATTCCTCTCCAAGGAGTAGCCTGGCTTGAGTGGACAGAGGAAAATGCTCCCAGTTCAGGCTGTATCACAGCCTAGTTCCTAGGATGTTCCTGAAACTGAGAGGCAGGAGTTTTGAGCCTGGCATTGATCTCCAGTATTGGATTTTCTCCGAGCACTGTGGTTTTGGTAGGTATTGCTGTATTTATTTCTTTGCCAGCCTCAGATTCCAAGGGACGTCCTGATTAGATGCACTGGGTTGTTCACCAGCATTAAATCGGGCTGGTGTTCAGGCAGTGGACATGACTCGGTGGTTTCCAAATGACAGCTCTTTTGAGGTGGCCATTATCCTCCTCCTGTTTGGGTGACACCTGCTTGTAATGCAGTTCCTTTGTGACAGAGGGCTGTAGTTCAGGACCATAGGAGGGGTAATCATTCCATCGTGTCTTTCCCTGCATCTGCTCAATTACAGGTACCATGTCTGGAAACTTTATTGATGGACAGGTAATGGCACGGCTGAGCCAGAGCTGCTTTTTCCCTGTTTCTTTAGGCTGTAGTAAAGCATAAAGCAGAGGAGAGGTAAATATGCTTGCTGTCTATTTCTGTTGATAAACACTTAGTGTGACTGACAATCTTTGTTTCTTTTTGCAGGTCAAGGAATTTTTGACCATATTATAATCCTCTTTGAAGCGCAGACAGATTCAAACCATTCCAAACTTCTGTGTGATCAAAGTCTCAAGTGCAGCTTCTTCCTTCTTTTATAGGAAGCCCTTGGAGAGGCACGACTCAGTCCTGGTGATTTGGTTGTGAGGAACAAATAAACTTTGTGAATAGGGAAATTATTAAATAAATGGGTACATCTGTTCAGTATTATGTTAAGTAACAAGCACAAATTCAGAAGAGACAAGGATTCTGAGCATTCCCAAATGCTGCGCCAGTTTTTGATCAGACCAATGAGTTCTAGAGTATTTTATAGATTTTTAAAATTTATTTTGTGCCCAACTTCTATTTAATTTTCAAGAAGGTAGCGGGTTTTTAGATCTCTTCAGTGTTTTTTTGTTGCATGGATTTGTAATGGATGTTTTGTTGTTCCCAGGAAGTAAAAGGTTAAAACCATTTTTGCTGCTGAGGGAATTTTAATATAACCTGGAATTTTATATTTTAAGGTACACAAAAATGTTTGATGCTTTTGGTAGAAGTTCTTCGTAGAATGCACTGAATTAAATCCAAATGTGACTGAAATATCTGTATATAGCAAATGAATTTTTATATCTGTTTCTAGGATGCACTGCAAACTGGGATATTCGAGGCTTTTTGTTATCTAGCATGTTTGGGGTTTTTTTAACAATGCTTTTTAGCTTTTCTGAAAACAATGCTGTTTTTGTTGCTGCTCATTCCTTCTCCTGGAGAGGAATATGTGTGTTTGCTAGGCACTGCACTGGGCAGAAGGGCATTTTGCAAACGGCCTCCATCTGTAAATGATGTGTTGCTAAACCATCCCGTAATCGCATTAGGGATGTGAGAGGTGGCTTCCTGCCTTTGTTCCAGCTGCTCCATGTGTTCACTGGGCCTTTTGGGTGCTTATCCCAGATCCTGCACGGTTGGAAGTAGGTTTTTCTGTCTCACCTGCTTGGAGTAAGAAGGGGAGACCTGTGTGGAGTAGCTGCTGCCTGAGCCTCTTGTTCCAGGTGCAGAAAAAAATCTTCTCAGGCTACCCATCTCTAGTGCTGGGTCTTATGAGCTGCTTTGTTCTGCTTTAAACACTTCTGAGTGCACAGTCGACTTTTGAAGGCAAAATTTTATTGTGAAGTTTTTCATTGTCTACCGTGGTGCTTCTGCTACCTGCTTGTTGGAGATGAGATTTCTTCCTTTATGGCTGGAATTGTGCTGGCATTCTCTAACCATTGGCTGAAAAATAAACGTGGTTGGAAAGACTTTTTAGTACTTAATAGTGTTGGCTTCTTGTCTCATAAAAGAAGTAATACTGTGGATTGCTCGTACGTAATACCGGTACAATGGATGACTTGAAGGTTATGGATTCTGGTTGTATTTGGTATAAAGAAGTTCTCTGGGATTTCGGGGAAACTGTGACTTCAGATTTTTTTTCACGTGTGGGAAATGAACTTACGGGATAGAGACACAGCATTACATAAAGTGCATCGTGTGTGTGACTTAGTGCTCAGTACAAGAGTGTTGTATAATATTTATGTTGTAGTGGAAAGTAGCAGTAGTCTGGCAGAAAATCTTGTGCAGGACTTGAAGGCTGCACAGTAAAAGGAAACATTTTAAGATCTTTGCTCCAGAAAGGAAGTGAGGTGGAATGGATGAAGATTCAGTTCAAATTTACTTGAAACACATAGTACAAGCTTTTAAAGCATTCTTGGCAAGAGTCTGAACAGTAACAACTTATTTTGACTAACAGTGCAATTATTTCTACAGTTTCAGCTGTCAAAATTGTGGATTTAATTACAGGAATTGGAATGACAGTGCTCGTTGCAAGGAAGTAAACATGTCTGAGTTCTAATAAAGGCTTCTTTAGAAACTCATCACAGAGAGCACACAGAAATTCTGTGGCAGGTTATCTGCAGCCTGTTCCAGAAAGCTTTACAAAATCTCTGCCTGCCAAGTTTGGGTTGGAAGGAGCAAAGTCATGACCAATTATAAGAATGTTTTTAATTGCTGTGGAGAAAAAAACAATAACAAACCCCAAACACACACCCCACTGGCCCCCAAGCTTCTGGGGAATCTGAAAGTGGCTGGCCTGGAGCACACGAAGCTGCAGTTATTTGTATGTAGGACACAGACAGCAGCAGAGAGATGGCCTGAGACTGGTCTGCCTGTGCCTCAGCTGAAACCTCAGCTCCAACAGTACCTCAGCCTTCCGGATCTGTCAGTATTTCCTTTGCTTAAATCTATTCCCAGGCTACCACAAACCAGGATTGTTGTGTTGGCTTTTGCCTTTTAGAGATGCGAAAAGTTTCTGAACTGGTGTCTGCTGTTTGGTGAGGATTGTTTTTCAGCCTTTGGGTGTTGTGTCCCTTTCTCTTCCCTTGGGTTAGAGATGCTCGGATGGAATTGCCTAGGAATGCTTGCTTGTTTTAATCAAGAGTCATCATGATCTGGAAACAAAACTGAGATGCTGTTTTTTCCAGTTAGAAGGCGGATTAAAGTACTGATAAGTAGTGTTTTAATTGTGATGCAAGTACCTGTGTGAGCAATGGTCTTAATATTGCCTCATTTTATTCTCAGTCCTTGTGGCTGTTTTCTGCATAGTGGATTTTAAGTTCTTGTCTAAGTTCATCTCTTTCAAGTTCCTCTTCTTATCTCTAGATGCTTCTTAGAACAGCAACCAATTTTGTAGGTAGAATCTAGTTTTCTGTAATTTTGTGCCAGTTACTTATTTGTACTGTTTTCTATTTATTTAAGCAGACTTCCTAATAATGGAATTGTATATAAAATATGATAAGTATTGAATTGGTTCTGTTCTTTTTCTAGTAATTGGATACTCAGGAATCTCTTTGTGAAATAAAAATGACCCAGGAGAAACTCACCATGAACTGTTAAGTGTAGACCGGAGAAATCTGTACGAATGTAGCAGTAATTAGGTATATCTTAGGAAAAAGCAGCGTGCAAGTGCTCTTGCAAAGAGATTTCAGCATAACCAAGTGTTTGGGCTCCCAGGTGGTTTTTCCCAGCTCCTGTTTAGACTCTCTGCGTGACTGTGAGTAAATAAATCACTCTTAGCCTCACTCTTTTCATGTTTAAAATATTGATATCTCCCCATGCCTTCAGGAGCCTGGGAGGACACATTAGTTAATCTTGATGTGCTGTTTCGTAAGTCTGAAGTGTGCTGTTAAATATTGGAAGAGGAAGGCAGCCCTGGTTTTAGGTTTTGCTCTGGGATGTTTTGATGCCACTGGCCCAGATTCATAGCCAATGGAAGTTATTTGTTTGTGTTAAAAGATATTAAAAGCCATCAGTGCAACGTCAGCTGTGTTAGTTCACCAAAGAAAATGAAAGCTGTAACCATTTGTGAGGAAAGGAAACTTAGGAGAAGTTTGGTCTTGAAATACAAACTGATGGCAAAACTGTGTTGCAGCCCCTGTAGCGTAGTGGTAATGGGCAGAAATCCGTGCAACAGCCTGCCGCAGGAGGTCATTGTGTCTCACTCCCTGGGCTGGCTGCAAGAGGAGCATTAGGGCTTTAACAGTGAACGGCTGTGGAAAAGGTAAAGAAGGAAGAGGTTGCTTCCTCTCTCGGCCAGAGCATAAATACTGTACGGAATGAGATCAATCTTGCTCTCTGGGAGGAGGGAGGGTAATAGAGCAAACCCCGCTGCATGAAGTGAATGACTAGAAAAGGCTGAGCAAATGGCAGGGGTTTGGTCACCAGAAGGTCTTCCGTGCAGCCACCAGCTGTTTGTGTGCTGTGAGCGAATATTAGCACGTGGATAACACTAATCCCGCTCTGCCTAAGCCATGGCAGCCTTCAGGGCTGAGCTCTCTGCCCGGACACAGCCCCGAGCAGTGCTGACGCCGGCAGCCTGCTGCGAAGGAAAACACTTAGCAGTTCTACTAACTGAGGCTATGCACAGTGCTTAATGTGCCAAATTAACCTGAACTGGGGATGGATCTCCAAAATACTGATTGAAATCCAGTAGAAACAAGGAGTGTGGTTTCCATACTGGGAGTAAGCAGTGCAGGGATTTATTTTACCTTTGATGGGTATAATGTAATGCTCAGAGCCCAAACTGGAGGCTGTTATGTGCAGGTGACTTTTGTTCTCGGGCCTGGGTTTCAGACCATGGGTATAGAGAATATGAGAGCAGCATAAATAAGACTACGGTAAATGGGAGTGCAGGCTATTGCTCATTTTTTGGGTTTCTGCTGACTCTTCCTAATGTCCTGGGCAGGCTGGACATTCCATATATGATCTCCAGCATGTCAAGGTTGTCCAGCTTGCACCATGGACGTTTGGCTCATAGTACTGCCTGGCTTGGAAAAAGGCTGTTAGTTACTTACAAAAATGTTGCCACTACAAGTTCTTTCAGAGGCCATCCTGTGCTTTCTCCTGTCCTGTATTTTGTGCTTTTCTCTCCAATTTCCTTCTAAGTCGTTGTGACTTGTCTTTTAATAACTGCTAGAAACATGATCTCCTACAAGCTGGAACAGAAAAGTTAAAGCCAGTGTTTCACTCGGACACAGCCTTCTTGAGGATGTGGCTTCTGCCCTGCTCCACTTGGCTGTCTTAGGTTTTCTAGTCCTCTTCTCTGAGCAATTCTGCTGAGTTAACCCATCTGGTTGCCAGGGCTTTTCCTAACTCCTGGTTTTAGCATCAGCTACGGATGTATGCTGACTGTGTGCTCTTTTCTCATCATTCCCCTCAGGTTTGCCTCTGCTGGTTTGTTGAAAGCATAGCTGCTGCTCTCTGCTGAGCCTCCACTGCACCTTTGGTGTTGTCCTCCCTGCAGCTCGTGGCCTTTACCCCGAGCCCTTAGCCCAGCACAGTGGCCTCAGGTCATTGACTGGCTTGTTGGTCAGTCACCTGTGTCCTGTCTGTGCTGCACCTCGTGAGGAGAGCACCTGCAGTCACAAACAGCAGGACTTAAGTTTTTAGGTTTCATTCCTGATCTGCAACACTGCTGCTTTCCTGAGGGTTTCCTGCAATGGTCCAGCATAGTCGTGTAGGTACTCCAGGTGTGCTTGTCCTTGCCAAAGTTTCTTTGCTGTCTCTGCTATGTTGTTGTCTAGAGAGTGTGCTTATATCAACTGACTGAAGAGCTTGTTCCAGTGGGGATTTTGTTGCAGCTTGTGCTGCTTTAACCAGTCTGGTTTCTGACTGGGAGACTTGTGATGCAGGAATACAGCTCTGGTTTGTGGAACTGAGCAGTCTGAGGTATTGAAGAGTGAACTGAGATTCCTTGAGGCTGGGAGCCGTCAGGCACTCCATTGTCAGCATTCCTCACGCTATTGTGCGTGCACTGACACACAGGTTTTTATGGCTAATGAGTGCTATTCTTAGACCTTTAGCTGTGAAGAACAGATTCATCTCACAGTTTCAGCTCTTTCCTGCTGAGGTTTACTCTTCCCCTTTGACATAACCACGGCTTGTGCACAGGACTAGCCTTTTCCTGGAAGGACAGTGTGGCACTGGTTGTTCCGCTGCTGGTGTTCAGCATTTTAGGATAGGTGGGACTGAGCTTTGGAGACGCTATGGCATGGTACGCTCTAGAAAGGAATTCTTACTGTGTTTGCCAAATGTCGTGGCTGTATTGCATGCTTTAAACTCCTGTGATACACGTTTGCTGTTATGTAGGTATGTAAATAATGGCTTTTCTTGAGATCTGTTAATGACTTAGACTTAGCCTATGGCCGCAGTGGGACTGATGGAATTCGTCCATGCCGGAGATGAGTCACTAGCTCTTCCTGTCTGAAAATTTCCTTTTCTCCCAAGGTTGCTCACCCATGATACACTCAAAGTGATAATGCATCTTCATTTTATGTTTTATTGCCCGTTGCCCTCAGATGAGGACACCTCCAGCATCCAGTTGCACTGTTGGCTTTAAAGACTGCTGTTAGCATTGCTTCTGGGATCGCCGGTACAATCCAGCTGGAATCATATTGGCAGGAGGTCAGAAAGCATTGCTGGAAATGTAGCAGTTGTGTTTGCTTGTTGTGGAGCACAGGCTGAAGATCTCTGGATCTTTCAAAGCCCTTCTGTGGAACTCTCCTTTTAGCCACTTTTGTCTGCAATTTTCTGTCTCTGCATTTCTTGTGCTGCCTTCGAGGGGTTTTGTTTTTCTCTTCTACTCTGCTTGGCTCTAGTGCTGGAATATAACCCAGTTCTCCTTCCTGATCTGTCACACCGCTGCCCATGGACTGAACCTTTGCATTTCATTTCCCTACACCGGCACGTACGTTGGATGCGGATACCTGCACGGTGCTGTCATTTCACCTTCTGAGCTCGGAGCCTGGATATTTGGGGTAAAGTACTGGCTGTTCCCGTTCTGATCCTTGTCTCGGGTAGCTGTAGTTGCTTCAGGTCTTGGAAAACATTTCTGTAGGGGATTAGATCTGTTCTGCGCCATTTCCTGCTGGCTGGAATAGGATGTCCCTTGAATGATTTTTGCGTTCACTAGGAAGTACTTAAAGTCTTGAAATTCATTGTAGACACTACAATTCTCGGCCTCTTAATGTAGGTACTGATTTCCACTTCTGCTCCTTGGTTTCAGGATGTTTTGTTCAGGGATTTTTGTTTGTTTTCTGGCAGTGCAACAGGCAAAACCGTTCAGTGCTGTCTCTGATCTGGTTAAAAAGTTACAGTATGTAGTTTGGTTTAAGTTTTTGTTATTGCTGGGGGTTTATTCTTAAGGCTGTGGGCTGTTTGTAAAAATGAACTTTAATCTGAAATAATACCCCAGCTGTTAGCAATTGCAAGTCCTTGGTTCCAATGGTGACTGCCTGACAGTGTGAGGTCTTGGACATGTTGCTGTTCTGAGCATGAGTCATCGGTAGCACCTGTACTGCGGACAGCAAGGTGTGCCTTGAGGTTTGGTCTGTATTTTTAACTGCTGTAGAAGTGTTCGGGGAGGATGGCAGGAGCTCGAGGGAAGTTGTCAGTTGCTGTTTTTTAAAGAGGAGAGGTTGAGAATGACACTAGGGGAAATAGATTTCTCAATGAGACAGATGTTGGACGATGAGATGCTCATATGGTAGAGCTGATTCTCTTCTGATATGGCTCATACAGTGTTATTCATCTGGCAGGATGTGAGAGAAAATGAGATGCCTTGGACTGAATCTTTGGCTCGTGTTCATTATTGAGGCTTCATTTCCAAAATAGCTCCACAGGAATCAAACCAAGAAACAGATCATAGAGATGGAGGAGCTTTCAGTCCTTACAGGAAACAGTACTGCTGTAATCTGGGGTGAGACTGAGCTATTTGTAGGCTGGCTTTGAAGTAGGCTCTTGCTAAATAGAATCCACGGAGATCTCTGTCATGCACAATCCACCAGGACTCTTGGGAAAGAAGGCTGGGGTGGCTTGCACACACTGGCTGGGGCTAGCGGGGCTGTGCTCCAGCAGGGTCACAAACACTGGTTCTGCTCCAGCAGCACTGTGTAGTGGGGACATTCCTGTCCTCCAACAGCAGCATTTTGTCAGTGCTTCTGCTTTGCACAGTGATGAGAGAGGAGACTCCCATCCACAGGATGGGGTTTTTGGTCCTTCAGTGGCCAAAATGAGGGTTCTCAGCTTTTTTAGGAGGCCCAGGTTAACTGGCAATTTTGAAACCTGTGGGCTAGCAGTTCTTAGTGTTGCTCTAGACCACTTTTACAGGAGTGAGATGATTTTATGGAACCAATGTCGGCTTCCTGAGGGCTTTCTCTGTTAGCTTTTGCAAATCCTATGGCCCTTGAAGTTAGCTTGGATGGAGCTCTTGCTTTGAACTACACTCATTGGAATGACCGAGTGAGGGGTGGGAACAGTCAGTGACCTGAATAAAACAGAATACGTCACGTAACATGCTGAGGGAATGAGGTGAGCAGGGACTAGACCAAGCAGGTTTATAGACATTAGAAATAAATTGATTGCCGGAATTTTTCTCCCAGGTTTGGAAGTACAATGCTGAAAGGTCTGCTGAGCAGTGAGGGGTTTTTGTTGTTTCTAAGGAAGGGAAGGATAAAAATTGACCTGTTTTTCTGTGGCTGACCAAGAGGTGGGAAGCGTCACCTAAAGACATGCCTGAAGAGCTATTGCAGTGTATGGAGTTTCCCTCCCATATGTGATGGAAGGGAAGAGGGACAGAGAGGAGGTTAGGAGGTTAGAGCATGTTCCATGCTGCTAACCTGTTACCTTGAGTGACTGCCAAAGCTTCAGCACTCAGAGAGCAGGTGGGTGCTGAGTTCCTGCTTTGTTGGTGACACAGCAAAACCTCTGTGCTGGCTCCTGCGTGCTGGACTGGTGAGGGAGCAACAGTGGGAGAACACAGGCAAGGGTAAGTCCCTCAAGGAATTTTAATATCGTTGCTTTTCTCTCTAGAAGGTCTGTATGTCCCGGCTACTTCCCAAGGGAGGTGTTTGGTGTTTTGCTCTTCATAGATGGTGGCTGATGGGGCTGAGGAGACTTACTGTGAGCCTACTGTGATGATGATTTCAGTCATGCTCTGCCATATCAGTTCCATGTCTAGACACAGGGCAGTGCTGGCACTTGAGGGCCGTGTGTGTAGGAAAAACCATTTGCGAGGGGCTGGATGCTGCAGTGATGGTTGTCGGGTCAGGCCTTGACATCCCCGTAGAGCTAGTGAATAAGAACTGCTTTGAAGGGGATCTACTGATATTTTTTCTCTGCCAAATAAACAGGTTAATGACTAAGTAAGGCCATTACAAACTTGGCAGCCTCTTTTGTCTTCTGCTGGCACAGTCGCTTTGGTTAAAAAGCTCTTTCTGTCAGTTCAGGTTTTGCCTGGGAAAGCTGGAATAATTTCTTGCAGCAGGAGTTAGTTTTCACCAGGAAAGGCTGTGCTCACCCAACAAGCCCTTTGCTGGCATCAGGCGAGGTTGAGGTGTACTGAGCTCATGGTGCAGGCTTGCCCTCGGAGTGAAGGCCTGGGCACAGCTGTTTATTTGAACTGGGACTTAGCTAAGCACATGTTGTAAGAGAATGAAGGTTTGTTGTTTTCTTTTCCCCCTGGCACGTAGCATATTATCAAAGAGGAACCCGCCAAGTTAGCCTGTGGTTTTCGTGTTTGTTTTCTTAATAGCATCTCCCAGTCAGGAAAACAAGCTGAGAAAGGACTTGGGAGAGAGCCATCAGTCCCAAACCTGATGGTGTTTTTGAGGCTCTCATCTCTGTTTCATGCCTTAAATGTGGTGGGGTGAGAGGGAAAGTGATCTCTAATCCAGCTAAACACACCTGACTCCGAACTTGGGTTTGTTTGCTTGAGATTAAGATATGCAGATGAGCTCCCTGTCAATGTTTAATGAAAGGGGTTAGGGTGGTGGTTTCCTCTGACACTCATAAATTTGAAATACTTGTATTTTGCTTTGGATACGAGTTGTGTGGTTTGTCTCTTCCTTTTTCCCTTCTTGGTATCTGAATTCTGCTGGCTTAGAGCACAACTGTATTCAGTGTTTACAAGTCACTAATGGGAGATGGAGAAAGGAGATGTTTAAGGTACCATTCAGCTTCTCAAAAAGAGCGTGTGTCCAAACTTCTTTTCTGTGAGGAAGTTAATTTCCCCCCACAAGCAGGTTCTGCTCTGACAGGAAGGGACATCATGAGATGTGGAATTGGGCAGACTTACTGCTTTGGAAAAAAAAAACTAGATTAGGAATGTGAAAACAGTATTGTTGAGATACTAAGATGAAAAATATACTGCAAATAGAAATAACGTGGAGAAAAACAGCCTCTGTGAAGTACGCATTGCTGTAGTATTTACAGGTCCGTTTCACCCCGGAGCTCTTCGCTTCTCTGCTGTTGGTAAGGAATTGGGCATGTTTAGATGTTACCTAAGAAAAGGAAAAGGGCATTTATGACTTCCTTGTAATGAATGCATTTGGTTATAGTTCATGTAGAGCAGGGAGTCTTTCTAGAGGCTGGTGAAAATCCCCACCCCAGCCCCATTACTGATTTCTTCACGTGTCCTAGCAGTTACAAATTGCTTACCACAGCAGTGCGCTCCTTGCCCCTGGCAGCCTGTTGCACAACCTCATCTCCAGGGATTTACAGCAATGTTCTGATTAAATTGGGTATCAGTGTTTATCTATTTGGTTTTTTTAAAGCTGAATATGTGATACAAGTCTTTTGAGTGGCTGAAAGAAGTTCGGAGGCAGTAGAGAGTCATTAAAAGGTTATTTAAGAACTTAGAAGTAGCTTTGCTGAACTGTGGATTTCTTTTGATAGAACAGGCCCCATCAAAACAGTCTCTAGTGCAGTTTGGGGCTGATCACAGATTGGCTTGAGTGAATGAGTTTGCCATACGCTAGTAGCACAGAATTTATTATTTATACACAATTGTATTTGCTAAGAAATTTAAAATTTCCTTGTCTTTTTTTACTGCAAAGGTAGCCTGAACCCTTTGTAATCTTTTTCTGCAACTCCATCCTCCCGAATTGTGGAGTCAAGGAATGGTTTGAGTTGGAAGGGACCTTAGTCATCTTCTTTCAGCCCCTGCCCTGGATAGGGACACCTTCCACTATCCCAGATTGTTCCAAGCCTTGTCCAGCCTGGCCTTGGGCACTTGCAGGGATGGGGCAGCCACAGCTTCTCTGGGCAGCCTGTGCCAGGGCCTCATCAGCCCCACAGGGAAGATGTTCCTTCCTGATATATCTTCTAAACCTGCCCTCTGTCAGTAGTTTCCTTATTTTCCGTGACTTGGTGGCTTTGCTTGACATGTTCATGGAGTTTGGCCTTCTGGGATCGAAGGGGTTCTATCTAAATAATGACGGTGTGATGGCCCCACGTGTGGACTCTGCCCGGAGACTTACTGAACCCTTCCTTACAACAGATTTTTCTTCCTTATATTGATAGGTTAAATGGTGTAACTGGGACTTGGGTAACTTCCCAGTAACTTCACCAGCTGTTTGGGTACCAGCTAGAAAGGAGCAAAAGGGGTTTCCTTCTTCCACGAGATTCTCACCAAGTTTACTGTGTCATTTGAGGTTTGCTGGGCAGATGGTGTTTTTGTATGACTTACTATTGGGTTTATTTTCCATAATGATTTGGGAAAGCTAATTATTTTTTCCTCCCAGTCCAGGAATGATTGCTCATTCTTTCCCATCACTGAGGCACTGGTTGGAAATAGGCAAAGATTTCACAACTTTTTGAAGCCAAATATGTTCCTTCCCTGCTGAGAACCCTCCAGTGCTCTACTTATCTGCCTTAGAAGGCAAATGCAGCCTGTGTTGACATGCTTCATTTCATTTCTTCCTCTGACTCCACGTAACCTGGCACAGTCCAGGATCATTCTTGACTCTTACTAGAGGACTGTGTGTGATTGGGCTTAATCCGATATCCCGCTGTCATCAGGAGATGTCACCTCACTCTCCTGACACCTCTCTCTGCAAACTGTCACTCTGTTTTCGTAGTGAGGCTTGGATTTGCAAAGGAGCAGGGCTTCTAAATTTCTGACAGTTTTTGCCACATTCTGCATAGGTGTTAGAAGCAGCTTCTAGGTCTAGTAGTGTCTGGGAAAAAAAGTGCCTGCAGCATCTAGCCAGAGTCTGTAGTCACAGTGATTCCAAACACAGAGTATTGCTCTATAACCACACAGAGCACAGTTACTGCTCAGTAATTATCGCAGCTCATTATGGTTTTGGTTTTTGCTGTCTCATGGTTGTCTTTCCTGTAATCTCTTAGCACCCAGGATCTGGGTTTTGGCTTTCTTCTCTAGAAAGATTCTCTGAGGGTTTGCTGTCTAACAGCTTGGCCGCCTCCTGCCCACCCCAGATGGCTGAGGGACAGCGGGTGTCAGAGTGCACATGGAAGGCCAGTTTTACTGTATACATACGGAAGGGAGGTCCTTACAGTGCCCAGTGTAGTGGCAAAAGCCTGGCTCTATACCCAGGCCATTGCAAACTCCTGAAAATCATTCCCATACTGATATACTGATCCTTCTGAGAATTGTCCGTGGTGCTCAGCTTCAGGATTTCCCAGACTTGCCCACAAGTTAAACAGTTTTGGGTGTATGCATGTGTGTTGTGAGGCAGTTTGCTTATTCCTATTGGCTACTGCAGCCTTAGGGCTTGGCTTGGACTTCCTCCTTTCTCCTGTGAGTGTGGTTTAGAAACGGACTGACTAATCTGATGCTTTAGTGATGGCCAAAATAGCCTTAGCCTCAGTGGTCAAACCACCTGATTTTATCCACCTCCTGGAGAGCCGTTCCTCCCTTTTCCACTTGTTAGCGAACCGAGGTGTTTGCTGGATAAGCAAGGATAGACAGGAGCAGAAGCTGAAAGCTTGTGACACAGTAACAAGCTAAGTGCCTTCTTCAAATCCCACAGTTGCTTGCCTTGGCTACGGAGAGCAAAAAAACCCTTGTTGCTCTGTGGTAACAAGCTGGTCTGGTGTCCTGCTGGGAATGCACCTGCAGCAGAGCCCCAGGGCCTGCACAGCTAATTCAGATGTTGGAAGCTGAAGCCTGGTCCAGCCTGGCTCAGCCCCACTGCTGACTGTTTCACCTGGCAACTAACAGTCCTCTTCTTGTTGCAGTTTGGCCCTGGCCTTTTCAGAGGCATCTGGGCACAGGACAAATCATCTCTTCTATTTGTCCTAGGCACCCCTGCAGCTCCTGGTATGGCTGGCAGTATCTGAGACTCTCCCAATCCTCCATCGTGCATTGCTGTGAAGCTGAAAAGGGACTTGCTCCAGAAGCACAAGGAAGGAGCAAAAATGCATCACAGGTAATGGGGAGAGTCCATGGCTACAGCTGTTGTGGTTTCTTTCTGACTGATCCACACCCAGTGTACGCTTCAGCAGGACACATGACTTAATATTTTAGTTGGGCACTTCTAACTCATGGTTTATATGACGGGAAGAGAGGAAAAATATGAACTGGTTCTCTGGTGTCAAAGTAAACGGACGTTCTCCAGTGTCTTTGGGATTGGGCTGTGGGCTGAGCAAATGTGCCCTGGGCTGGTGGGAAAATATCTTGTGGGAAGAACCTCTGTGGTCCTGCTAACCTCAAGGAAAGTGGGATTAGGCTCTCGTGTTGTTCCATGCCTGAGTAACGCCACAGAAGAAAAGGAAAACTGGTCCCTGCAGAGTGGGAAATGTGGTGTTAACAACAGGACACTGTTTCTGTGCTGCTGTTACAAAGGATTTAACTTGGAGACCTGTCAGCAGTTAATTACGGTTGACTTTTAAAACAGTCTTTTTATAGGTAAGGAACATTTTATTATTAAATCTGCACTTACCTTCACAGGCTTAGGAATTTTGAGTGTTTGAATTGGTTGCAGAGGCAATTAAGCACCTAAATCCCTTTACAGATGAGATCGTGTCACTTCTTTCCATAACAAGAGTGTACATATTTATTTCTGCTTTTTATACAACTGCCATTGTTTTTTGTCTTTTGGATCAGCTGCCTAAAGCCAACATCTCTTATTGCCACAGCCTTCTGACTGTGCCTTATAATTATAAGGCACCTGGGAAGAATTCAGTCTAACACTGTCTTCCTTCAACATGTTGTTACATCACCCATAGAAAGATCAGAGAGATAACCCTTTGTCCCAGGTAAATGAGAGCAAGTGGAACAGCATAAGCAAGCTGGAATTACTTCTTCCCAGAAGCAATGCGCGGGTACGCTAGGGAGAGGACTGGCTGACCTCAGAGCAGACTTGCCTTCTGGAGAGAGGAGGTGTGCCACTGCTCAAGTCCAGGCTTTGGAACAAAAAGGTCCCAGAAACAGACTGGTTGTACTTAAGATTGGTGGTCTCCTGAGACCATGTAGTGAGGTAGAAACAATGATAGCTCCAAAAGTCACACTGCCGTTTAACATGTCCTTTTCCCACTCTGGTTTCTGGAGCTGCTGAGGAAGTGTGCTGGCTCTAAGACATCAGCATTTTTGCTTAGAATGATCTGTATTAAGTAATGGTTTGAAGGGCTCAGGAGAATATGCAAGGGATGGAGATCTGTGGAAAGCAATCTCAGTGCTGTCTGAAAACAAGAGACTCCTAACATTTAAAAAATGGCCATCATTTTTGGGTATTCATGTTTGGGTTTATCCCCTTTGGTACGAAGTCCCACTTTCTAATGGGAAATAACCTGCATGATGGAAACTGAGGGAGTTAAAGCACCCTGCTATTTCTGAGAGTCTCGGAAGGGGCATACGCAAAATGGATTTATGGCTCTGGAAAGTGTTGGCTGGAGAAGGGGCCACTGGATGGAGCTCTTGTCCTGTGGTTGGCCACCACTGGTTACCTGAGAGGCATGACCTGTACCGGTGAGGAATTCTGCTAGAAAACCAGTCTTTGAACAAGGTAAGGGGCTGGGATTCCAGTCTGATAGCATGGTGGTGATATGTGATAATGCTGTATTGCTTTGTGAGTAACCCACACCTCCTGGTCAAGAAGGAAAAGTTCAAGCAGTGTGATTAGTTGTGAGCATTTGGGAGACCACATTCATCAAGGTGGGCAAACAGATACGGCCACCACCAATCTGGGAAAAACCCAAGTCTGAAAGGTGCCAGGTAAAGATTTGGTCTAAGCTGGTGCCTCTGAGCTTCAGAGCCAAACACGTTTGGTTCCAAATAAGCTGCTCACCTGAAAATCAACAGTTTTTCAGATGTAAGGGGTAATAAATGTAGAAGGAAAGCTACACGTATGTGCAGCTCGTGTAGTTACTGACATCAAAACTGAAGCATTTCAGAGAAACATGATACTGGTCTCCCTGGAGATGCGTGGTCTTACTTCATTCCTGTTGTTGGCTGGGAGGAGCAGAACTGCAAAGTCCGAGTCTCAGAACTGCTGAGGCTGACACTGTTGGGAGCAGGGATTGCAGGGAGCGAGGGGTCAGAGATTGTGTGGTTGTATTTAGCTGTAGGTGATGGTTTGAAGCCGTGTCCTGAAGGAAAGTGCTTTTAGCAGAAAGATTTCCAAATGGTGTGTGCCCTAGTTTTGTGACAAAGATGTTGGTCAAGAGGGGATTTTAATATGATTAGTGCTTTCAGGCACACAGAAATAGCTTAAAGGGTCCACCTTTTCTTCTTTCTGTAAGTGAAAAAGGGGAGGACACTTCTTCAAAACCTACTGAAGGTTTTTGTGTTTTAAAAATACACACTAAGTGTGTTGTTTGAATTGACTGTTGGGCTTCCTTGAACTGAAACAGGCCATTTTATGTCATTTTATCTGCCTTTTACCATGCATTTAAATAGGGCCATTGCTAGTTGCCTGCCTGGTTAGGAGTTAAAAGGACAAGTGAAATAGTGCTTATGACATACTGTATGTGTTTAAGACATGGAGTTCTTTCAGAGGAAGGAATTAGAATTGGAATGCTTCCAAAATCCAGTTTTAATAAATTGCGTGTGACTTCAAAAAGGAAAAATTCCTTTCTTTTCACTTTGTTGCTTTTCTCATAAAAAGAGTTGGGATCTGTGTGTATGTGCCTACATATATGCACGTTGCATCACCACTTTGGGCACAGGTTTAGGATACTGACTGGTGGGATCTCTGGATTGTAAAATCACCTGTCAGAATACCTTGCTTTAAGGACTGTGACTTGCCTCCTTTTTAAATTTTTGTTCACCAGTTTGGGATAATATTTGCAAATGACTTGTTTCCAAAGAAAATTAAGTGTTTACTGCAGGAATTTGAGGCTAATTTAGGGTTGCCTGAGATGCACCATTTCAGGTGCGGTTATGCATCTAGCACTTTGTTTCCTCTGCCTGCAAAAACTGTCAAGGATGTCGCATGTGGCTGGTTTGCCCCCTGCCATTCAGGGGAGAGCTAACCCTGCCCTTCCAGCTCAGAGTCCTGGCATTCCTTGTTAAAAATTCCTGACTGACTATTCAAAGCCTTCCGTATTCATGTCTGTGCAAAGATTATTAGGACAGTTATTAGGAGCGAGTGATAGTCAGAGGGCTGATAACATAACTGAAAGTAAAAAGTGACGTGGCGCAAGGTGTCAGTCTATTGAGGCTTTTTAGAGTGTGCTCCCAGCTGTTCTACCTGCTTGGTGCTGTTCGGACAGAACAAGGCTTAGTTCCTTGTTGTGTGCTGGTCGTGGGCCACGCACTCGCCTCCCTGTCCCGGCAGGAACTGCGGCCAAAACAGCTTCCCAAGGCTTGGGTTGCTGGTTGTGGGTGATGAGATGCTACTGGTAGAGAGGTAAGGAATTGAAAGAGGATGTGGATCACATTTTTTTCAAGTTCTTGGTGGCATATGTGTTACGGCATGATGCCTCTGGAAAAGTAAACAGCACTTCAGGTTTAGTCATGCCCCGTGCTTATTATAGTCCTGCTGAGGGATTCCAGCAACTTGCCAAGTGCCAGTGCCTAGCACTGGATAGTCATCCCAGCCGTAGAGCCATCTGCCTCGTGGGTGGGAAGAGCCTCTGACAGCTGGTGGAGATGCTGGGTGGGAAGAGCTGGTGCACAGACAAATGACATGCTAATCCCAAATCGGAAAAGAGGCATGATGCCAGCCGTGCGGGACGGGGATTTTTGCCCGGCAGGTGTCTGCAGACCTGCTGGCTCCCCAGAACAGGCATTCCTCTCCTCCTGCCAGTGCTGGCCTCGTGCTCCCGAATTAGTCAACACTTGGGCAAAGCGTGAATAGAAATCACATAGCTGAGAATCTAGCTGTGCCCTGCCTAGGTGCGTGTTGAGGGTCATCGGGAAGGTTAATGTGAGGGTTTCTGCTGTGTAAGCTGCAGGAAAATTCTTCTGCCCAAATTCCTGCTTACTTGCTGAGCTTTGACTGCAAGAAGAGTGAAGAGAGTGCATGAGAAAGCTCTCCAGGGAATGAGCAGCAGGATAGGCTTAGGAAGGACAGAGTGCTGTGCTGAAGCTTGATTTTCAGCAGCTGGTATCTTCTAATATGAAGTTGCAGCCTTCTAATTTGAAGTTGCAAAAATGCAGAGACGGAATATAAAAATACAGCGGTGAAAGTGACTTTCCATGCTAATGGCTAATTTTGCTTTCTGTTTTTAATTCTGCCCAGAGTTAGCTTTGAATTTACTTACATGATGAAGACATCAGCACCGCCTGGTTTTGAGAATCAGGCTGGCATTTAAATGCAAGCTGAAGTCTATTTCTGTAAGTGTGATGCAGAGCACTCTCACCAAACTGTTAGAATTTCCTGCTAATTGTGGTGTTTCATTTCTGGCCAACTGCATTCCAGAATGGCCTCTCTGTAATGTGCTATTTACTGACTCTATTTTAGTAGATCAACTCCCCAGCTTAGCTATAGGAAATTTCTCTTCCTTGCCCAGTGTTCTAAAGCCCCTTTAAACCAGAAAGAAATCTATAGGTTAATGTGGTAATTTAGGTTTATTAACTTGAGGTAGGTATAAACTCTTCCTGTTGGCATGTTGACAATGTTTGGCATTGAATGGAGATGCTGACACATATTGTATAGAAGGTCTGAGATCTGTAATAAATACAAAGGCCATAAATATTTAAGGCCGATTACATCCCATCCTACCTTTAACACATCCTTTAGTACCATTTAATGGAAAATAACTTAAAGCAGATCTAGGAAAACAGCTTAAAACAAATGTGTGACACTCTGTTACTTGTGGAAAATGGAAATAAGGTTTTAAGACAACGCAGACCACCTTGGTGCTCCCTGCGGGGTTGGATTTGTCAGCACACGCTTCTCACAGAAACACCTAAACTGACCCAGACCTGCGTCTTGAGCTCGGGCTCAAGGCTGTGGTTGTGGTGCTGAACGGCAGAGCGGGGCAGCCCCCCGGAGTGGGGGGGGGGGTAACGGGGAGGCCATACACCCTCCATCAGACAGCCCATCCTGTCTCTGGTTTCATGTTTTAAAGTCCCAGAGTCACGGTGGCAATAGCCACCCAGACTCATTTGAGTTGGGAGGGACCTTAAAGCACACTTTGCTCTACCCCCTGCCACGGGCAGGGACACCTTCCACTAGCCCAGGTTGCTGCAAGCCCCGTCCAGCCTGGCCTTGGACACTTCCAGGCACAGGGCAGCCACAGCTTCTCTGGGCAACCATGTCCTCCTCACCCTCACAGGGAACAGTTTCTTCATAATATCTAAACCTCCCCTGTATCCATTTAAAGCCATTCCCCCTTGTCTTGTCATTCCTGTCCTGCCCTTGTAAAAATTGCTTTCTTGTTTGGAGATCGTGTCTCTTAAGAGTTTTGGGAGTTTAGAATGAAGCCTTCTAACAGGAGAGACAATGCAGCCAACAGATACTTAGCACTGGAAGTAAATTTCTGCCTTCATGTTTTTACCTTTTTCCAGCAGAGAAGGAAGTTCACCTTGTTTCCCCGTATTTATTGGTTTGAAGGACTGAATGTGGTCAGGGTAACTGTTAAGTGGAAAGCAAAGGTTTCCTAACATGAAAAACAAGTCTTTTCAGGGCTTAGAATTCCACACCTGTAGCCTGTGGTGGTGCAGGTGTAGCTAGGAATACCAACAGACGTATTTTCAGATTCCTCAGCTTTTGTCTTCTTCCAGTGAGTCAGTATCTATTTCTGTGTAAAAGACTGTAACATGAAACACCTTAAAAGCACTGATCCCTAACAATAAACAATTAAAAGGAAAAATGGAATCCTTCCTCCAGCAGAAAATCAGAGCCAAACTGTGCTTCCAAGGAAGAGCGTTTTATGATGTCCTTGATAACAGTAATAACAATAAAGGTCAGGAGAGCTCTGCCATCCTGAGACGTGATGTTGCTTGCTTAGACAAGTGGCCCCTGCTGAGGCTCAGATCAGGTACGTCTGATAATGGGGATGGAACAGCCGTGTTTATTTTTGGACTGTGTCAAAGAATCTGTTTCTGGTCCTTGCTCTTCTAGAACAGTCAGGTATTTATTTACATGGTCTGAAGCTCCAGGGCTTCTCCTATAAAAAGGAGTTTATGTATCTGAACAGTTCGTACCTTTCCTTCCCCTTTGTGTGCTGATGGCATAAGATCTTAGAATGGAAGATGGAAGGGGAATGGGATATTCCTTATCTAAGATGATAGTGTTTCCAGAAAGGACAATTTCACCCTTTGTTTCTTTGCAAGGAATTAAATTGTAAATATTGGTGGTGTAAAATCTAATTTTGGGAGGATATTTTCCATATTTTAAAAGACCACGATGATGCAGTGGACACAGGAATCTATCAAACTACTTGTAAGATGATCAGGAGTGCATTTTTTACTCTGTGTGCCAATCCATATTGAAGAGAAAAAATCAGGAATCTCATGGGTGGCCTTACCCTGTGAACCAAGTGTGCTTTGAAAAACTAAATGGGTGAACGCGTCTGTGCCTGGTTGTTTTGTATATTTGGGCCCTTCTGTTTTAAAATCTTAGCAGCTAATTTGAAAATTAATTGAGAGCATTGCCTTTTCATTTGAAATACAGACAATATAAATACAGAAGTCAATGACCTATTCAAACAAGTCAAATTAAGTAGCAGCAGGAAATCTGAATATACTGGTGAAGTCGTATATTGCAAAAGCTTCACTTCTCTTGCTGGACATGAGAAAATGACGGATGATGTGTAAACTGGAAAAGGTCTTAAGAGAGAGACATCATAATAGAGGCCAGACTTACACAGGCCCTTACAGAGGGAGGGAGAAAGACATCGGATTACAAAGTCAAAGTTCAGGCTCTCTCCTAGAGCCCACAGGAAAAATTCTGGGACCCTTCTGTAAGCAGGGACTCATTCAAGGATTATGAATGAGTTGTCAAGGGAGAGGGAATATGCTGTTTAGCAGTTGATGGGACTTTACCAGGAAAGGTTAGAAAACTGCAAAGTCTGGATACTTTTGTACTTTTAGGCACTTCTCTGTATAAAGCCAAAGACAGGCTGTTGTTTGGATGCTAGATCACTTCAGCCTTTTACCTGCCTGCCTGATATGGTAAGAAATGCCTGAATTGCTCTGCTTGCTTCCTGTTCTGGGGGACAAGAGGGAGCTCAGGCAGCAGCTGCCAAAACTGCAACACTTTGGGACTTAGCTGGAGGAATTTGGTTTTGTGTTTTCCCGTACTACCTTGGGGGTCTTTGAACATGGTTTTCTTTATAACTCTGAGAAGCTCTTTTGAACCCGAGTCCCAAGGTTTTGGGTCTCCCTTTTACAAAGGTATTCAGTCCAAGTAATGTGGTGGGCACACTGAAGTTTTCCTTGGTGTAGTTGCCATGCAGTGTTTTCTGCTCCTACTGCTCCGATTTGCAAGTGCCATTGCATGAGTGTCATGGATGAAGTTGTATGAGTTGCAGTGCATGGGACACATTTTCACTGCTTCCTGGTATTCACTAAAACCAGTGGACTCGAAATAAATAATGTTCAACTGCTCTAATTTTAGCATAAAATTAAGATAACTTGTTGGCCAGCATTATTGTTCCAAAGAGCGTAACGTTATCCAAGAAACCAGCAGGGCTCATAGGCATGTTCTGCTGGAGAGTTTTCGCACAATATTCACCATAAACTGTTGTCTGTTGCTATGAAACAATCTGAGAAGATCAAATGGTGGATAAACATTGCATAACTCATCAAAGAGATCAAGTAAGGTGTAGAGATAAGTGATGGAAGTAATTGTGGCACTAGGAGAGACTTGGGGAGGGGTAGAGAGCTGAGGCTGGAAAAGAGCATTGGAGCCGTGTAGGTAGGAAGGAACAGGCATCCTAGTTAAAACACTGGTTTTAGTTCTTGTAGGAAGCTCCATGCCTGGTACTTTAGTCTGATCTCATGGTATCTTAGAAGGATTTCTTCTTCCCATGCAAAGGAATCATAAAGTATTTCTACAAAAAAAAGTAATGGGAAATACTTAAAAATTTGAATAATTTTTCTTACTTTGTTCCATCTTGTTGCGTAGTTAGGAGCTTCTTCATCTTAAAAGAATGACTGCTCTCTTTGTAATGATGCTTTTTATAACACGAAGGTTCCACTGTGTCAGAGCATCCAGGCTGACAACATAGAGTTGTATTTGCTTACCGAATCACCCCAGACTCGTGCTTCTTTTATGTGTTTATGCAGATTTATTAAGTCCATTCTTGTCATCCCTTAGCAGAAGAGATCAAACAGAAGATAAACCACTCATGCCTGCAGCAGCATTCCTGTGTTGGCCAACTGCCTATTCTTCTTTTTCCAGAGGCACATTACTCCATCCCACCCAGGAAAAGTGCTCTGGTAAAAAGTTTGGCTTTGCTCTGTGGTCTCAGGGTCAGCAAAGAGAGAAGCTGGCAGGCTGGCAGAAGTGGGGGGATGTTCCAGCAAGCTCTTAAATGGCCATGGAAAATATCTGACCACTCAAAGGGATGGAGTAATGTCAACTCTTTGGTTGATGAGTAAGAAAAAGCTTTGGCAGGTTTTTCAACCTGGTGTTTGTCTGAGTTAGCAAAGAATTTCAAGTGATTTCAAGAGAAATGGATTACCCCACTGATTTCAGTGGGTGCCAACACCGACTTGGAGATAATGTTTACTAAATTGAATTAAAAACTTCCCTGCTTTTTGATACAGGAAGGAGGAGAAAGATCCTGTTAAAAAGAACTGCAGAGAGCATTTCAGAGCTCTTGTTTCTAGTGACCTTTTAATAATGCACAGCAGGACGGAAAGCAGCAGTGGTCAAGTTCCTTGGCTTCAGACAAATGAACCCTATTTTCTGAGGCTGGGCTACTTCAGCCTGTGACATTCACGGCACGAAACATTTTACAGGCTTCCGGTGGCAGTTCTACAAATGTGACAATGGGGTGTCAGCTCCGAGAGGAAGGAGCCTTTTTCATGTCTTTGCATCCCAGATAAATCCCCTTGTGTTTTGAGTTTTGGCGTCTTCAGTCGATTACTCATGCAAAAGTGTGAGGGGAAATACTACAGAGCTAATTATAATCAGTTTTAATTAGACCCTGCAGCAACTGCTGCAAGAAATTTTAAGTGAGCAATGCACACACTCGGTGAGAGTAGTGCTGCTTTACAACCAAATCCCAAAACCATGGAATCCTGGAAGGGTTTGGGTTGGAAGGGACTTTAAAACTCATCTGGTTCCAAGCCCCTGCCGTGGGCAGGGACAGGTGTCTCTGCAGCACGTTGGTATCGGCCCCAAACCATAAAGCACGAAGTAGTGTTGGAATACATGGAACTGTAAGTATTCTGCTGGTATTTGGGAACTTGGTGAGGCAGCTAACAAAGCAGGAATTTTGGATGAAATTCCTGGTGACACAAGAGTGGGAACTATTTCAAATATCCACTCTGTGTCCTGAATGTGAAATCATTCTTAGGAAAGTGTTGTGTAAAAGGTCTCACAAAATTACCTGCTAAAACAATGTGTCCATTCTGTGCCTCCTGTAGCATTAGCAACAGGAGTCAGTGTGTTATTCCTGTGAGACAGGTGTTGGGCAGGATGTATGGAGATATAGTTAGCTGTAAGTCTCCCATGTTTCTTCCTCCTGTGATTTCCTCTTATCACAAAGGAAGTGCTTAAAGAAATAATTTTGTAACCAAAGAACTGGATGATTTGTTGTCATTAACAAGGAAATTCTTAAAATTAAAATGAGCCCTCATTTTGAAAGCCTTGAACTTGTAAATGGATCAATTGACCCAACTTTCCCAGGAAATAAACTTGGGCCTTTAAGGCTGTGCTCAGCACTGCCTCTGGAATGGCTGAAACGAAGGGCTGTGAGTGCTCTCCCTCCACTTCAAGGGCTGTTGTGCTTGTCAGTTTTCAGGCTCTCTGAGAAGGAAGCTCTCCTGGCTTCTCGTTTGTGGAGATCAAAGCATGGAGAAGTTTAAGAAACTCGAGCAGGGTTCTGGGTGAGTCAGTGCTGTTTTCCAAAATTCAAGTCAGAGTCTTTAACCCTGGTCCCACTGGCAAATCAATCAAGAGGCAAGTTAGTAACAGAAATAAATTAATTCCTTTCTTCTTTGGTTCTCAAAATGCCTGCTGAAAGGATTTTAGGATCTTTCTCTAGGATCCTCATTCTACAGACAGCAGCAAAACTGTTCTTCTTCTTTCCATTTATTTAAATATTTTCCCCTCCTTTCCTCACCAGTGTTCATTTTGGGGCTTGTCTTGTATATTAGACAATATAAGGAGAACACTCTGGAATGAGTTGCTTCCCCTTACAGATTTAACCAATCCCTTTCCACCAATAAGGAACCAATACAAGTAGATACAAGTGAAAAAATACCAGTTTACTAACAAGGCGATCAACAAGAGACAGAAAGTAACAGTAAATAAGTGCTAGATACAGAACTGCTAAATCTCAGAACCCCATGAGAGGCAGAGACCTGAAGTGCCGGACAAGTGGTGACAAGTTCTCTTGAGAGCCTTCCCCCAGTACTGGCCAAAAATCAGATGAAGTAAATAAGTTGAGCAACGGCACAGTACAAGTATTCAGACTTGTGGACAGGATCCATATAAATGACTAATTTTCTAACAAATGGATGGAATAGTGTATTTTAAAGAGGTTTTCAATGCTGCCCCAACAACTCCAACAGATAAAAGAGATTGATGTTGTTTTCTTTCTGAAACACTCTAAACAAACGTGTTTGGGACTGAACTGTGTCTTTTCCAAGATAGTGTTCCGCTTCTTCATGTCTTTTAGTAGGGATTTAGAGGGCCATACAGACAAGTGGTGAAAGCTAGGGATTGAGCTGGCCTGAGCAGGGATGTGACTTGTCAGCCTGTCATTCCTGTGGAAGAGATCCAAAACTCTCTGCTAGGATGTCCAGAGGCTTGGCAGGACGGGGTGGTGCAAACTGAGAGGGAATCTAATTAGCGCATGCAAGTGTCTGGAGGGTGGATGTCAAGAGGATGGGGCCAGGCTCCCCTTTCCAAAGAGGACCTTGGATAAAGGAGTGCGGCATGGGACATGGAGCAAGGAGCAGAGTCTGGTATTGCTTGGTCTTAGGGTCCTGGTGATCAACTGCCCCTTCTGGAGTGTATTCCTGCCGCAGCTCTGCACCGAATCCCTGGCACCTGGCGTGTGCCCTGCTGAGCAGGGGCAGGTTTTGTATGTCCTGTGCTGGAAGCAGGCTCTCCAGAGAAGGAACTGTCTTTCACTTAACCTTTGCATCTCCTTCTGCAACTTATCTTTAAGGGCACACCTGGAGTGTTCAGTGCCACGATGTGACCCATTACTTGTTGGACAGCTGTGCTAGCTATAGAAGCCAGAAATGTACATTTTAGCAGGCAGTTAAAAATAGCGTGGTCTGTTATAAATCACCTCCCTACCTGGTATTAATTTCCATGGAGCTGAAGAATTTAAAATTCTCCTGGTTTCTGCAATGGCTGCACCCTGAATTCAGAATATTGCCACTTCCAAACAGAGTTTTAATGACATCAACAGTAAGTTCTTTTCAATGTACTGAAATCCTTAAGCCTTAAAAGAGACATAACTGCTGGATACTCTAATGTGTTCTTCTTCTGTGTCTTTTCATTCCTTTTCTTCTACCTTGTGCCTTTGAATTGAGCAGGATTCAGTTCTTCATTAAATGTTCCTGGACTAGGAGCAGTATTGCTTTGGCTTTGTTCCCAAATACAAGTTAATGTAAGGGGGGTAGCAATCCAGCTTTCCAAAGGGAAAAAACCCAACAAAACAGAATAACCTGACAGGCTGGTTATCAGGCTGTGATTACCTCTGTTCAGGTGTATCAGACTTGTATGTTCCCAGGTAACTTGGCAGTACTGACTTCATTTGGACCAGGTGTAAAAACACTGCCATGTTTCTCTTTCCTAAATCAGTATACATCAGAATACATCTTCCTGTGGACATTATCCTTGGATAATTCAGGGGGAAAAAACCAGGCTAAGTTTCCTGCCCTGCACACTTAATATGCTGGTCTGAATCTTATTTCTAGAATTTATTTCCATTCTCATTTCTATTACTTAGTACCATTTCTTAAATCAATAATGTTTTAAAATGTTTTCAGACTTGTTTCCTAAAAGTCCTAGCAAAAAGGTAGCAGGAAAAAGTGAGTGTTGTGAAGAGTTAATTACAGAAGGAAAATCTCTTCTGAGGCTTAACTGGAGGCTAATAATGAGTTTCCATTGCCTGGAGGTGCATTGGAATGAGAAGTATATGGGAAAGGCACTGGAGTGGGGTTAAACTGGTTTTGTTTTTTCCATGCTCGAAGATGACAGATGAATAAGTCCACTCATCTTTGTACCTGTACATCACAGGTGAGACTATCTCCCCGTGTGCCTGGTCCGCTTCCATCCTAAGCATTTGGGAGCAGAGGTTGTCTGTGAGCCTCTTTGTGCAGCTCAGCGGGCTCGGGGGCAAAGCAGGGTGCTGGCAAGTGCTGCGCAGGAGTAGCCAAACACTGCAGCCGACACCGGCGTTACCGCAGCTACGCCTGCTGCAGGACTTCAAAGGGAAGGGCAAAAAACAGTGCTTCAGCCGTACGTGACCTGAGCTGATTCATGCTGCGAGTTAATTCCTTTCCAGAGACTTGCAGTGTCCGAGATGGAGGGGAAAAGGGATTTCCTTGGGAACGGCTTTTGGGTTTGGTATTTTATCTCACAGGCTTGCCTTGAAAAGGGAGACAAGTGCTCTGTTTGCTTGTAACTGCTGAGTAAGGTATGTGATGGGTTTAGGTAGAACTGGAAGTAAGGTGTACTCTACGCTCCAAGAGAGTTGGCTGTGGAGAATTAATAAATTAGAAAATTTTACCCATCTTAGTGTCTGAGATACGGGTTTTGTGGAGGCGTATCTTGCATTTTGAATGAGTAGTCAAGCCCTTGTTTTTGGGTTCAGAACCATGATGAGGGCAAGTGTAGGTGTAATGAAGAGTAACCCAAGCGACATAAGGGAGGAACACTGTGGAGTCCATTGCTGAACCCCAGGTCTCAAATGTCTTCAGTGCTTCTGTACATGAAGAAAATGTACATCCTGGCTCCTAGTGCCAGCTCTTTCTTTTTGGTGGCCAGCGTGATCTGGCCTTCACCTTGAATTGGATGCAGCTTTCCCTTCTCGTTTATTGCTTCTGCTTGTTGTCAGCCTGGAGCTGAAACACGAGATCGCGGTTGTGCCGTGTCCTCGTACGTCCGCGCATGCTGCCCTGAGGTGGGGTCCCACGGCAGCAGCGTGGGGAGGGGGCGCAGCAGGACATGGGGCTGGCTTGTGGAGAGACCATGTTTCCAGGAAAAACACATGAGGGGAGGGATGGGCTGAGGTGAGCGGGGTGAAGGGTCAGTGCTCGGGTCAACCCCAAGATGGGCAGTTTGGCCCACAGACAGGCAGCCAACACGTATTACTTACAGCATCACTGGGCGAAGGGCTCGCCTTACACCTGTGGCATCTGCAGAGCAACTTGTAGTAGTGGGATATTGCAGTTTGTCCTGGACCCCGTGCCCTCTGTGCCAGCAGCAGAAAGGTTGGGTGTTCATGGGGTGGCCCCCGCTTTGGGGCTCACCCCAATGGTGCAGGAATTGCTGCTCTTGCTTGGCTTTCAGCGGCTTTAACGGAGACGCTCCCACAGCCTGTCGGGCAAATGAAGCAAAATGTCACCGGGGGGAAACTATTTTGATCCCTTTCACTGGGGGGGCAGAGGGGTGGGAAGAAGTGGGTTATAGTAAATGTCATACAGGCCTGGAGTTGGAGTGTCCCTCCAAGTGGGACAGCATTTGCTGGGCTCTGCCTCTCTGAACTGGAGCAAATGTGGAAGGCAAGCTGCTGTGAGCCGTTGGTTCTCTTGCTCAAGGAACCCATGGGACAGCTGGATCTGTGGAAGGACTGGAGGTAGGTCTGGGCAGCCTGGTTTGGGATGGGACACTGAGAAGCAGAATTGATCAGGAGGGGTACAATGATCTCCAGTCTGAAATCATAGCTCTGCCTTTTCTCTCTGTGCCAGACTTAGTATTTCACGGAGTTTTTCCTGTTGATACGGGTCATGACCTGTATAAGACTCTTCTCAGGTGCAAGGTCTTTTGCACCACTTCTGTTGTTGTAACCAGGAGAGCTTTCCAGAGAATTTAGGAACTGGAGAGTCCTCAGAAAGCCAGCTCTGGGGTTTTCACAATCCTGTGCCTTGCAACAAGTCTGAAAGGATCCACATATCCAGTGGAAACCTGTCATTTTGCTGTGTGTTCCTGCTTGCTTAATTGCTGGTATGTGGATGATGACGGAGTGATTTAATGAAAATTCATTTTTTTTTATCCCACGTGTGATCTGTCTAGCCTGTGCTAGCATATACAGTTACTTCTCGGATAACATCAGCCTTGTGGCTTGTTGTCAGTGGCAGGTGCTCTTGCAGAGCCAACTTTTTGATCTGTTTAAATCATTTAGGTACGTGGTATAACATCTCCCTGGAACACTGGGATAGCAAGAGAAACCACGTTCCGTGTTAGGAAGAGAAAGGTTGTGTATCTCTCTGTATCTCTCAGAAGCTGTTGAATGTTTTTCGGCATTAATCTGCAGCCATAACGACCCAGTTGTAACCTGCAGTTATTAATTGGGAGCAGAGCCAGCAAATGCTGCAGAGTTGGAACTGATATTCTGAGAACTGTGGAAAAACAAAGCCAAGGAGAGGAGCAGCAAAGGGAATTGGTTTGTGATAACTTTGTGTACAAGGAACGGTGAGGGACAGAGGAAGGCAGGGGACGTATATAATGGGCTCTGTGTTTCTCAGAAAGACCTAGTTGGGAAGATGTGGCATAAATAAGTCTTTGAGTCATTCCTTTTCCATACTGGAAAGCCTCCTAAATGTGTCGTCACAAATCATCTACATGCTGAAGATGTGCAATTTGATAAGGTATGATTGTGCTCTAAGTGTGACAATAGTAAGGGCATGTCTAAACACAAATATTTTCCTTCTTCCATGGAAAACGTTTGCAGTGGAGCAGGGGAACCGAAGTACTGGGATATATTGCTTATGCCACAGTAAGGGAAAAGATGGGAATGACATCCCTGGGGGAGAGCTTTGGAGAGTTGATCTGGATGCTACAGCTTTCCCCAAGAATCACAGGGCAGAGACTGCTTGTCCTATGCAGGGGTTGCTGCCCGGCTCAGGGGCTTTTCCCTATCCGCAGCTGCATCTTCCACCTGCTCCTGACCTCCAGCACAGCCGTGAGGGCAGGGGTGGCCAGGGTCCACCCAGGAGACCTTGCCTTGGGACTTCCCTGAAGCCTGTGCTGGGAAACAAGAGTGGTTTTGGGAGTGCTCAGGGGCACTGCTCAGGTGAGAGGGTGGGGAGTGCAGCGCTGGCTCACTGCCAATGCCATTGCTTCTTGCCATTCTTCCTCCTTTTACTTTCTTTCCCCACCCCAAAGCATGGGAATGTAGTAATTGCATTTTGACCCAGTTTCCAGAATCACTGTAGCATAGACTTTGGCGGAGGGGGGGGTCTGGGGGAACCACTTAGGAATGAAAACCAGCCATTAGCTAGTACCAGAGGGGCAGGAGCAGCAGCAGACTGTTACAAGTATGCACTAACAGCCTTGTAGAACAACTGTAATCCTGCATGTTTTTATGGGGGGGGGGGGGAAGTAATTGCATTTACATTTTTTTTGATATTTGATCCCTGGTACACAAAACCTTTTGAGCCTGAGTTCAGGTTGCCTTCAGCTGAAGCCCTCTAAGCACAGAGGCTTGTATCAAGTGCCTGGATTTTCAAAACTTGGCTGGAGGTTTCATGGCAGCCTTTCTTGTGGTTATTTCTGGTACCTCTGGCTGCCAGTTGGAACGCAGGGCTGTAGATCTGTGGGGAAGTGGAAAGGGATGGCTGTGAGTGCCTGTATGGAGTAGGAGCCCTTAATAGCAAGAGGCTTGGGTTAAGACGGGGTTTTGAAATGCACAGAGAGTTGGGGAGCAGATGTAAGTATGAAATCCAAACCAATTTCCTCATTCCGGCTATTAATACGAGATGGAAAAAAGGTCCTTTGAAGTGATTTCAAGCAGCAATTAATATCCCCTGGAATCTCCCCATCAACTCAGTGAGGAGTCTTGATGTGAGAAGCTGGAATTTAACCTCACAAAGTAAGATAGGTGGCAAAGGAGAAAGAAAAGGCCAGAAGACGTTGTCTTGAGGGATGGGAATACAGCGTCCCCCAGCTTCTGCTGCATTGGTGTCCTCACTGCCTCTGTCCCTATCATGGATCAGGGGTGGCACCTGGAATAGTTACACATTAGGCCTAGGGATACCACCAGTGCTTGAGAATGGATTGTGCTGCCTCTGCTGCAGTGGAGAAACAAAGGATGTCAGTGCCCCAGGCTGCATTTTCCACCACAAGCAAGGCTGTACATGAAGACATCATGCCCTGGAGAGCAGCTCTTGCCTGCTCCACTGCAGATAACGGCTTAGTAAGAGAATGCTCTGGCCTCAGCGGATGAGCTGGTAGGTGCCTTGAGGATGTTCCCTCCCTTGGTGAGGACGGACGGGGGCTTTGAGGTGGGACCATGAGTGTGGGGGAAAACATAGCCAGAAGTTCGAGGCCTTGAGAAATGGAGATAGTCCTCATGTGTTGGTATTAATCAAATAATATGTGAGATTCTCCAAAGGCAATATTTTATTCTGGAGTTGTTCAAGCATAAAATGAAAGCCTGCCCTTTGACAGCACACATGTTTTGTTAAAACACTCCACCAGAACATTCTGTCCCAAATATCTGTCAATACTCCGTCATGCCTGAGCCCTAAAGCACACAGAGCAGGTTGTTGTCTCAGGACAGTCATCTCCTGTTGCTACACAAATGTTGAGGTGAAGCCCGAGTTTATTAGTTTTTAAGGCAGAAGATATTGTTTCTGCACATTTTTATTTCATACAGTGCCTTCATTTCTGTTAGTCTTAAGCTGATATGCCTTAGATTTATTTTGCTTGCTGGAAGGCTGGAGAAGCTGAGGCCAGTCAGACATTTCATCTCTTCTATGTGACAGCTTGGTCCTCACGGCTGTGCTTGCAGATCAGTGCTCCTGAGGTTCCACTGCCTGCCCTTCCCAGTGCTTCCAGAGCACCGGGCACTCCCTGGCCTTGAACTTGTGCTCACCAAATTGCCTCCTTCCTGTGGAGAGGAGCTTGGATGTGGGTTGTTGGCTGCAGCCTTCGCTAGGGACTGCTGCTGGAGGTAACCACGAGAGGTATTTAAATAGGTGGTTTCAGCAACAGGTCTTGTGGGCAGGTTTCCCCTCTGAACTTCCTGGTGCTGCCTCACATAAAATGCACAGCTTAGCGATGGCTGAATGTGGGGAGTGACTCTCAATATCGTGGAATCACAGAGGGGTTTGGGTTGGAAGGGTCCTTAAAAGTCATCTCATTCTAACCCCCTGCCATGGGCAGGGACACTTTCCACTAGACCAGGTTGCTGGATATCTGACAGGGCTGGACAGGGAAGCTTTTCATACCTACAGGTATCTATCCAAAGGTTTTCCAGTGGACTGTGTGGCTTCTGGAAGGTTTCAGCTCAGGTTGCTTCTCCCTTTCTTTGGGATGACTCCCGAAGATCTGGGGCTACATGCTGGGGGTATTCCTCATCTGCCCGCGCTTGCAGGAGCTGCTGCAGCAGAAGGCTGCAGAGTTGGAAAGAACATGGAAAAAGCAGCCAGCTCTCAGGGGTGCTTTTTCCTTATTTTTTTGGCCTTGTTTTGGCTTGGACAACACATTTTTCCAGTTTCACTTTTACTCTGATTTTTTTTCCTGGAACGCTTTGCTCTTCAGACTGCCCTAAAGTGGCAAAGCACTTTTGGTGTTACATGTGCTCCCAGGGAACTGTTGTTTGCTCTAAACTAGACTGTTTCTGCTGGAATTACCTAACAAATAATTTAAACGTCGTTAAGCCCTCAAAGCTTTATTTATAGAGTACAAATTTCTGGCTAAATGTGACCTGCCAATGTTTGGTTTTCAATGTTTTGTTTAGGAAATGTTGATATAAAAGATGAGAGACAGAACAAGAGATGTGAAAATCCAAAGCAGTGAATGATGCTGCTGTTTAATTATTTGAAAAGAAAAGAAAACATTTCTGATGACCCAGGATAGACAATGGGATAATAAACTGAAGCCCTAGACAAAGGAAAAAAAAAAAAACCCAAAACAACAAACCAAGCCAACGTTTGGTGTGTGGCATCACAAATTGTGTCCTCCTTAAAAATTATCTGGAGTTTAGAAATGAAATGATGGAAGAGAAAATACGATGGAGTTACTGTATTGTAAGTACCAGGCGCTCCAGGGTAGCCTTTTTCTCCGTATCAAAAGAGGGCCTGCAGAGGGAAGATGAGGCAACACTTGAGAAGTTAACCAGCGGAAACACATTTTTCACTGGGAATAGAGTCTGTATTATCGCAACAGGGAAATGGTGAAAGGCAAAGAGCTGAGATGAACTGAGAAAAAGAAGAAGCATTGAGATGACTATCTGTTATTTAAATCGGTAAAGTGAGGGGAAAATAGTGTTCCGAGAACAATAACCTAAATGGCACTGTAAGTCAGTCAGTGATAGGTTGTCTGGAGCTGAGCAGTATAGATGTCCATGGATTTACTCTGTAGTTTCCTATGGTGGTAGTTTTATAGCTTTTTTCCAAAGTATCCATTGTAAGACATCATCTAAGAGGGCTGCTCCAGTGTGTATATGGTTGGATTAGGCAGAGGAGTCGGTGATTTACCTACGTTACTGATGGTGTATTTCAGATTTCCTGCAGTTGGCATTTGGCATGTTCAAAGCCCTGTGGAGGTGTCCCAGATTTAGCGTCAGGAAAAGATGTAGTCTTGAATTAAGAGGATCATAGTGACCTGCCATTCAAGTTACTCTTTCCTTCAGGATATTGGATGCTCAAGACCAGATGCTCTCAGAGTTGTAGAGGCAAGGATTCAATTTTAGAGAAGCAGGCAGGAAGCAGTGTACATCAGGGAAAGCATCTCTAATCCTGATGCCTGTCACCATCTGCTTGTGGGAAGTTATCTTCAGCCAGAGGGTAAGAAGGCTGGCTGGGGGCTGCTGTGTTTTGACAGTAGAAATCCCAGTAAGTTGTAATTTTTGTCTGTACTAGTCATGTTGTTGGAGTTGGCCTTCCACTGAGAGTGGGTGAGATTCTTCCACGTCCTTCCAGCCAGTGATAAAATATTAGAAGCCTTCCTGAGCTGGCGCACAGGAGGTGAGGAGGATTTTGATAAAGACGGTGGTTGTTGCTCTGTAAGGATTCGGTGCTCAGAAGAATTGGTCTGGACCACAGTACAGGTGCTCTACAAAAGGGCTGAAGGGCTTGTTGGCCTATCCCTCTGAGCTTTCTTGGTGGCTTTCTTTTGGCCCAGGATGCCAGTAGCTGAGGAATGAGGAAGAGAAAGAAACTCATCAAAATGACAGCTGGGGAGAAACTGGGAAAAGAAGAAATCCTCCTGGTGTAAATACTGCTTGTCCCGTTTGCAGCCCGCTCATATCACAGGTCTGTACCCCATTTTTTTGTGGATACAACGAGCCTTGTGCTCAAGGGGCTTGACTTCAGCCTTGGATTTTCCTCCTACCCTGAGAAGTGAGAGGATCTCTGTCCCTTCTGACCTGCTTTCTGTCTGAACTCGCTCTGAAGAAGAGAGCAGGTGATGTGTTTGAGAGCACAGAAGTGCTTCAGTCAGCTGGGCTGCTTCCTTAGCCCTCTCCTTCCAGAGAGGGAGCGGATTTGTTGTCCCAGTGTCCCAGCAGTTGGAGGTGGTGGAAGCGTGTGTTTCCGCATCCTGTGCTCTGGCGGGTATTGTGGGCGTAGGAACAAACACACTTTCTTTATTTTAGCAAAGCCCTGCGTTTTTGGCTTTGACCAAAGGCTGGTTTGGCCTCATTCCCTGTAGCACGGAGCAGGATGCAACCTGAGGCGTATGAAATCCACTTTCTCTGCTGCTCCCTGGGGCCGGGGCATTGAGCCACCCCCATGCTCACTGCCGAGGGGACAGTGGCAGCTGACCCCCTCGGGGGGCTGTGCCTGGGGCTGGCTGCAGATCTGGGGGGGACGGGGGACGGGAAGCAGGGGTGCTTCCCAGCAGAGGGCCCCCGAGCAGCACCGCTGGCTTCTGGCCTGTGCTCTCGGGCCCCGAGCAGCTCCCGGGCTCCTGGCAGAGAGGGATGTGCGAGGTGTGGCAGTTTGGTGTGCTCTTGGAGGAGTTGCTCTTGCTGGAAAGATAAGGGGTGTTTTTGCAAGGAGATGTAAGCATTTTAGAGAATGCAGTCCTGGAAGTTGGTAGGAGACTGGCAAGTCTTGCTCACAGGTCTCTGCAAAGCCCAAACCTGTGTTGCTTCCCAGAGGACTGGAACGCAACTTGTGTTTTCTAAGCTCTTGAGGCAAACCTGTACTTTCAGTGCTTTCACTAGCTAGCAGAAGTATTGGAAGGTATCAGAAGCAGTTGCCCCAGATGATGAAATGCCCACGGCTCTTCTCCTTGTGCCCTGAATGAAGGAACTGCTGTGACCTGAGTGGCTCTCCAAGTGCTCCAGGATGGCTCATTGCTCTCAAGCAGACATGGTGCATTATTCATGAGAAGCACATCAAGCACTTCACAAAAACCCCCTTAACCCTCCAGTATTCTGCTCTGTCTTACCATAGCTGAATGTTTCTCAGCACCTCCTGTTTCTGTCTCTTCTGAAAGAGTGAGCCAGGGCAGGGGAAGTCAGTGGGACTTTGGCAGTTTTTCTTCCAAGGCCCCTGTAGTAGTTTGACAGGGAGTGGGCAGGCGGGGCTGAGCAGGTACTCTTACAGAGCCAGCACCCCACTGCATGTTGTTTTCACTGCTAACTGAGGCAGGACTGTTAGAAAAGGCAGGACCTACTAATCAAGTTTCCAAAGGCAATGGGCTTGCTCACCTTAGACCTTTACTAGTCAGCTATCAGGGAGTGCTTGCTGAGATGCCGTGTTGTGTCTAGGTTTCTTGGGAAGTGGATGGAAAGGACAGACAAGTCCTGATTCCTGGTGACTTGAATACAAATCTGAGAGCTACAGAGTTGCTTTTTGTGGTTCCCTTGGAAATCAGTTCTATTGTACTAATTCAGCTGTAATACTAAGGAATGCAGTGCAGGAATTTGTTGAGTTCAGCAGCTAAAATGGCTGCAATACCCATGTCTATGTAAAACAGACCAAGAAACCCCTGACACCTCAAGGTCACAAGGAATAGCTGTGATCGAGGATTCAGTCCTGAAAACGTGTGTGAGGGATTTTGTTGGTGTAAAAAGGATTTGCTGCGTGCACAGGTGTTCAGGGCGAGCCGCTTTTGTCATGATGACTTGGCACTGACGTTTGTCAGCCAAGAAAAAGATACTGAAAGCCTCTGTGATAAGTACAGCTGCGGTCTCTGCATCTAGATCCTTCCATTGAAATCTTTTTATCCTCTGAAACTTCCCGACTTAGGCTGAATTACTTCTGACTTAATCCAATGCAAATATTTTATCACTGGGTAGTCTGCACAAACCCCTGGAAGTGCAGGAGCTGCCAGTTTCCATCTCATTCAGCATCGCCTCTGACTGACAATGCTGCGGTCAGCATGAGCGGCTCCCGAGGAATCTACCAGAAATGCTGCAAGATATATTTATGGAATAACCTGCCCACAGGGCAAGTTTTACCCTACCAGTTCCACCGAGCATGCGCATGTATGTGTTCTCTAATCTTTACCATCAGAACTTTGCCTGTTCTCATTATCCATACGCATGTCAGACACTGTCATTGACAGTGATACCTTGCGCGACCTCGCTGGAGAACGAGTTCCTGGGTTAGCTGAGTGAGGAAGATGTGTGTGCGCTGGGTGAGAAGGCAGACCAGGAACTCTTGTATAGCAGCAGGCGTTTTGGTGAAGGCGGTATCCCGTCCTGTGCCCTGCTGAGGCATTGCCTTGGCCGGGATGTTGGCGAAGGCCGTCGGCACAGCGTTCCCTCACCACAGCTTTGTGAGCAGGGCTGAAGCCAGCAGGCTTGAAAGGCAGGTTCAAACAGCCAGAGTCTTCCCGAGTCCAACTGCTTCTCTGTGGCCCGTGCAGTGAGGGGAAAGCTAGCGGGCTGTCGTCCTGAGTGATGAGCTCCTCTCTGGTTATTAAATGAAGCAGAGAAAGTATTGGAGATGCCTGGGGAGGTTTGTAAAGGGAACGTGCGAGCCAAGGTGTGTAAGCGATGCCAAAAGGTACATATATACATGCGTCGGACAAGTCGGCTCTAGCCCGCGGGTTTTATTTTGTCAGTCACGATGACAGACAGGATTATTAGTGCACTTTACTTGGGTGTTTCTCTGCACAGAGAGTGTACTCATTTTCAAACTTGGTCGAGATAACTGCCCTGGCTCTTGATTTAAGGACTTCTGGAAATGGCTCTGGTAGCATTTTAGATGATTAAACGCAGCAATATTATATTTGAAGACTGACTTGGAATCATGCATCCTGATGACAAAACTTTTTTTTTAGCCAGAAAATTCAATGCACAGGTTTAAAATGACAGTATTTGAAGTTACAGTGAGTTGTGAGGAACTGGAATTGGTACAGGAGTTATTTAGGTTTGTTACTGAAATAGCGAGCTCAGAGCCGGCTGCTGAGAAGCATCCATGCGGTGCTTTCATTGAGGGATCACAGTGCTTGGGGGGATCCCAAAACCCCCATGAGTAATCTAAGTGGCAAAAAGCAACAGCAATTTTCTCAAGTAGCTAATGTGTCTTCTTCAGGAGCTCCCTAGTTTATTTAAAAATCAAGTGAAGTGAAGATACAGACTAACTGGCACATCATTAGGGATTTAGGGCACGGTGAGAGCAGTCCTTACTTTGGAGCCTTTGGAAGAGGGAAGATGTACAGTTATTTGGGTTAGGACTCAAGTATACAAAGCTTCTCAACTGATGTGGTGCTCTGCTTTTGTTAACACAGGAACTGTCATTAACTGAAATGAAATATGGTTATAGCGATGGGAGTCAGCACTGTGCCCATTGGAAACTCACTGGCTGTTGAAAAACATGTTTTTAAAGAACTGGATTTATTAAAGGGAACAGAGGAGCCCAAGTCCTGACCCATTCATGTGCAGACTGTGGCTCTGAGATCTTTCAGGAAAACGTTAAACAGCATGAGGGGACAGTGAATTAAAGCCAATTGTCTGTTCTGTGTCTGGGGACAGCACAGGGGTGGCAGCAGCAGAAAGGAGAGGAGGAATTTGGCAGGGAGATCCTTCTGCAGCGCTCTCACTCCACTCTGCAAGTGCTGTGGTTTCTGTTGCTGCTGCTTTTTTTGCCTGGCCAATGGATTGTATATTATTCCCTAGTACAGAGTTTGGATGGGTGACAAAAGTGGAGCTTGGTAGCTGAGGAGCAGCTGAAGGGGCAGTTGCTGTGTGGTAATCATAAACCTTGCTGAAGAAGGGGAGTTTTCCCCCTATGGAGCTACAATAGCCTCCTTTGTTCCCCTGAGAGTCCGTGTACTTCCCGTGATGGATTGCTGTTTTGCCATGTTCCTTGTGAGCCGTTCGCAGAGCTCCGTGGTTCAAAAATATTTTATGGATCTCGTTACCTTGGCCTGGACAGTCAAGCTGAGCGCAGGAGCTACAGCTGACTGAACAAGATGTGGGGTACTGGCACTGCTTCTCTTGTCCATCATCACTCTGGAGGGAACCTTTGGAAGGGAGATTAGTGTCCATAGAAGTGTGTGAGCAGGAGAGAGAGGAGGAACTAGGACTAGGCTGGCAAGCAAGGTGAGCCTTGCCATGCTTGAAGCTAAGGAACAGCAACACGTAAGGTACTATTTCCTTGGAAAATTATAATGAACGGACTAAATGATGGTTTCTATATTTTTCCTGGGTTTGTTGTTGTTGTTGGATTTTGAATGTTTTTGAGGTTTTTGTTTGGTTGGGTTCTGTTTGGTTGGGGTTTTTTCTGTGCTACGTGCTTTTGGCCCAGAAGCGCCCTGGGTCGTGCGTTTCCAGTGGCGGGGAACCTGCCGTGGAAGTGGGACAGGCTCCCAGCAGCCGTGGGCAGCCCGCGGCAGTATCCCGGCGGTGCCACCCGCCCCGGTCCCAGGGAACGGATCCCCCCTCGTCGGGGAGATGGCATCTCCCGGCCTGAAGCACAGGGTGGCCACGGCCAGGGCCACTCGCAGCGGCGGTGGGGGTGGGTCCCCCGACCGCCCCTGCCCTCCGGCTGCGGCCGTGGAAATCCGCACCTGCCCCGACGCGGCTCGGGGCTCGGAGGTCGGGGCGGGGAACCGTAGCCCCGGCTCTCAGACTCCTCCTCCGGGCTCTCCGCCCCGGGCCCCGTGACGCCGAGCGGCGGCCGGGGATGGGATGGGACGGGACGGGCCGGGATGGGAGCGGGTGAGGGGACGGCCGAGCCCGCCGGCGGCTTTAAATGCGGGCCGGGCCGGCGCCGCCAGCACAGCCGCGCCGCTCGCTCGGGCTGCCGCGGGCGCTCACCTGCACGGACACGGACACGGACACGGGCACGGAGGGACAGGTGTACGGCCGCCGCCATGCCCCGCTGAGCCCGCCCGCAGCCCGTCCGCAGCGCCCGCCCGCCACCCCGGCTGCCCCGCAGCCCCCGCCCGCCGCCAAGCTGGAGGAGCGCCGCAAGCCCGAGCCCCGGAGGTGAGTGAGCCGGGGCGGGGGTGGAAACGCCGGCGTACGTTTCTCCCTCCTCGGTGTCTTTTTCGTTGCCCAGCTCTGCTGGAGCCAACTTTAAAAACGCTTTATGGTGTTTGAAAACTTTTTCTACCGTTTCAGTTCATCTTCAATGAGTTGTTAGCAGCCGCTGAATAGGCAGCCTCGTCTTTCCCAGGTTTCCGGTTTTCTGCCTGGTATATGGTCGTATGGAGTGTTTTATTATCCAAGACGAGCTCTTCGCTGTTTGTTTGCCCTTTTTGTGCTTCCTGTGAAGCGCTGCCATCCAGAGCGAGAGCACACGGGGAAACGAGGATTTAACCATTGGGCTTGTTTCTTTTTCTTTACAACGTTAGTTACTAATGGATTTTTCTTTTGTTCGGAGCTCATCCCTTTAGCACTCGCGTTCAGGAGGAGCACTTGGATGTGCAGGGAGCTCCCACGACATGGAAAAAGGCACCGGGCTCTCCCAGGAGAGCGGGGATCGGAGTGCGTGGCGGGAGCTCCGTGGAGTCTTTCCGCAAAGCCGCTCCTGGTAGTAAAGTTGGGTGCATAAGGAGCAAGGTCGGGCCCTCGGGCAGATCCGAGCAGTAGCAGCTCCGTCGGAGAACTGCTCCATGTACTATATATAGGTACTTGCTCCTTTTGTGTCAGAGAGGTGCAGTTACTGTGTGTCTGAACGTGACTTTGTGCGTGTGCCCCCAGCTGCTTAGGGGCTTTGTTCTGGTTGTTCCTATAGTGTACATATTTTCCTGTTTAAAAAAAAAAAGAAAAGAAACTTTACTAGTTGGATTTAACAAAATGTGCAGAGTTGTATATTGTGTATGGGACAGAATATGCTGCTAAGTGCTGGTGTGATGGGCTGCAGGATTACACCTAGTTCTTAGTGTGGTTGAGACCAGTAGGGAATTGTGCATAAAGAGCGAGGTACAGAGGCCCCCTGACCAAAACAACCTTCAGGCTCCCAAACCTCAGCAGCTATTGAATGAGAGACCTCATTTTGTTCCTAAAATTTTCAGTCCTGTGCCGAATGATTAAACGGGACTGTTTGCATCTCCGCTTGCTCAGAGCATGTACATGAGCTGATCTGTCCTAGTCCATGCCCTTCCTTTCCTGAACTGCCATTCCATGCTCAAAGACTTTTTCTGGTGATTCCTGGATTGGATGATGGAAGAGTTAGTTTTGCAAACTAACTGGTTTCAGCTGGTGATTTTAGCTCTCATCAACTTCACCTGCTGCTGAGGGTCAGTGGGATTCGAAGGGCAAATGCTAGTGCAATCTGCAGGGATGCTTCTTCAGCTTCCTAGGAAGGAAACACAGACTTTCAAGTTCCAAAAGAAATAGGAGGATTTGCTTGTAACTTATCCTTTGCTCCTGCTGAGCATGAATTTCACATTTTCAAAAGCAGTGGCTGGGCTTTAGGGAGCTACATTCCCATAGTTTCAAGGGACTGGCAACTGTAGAGCAGTGACTGCTGACCTCGGATGAGTGGGGGAGCAAGGTGTGATGGTGGGGTGAGAAGGAATTATGGATTTTTTTTCCCTTTTCTTTTTTTTCTTTTTCCAGCTATGGGGAGGAGGGACAAAGCTTTCATTTGTGTGCACAGGGCATTCCTGGCAGCAAGGTAACATCCTGCACTCATCCGGTCTGCTCCCAGCAAGGTCCGGCAGAATTTTCTGCAGCTCAGAACTGTGCAGGCTTTTCCTTGAAACTCCCATGTTACGATTTTAAATCTTGGAACTCCTCTGCCGCCAGAAAACAGCCTCATATACTGATGCTTGTCTTGTGGTATCACTCACAGCAGTTTTTAAAAGGAGCTTTTAAAACGCAGTGGGTGTAGGGTAAATGCTTCGGTTACTGATGTCTTACGCTGATAAGAAAAGGTTGAATTTATGCACAAAGTGCCATTCAAAGAAAAACATCCCTGTGAGAAGGAAAAATCGACAACTCCTTTTGTTTTCAGATCTACATGCTTATCAGAGAGGGTGGAGGAGCTGAGTGTGTCTCTGGCTGAAGGTTTTCTAATGCTGCCACCCTGGGCAGCTGTAATAAATAATGAGCTGGAAGGTGTTTTGGGCAAGGTTGTGAAGTAAAATTGCTGCATGAGAGAGTAAAGAGAAAACCTGTCCTTCTTTTTCTGCCAGTAAGTGCAAACAGCTATTTGCAGTTGGAGGTGCTGCCTTGCCAGAAAGATGCAGTCGCAAAGGCAAGGTGTTGCTTTGAGAAAAGGAATACTGGGGGAAATGTGCTGTTTTGGGAGGTGGGTGCCCAAAAACGGGCCCTGTGGGTAGGGCAAGTGACGCTCCTGCGTGCGTACATGCCATCTGTTAGTGCGGATTTGCTAGTAACCCGATTTCTCTTCTTGAATTTGATTTTTTGGATTTTATGCCATGGCATTGTTATACATATTCGTATCAAAGTAGCACGGCTTTTGCTGGTTTGCACTCCAGTTCCTTCCTGTGGGCTTGGAGCACCGGAGGACTTTGAGGGAGGGTTTGAAGGTGCCTTGTTGCAAACAGCGTTCATGGCACTCCGGCTCCGGTGCTGCGGCACCGCTCGGTCCCTCAGTGCTGGTGAGATGCCTTTGTGGCCCCAGTGCGAGAGCATCCTCGTCACGCTCCAGCAACCCACCTCGCATGTATTTTCTGTGTGCATTAGGTTTAGAATTTGAACTCTTGCCTTGAGCAAATTAAAAGGGTTCTGATAACTCCTCGTTCCAAGTCAATTAGCTGCTTCCGGCTTCAAATCCACTTAGAAGGCTCAGAAGGGGAGAGTGCTCTTTGAAAACCCGGTAAGAGCAGTTTATGGTTAATATTGATAAAGGAGCGCCTCTCTGTGTCATTGTGCTGCGTCTGGTGGAAGGAAAGCTCCTCTTTTGTGATCCCTCAAAACATAAGGACTTGGATGGGGACACAGAGGTCTTTCTCTTAACTCTGTTAAGAAAGGTCTTCGCTGTGTGGCTTGAAATGAAAATACAGCCATAAAATGGTCAAGGTTGCAGTGAATTCCCACAACCACTCAAAGCAAGGTTTCTGCCCCCCTACCCTTGAACTTTGAGTCGCTATAGCATCTTGTTTCTCCTGTGTTTGCTCAGGATTGTGCGCAGTTTGCGGCAGGAATGCTTTTTATTGCTGTTGGACAGTGTCAAAGACAATTACTGCGCCCATAATTGGGTGATAAAACAGTGCGTGGCATAAGTAAAAAACTGCAGAGCTCTTGTTTTTCAATGGCCTAATTACATTAACTGAAGAGATAAAAATGTCTTTGAGTTACTGTCCCACAATTACGAGTCTTTCACATAAGGAACGTATTTGAACTTGCCACAGGGACTGTCAGTGTGGTGAAGTTGCATGGAGATTTATGAGAAATTTGAAAATCAGAGAAAACTACATCTCAGTTCTTGGTGTTCGGTTTGATTTGGAACAGTGGATTTCTGTCCAAATTGAATAGGCCCGTAGGTCCATGCTGCTGGAGTATGGCTGAGCCTTCTGAGCACAGCCGAGGAAACTGCAAACAGCCCTGGTTTTATCTGATTTTCTCACCAGAAAAATCAGAAGACCTGATTCCATGTCACCAATATCAGAATGCTTTGAATTTGTGGCGCAAATGAACTTTCAGCATCTGAATTCCAGAAACGTGTGCTCTTAGGAGACCTCCTTCTGCTACCAAGCTAAAACAGAGACTGAGGGGGGATTTAAAATACATTAATTATTTATATATATAAATATGTATGGAGAGAGAGAATATGGCTGATCTATATATTTACTACTCCTAAGGAAATCCTTTTAGTGGGGAAAGAGAGTTTTCCAGGTGTTTCAAATCCTAGCTGTATTATATAACTACCTTTACAGGCGACCAGGATCATATTTCTGTTGTGCTACCATATCGTAAATGCTTGCTAAATACTCTATATTAATTCTGTCTTGAAATAAGCCTTAATTGTCCTTCCATAAGTATTGATCCATACTTCTGGCATCCCAAAGTGAGTTGAAGAACTTGGTGGTGGGAATTGTTCCATGACTTCTTTTACAACTGAGGATTACTCAAATCACCTCATTCTGTTATTAATGATAATTATAAAAACTATTTAATTTTATTCTAATTATAATTAGTAATATATTTTTATTAATAATACACTTATATATAATATATAAATCATACAAAACTATGCAACTGTGGTGGGAATGGTACCTCTTTTTTTGACCTCTGTGAGGTGACTTGCTCATCTGAGAAGTTATTGAAACAGGCTGATATTTGATGTGATTGTTCCCCAGGGGAGATGGAATTTTACTTTCTTTTGCAAGTTATCACCATGAGCTGGTATTATGCAAGAAGTCCTGGTGGGTTTGCATGTGCAACAAATTTTTGGCTTTTTTCACTTAGGATTTATTCCTGTGGTGTGTTCTGTCTTTTTCTGCTACTTTTTCTGAGCAAAACATGCCAACGCTTTGATTTTGATGACTATGCAGATGTGTAATCTGAAGTCAAAGATGACAACTGAGGTCTTGTGTGCCAGCTACTCACCTTTACTAAAAATTTTCAGTTTTCTCTATCTTGTACAGTAGGTGCAGAAACAGAACTTGTGTCTCTTTTTCAATGGTGTGTGCAACTTGAAGATTATGGTATTTTCCCCTTAAGTTTTTTTAATAAATTTTTACTTCATTTTAATCTCATCTTGAAGGTTTACTGAACTCATTTCAACTCTTAACCTTGAACAGAAGGTTGCAAAAGTTAACTGCTTTTATTGTACTAGTGACTGTATAACACTTCAGACACACTGTCAGCCCTTCGACGTAAGCGTAAAGGTCTTTTCATCAAGGCTGCTAAATATGAGATTGTTTAGAATGAAGTTGGGAAATAGTTGCTCAGTAGCTCAAGGAAAAGTGGCATTTGAGCACATCAAACCTGTCTGTTGCACTGGAATTGGAGTGCATTTCTTATATGCAGGAGTTGGATCTGCACATTTTGCTTAGGTCTCGAGAGTTGGCAAATGTGGTCATCTTGAAGCGGATGTTACCTAAATTCTTGTTAAATTTGTCTAGTCTGAGCTCACTTCCCTGGCTGACACTTTGTGCATTCAGCAGACACAGAGCCCGGCTCAAGACAGCAGCCCTGCTCGACAGAGCCGCCTGTGTGTCCTTCTGGGCAGGAACAATCATCCCCAGGGAAAAATAGATGGGGCTTTGTTTTCATGCGTCCTCAGCAAAGCTCCGTTCCAGAGCCTTGATGGCACAGCAAGCCAGTGTGTGGTGCCATAGGAGTGTTCCACAGCCATTGTTTGACATCTCATGATCTCTTAGGTGAGCAGTAACGGGGTTTGAGCAGTTTTGTCCCAGTAGAAGCATTAGTGTGGCATTCCATGGAAGCAGTGCCGGACATGTTTGTAGTGCTGATGATGGGGTTTCAGTGCAGGAACACCTGTATCAGTGCAGTGAGAAAGGTTGGAAATGTGGAGCTGTTGCCTTAGTCCCACAAAGCACTTCAGCACAAGTGACTTCTGGCCTCGAGGCAACTCAAATCAGTGGCCTTTAAGGCCATGCTGAAGTGCCGTGCCGGGGTGAGGCCTGCATGAGTAGCTCCACCGGCACGAACGGAAGAAATGCGTGCTGAGATAGGACAGTGTGTGGGGAGAATTCACAAGTGGGGCCAGAGGGATGCAGGGACAAAGTCTGGATTGCAGGCATGATCTGCTTGCAGGGTGGGGTTGGAAATCAGTGAAACACCAGTGCAAAGTCTTGAGTGCATCTTTGATAGGCACTCAAAGGGTGGTGTTAGAGAGAGGCTGTAGAATAGAATATTGATTTAGAGTAGAGTTGGAACGAACCTATAGCCGTCATTTGTCCACCTGCCTAGCTTGTCTTTTCAGTCCCAGTTCACCTGTTGGATGACATCAGTGAATTTTTGGAAAAAATACCTTGAACAGATATTGAATGCTCTCCGTTTCAGAGTGGTTTGTGTCTCTGTTGTGTTATCGGCACATCACCGGAATGTGCATGGAAAGGAGATTATTGTTGCCTAAGAGCAAGAACTGCTTCTACTGGAATGTGATATATGCAGTGATTCCCTATAACTGTGTGAATGCTTCTCACTCGGGATAAAAGAGTATTCTTCTCTCTCTTAAGCAATGGTGAATGATTAATTTCTATGCTGAAGTTGGGCTTTAGAAGGAAAGGCAGGTTGTCTCCCATGACGTGCACCTCCCGTGTCATGCAAGCTTGGAGAAGGCCTTCTGTGTACATTGGGCTTTCCTGTGCCTGGGGAAGAGGTTTTGCACTGTGCCTGACGAGGCGGGTGTGCGGTTCCAGCCATGGCACTCTGGAGGGTTCTGGCTTGTACGTGGGACCCTGCTGATCTTTGGGTCTGCTGGGCTCTGTGTTGCCACCTTGGCAGTGCTCTGAAGTTCAGCCTGAGAGCCTGCTAGCACGGTAGGAATGTGAGCAAGCCTGGGCTCGAGCGTGGGCTTAGGCCCGTGCTTTGCTGGCAAGGCAAGCCCAGGCGCCCTTCCTCGGCTGTTGCGGGCACGGAGCTCCAGCCAGGATGCTCTGACTGCTCAGCTTCATGGCTTATTCCTATTTGCAGATTAACTCGAAGGAGTGGGCATGTAACTGCCATCCTTGTACTGTAATTTAACTTGGGATGGACACTTTGGACCTGTAAACAAAAGAGTGAAAAGGCAGGAATTGCTGCAAAAGGAAAACCTCCGTATTTCCAAAGTTTTGCTTGGATCACAGATCTCTTCCCTTTGCCAGGAATACAGTGTATAAATTTTGTTGAAAGGGAATATGCTGCAAAGCAACTCTGTGAAAAAACCCCGACCGTGTCTTCCAGTGTCAGAATCCTCTCCAGAGACTGAGTAAAGGGAGATCGTGTCTCCGGCTTTTAAAATAATTACTCAAATTAAAGATCAAGCTAGAAGAGCCCAGTTCACTGAACATTAGCTATGCAACTTAATTTGTTAAAAAGCATTGGAAAAACAACTTCATCTCATTGTGCTCAAAATGTCTCTCCCAGCAAGTAACCTGGATGTCCCCTGAATCTTCAGAAATGTGGGAGTGTAGAGATTCCTGTGAACTCTAAAAGTTTCTGTAATAACTTTTCTACGAATGAAACCACGCTTCTTGAATGAACCTGTTTCTGCCTTTTTAATGCTAAATGATGAATAGGACACCTTTGCATTAAGTATTCCTGGTCCAGTAATGCCTTGGGTTGCCAACAGCTCTGTTTCCTGGAAAGGCTTGACTTGTGACTCACTGAAGGTACCTGCGGGTTTCTGTGGAGAGGTCAGGTCAGTTCTGGATGTGACCCTTAACTTGTGATTCTCAGAAATATCTATGAAGTCTTGAACTGTGGTATCAGCTCAACTTTTCTGGCTCTGTTCCCAGACCAGTCATTCCGCTTAACAATAAAAAAATGCAAGATAATGGATGCAGATAACTGGGATTTAATATTACTGTAGCCCATTTCCAGTTTACCTTTAAACAGCTGCGTTGCAACTAGGTGCTGGGCATAAAGCCGTTCTTTGTTAGCAGGTGTCTCCAAGAAATGTGTGACTAATGACCGTGTCGGGGTTCAGCTGTGCTGGCCCTGACAGCTTAAAAAAGGAGTGTAAAAGCTGCTTTATCCTGTTGTGCTTTTACTAATATCTATTACCAAAGCAAACCATTTCAGGCCTGTTACAGAAAGTTGTTTTCCCGAGGTTTCTTCTGAAAGAATGGCTGCCTCCAGCATTTTAGGCAGATGCATGTGGAAAAGAGGGTGAAAGCAGATGGTGGGTGATCAGCACGAGCTGTGAGGTGCTCCAGCATGACCTCATGCATGGCCACTGATGCTTCAAGGTGTACCTGCTGCAGCATGGGCCTGGCCAGATGCTTTGAGATGTACCTTCTCCAGCCTGGAGTTATCCTTCGGGGTGTCATCTGCAGGTCACAGCCCATGGACTCAAGCTCCCACTGGAGTTCCAGCCTCCCTAGGACAGCAGCGCAGTAGCCCTGTGCTGGCCCCCTGCCAGCCCAGACACGTCGTCGTTGCTGTTATCAGAGCATTCCCAGGCCCAGCGGAGCGGCCTGATACACACCACGGTGAGCACCGAAAGCAAAAGCCGCCCCTGACGAGCTCTAGGCACCACATGCAGCCAGGCAAGCATGCCCATGGCAAGACAGGAGCATGCTGATTACTATCCATACAGCTATGACAGCTATGAATTCCACCTAGCACATTCCAATCAAATCTGCCGTTATTTTAAACTCTTTGTGCCCCGTATTGGATGCCAAAAAGGACTGTCCTGATTTAACCTCAGCTGGCAACCAAGCACCGCGCCACTGCTTGCTCGCTCCCACAGCAGTGACTACAACATTTGTGAATTCCCACCGCTGTTTCCAGCACAAATCCAAGCTGCAGCCCCATACTAGATACTGAGAAGAAAGTTAGCTGTACCCTAGACAAAGCAGCACAGCGTGTTATATCAACTGTGGTTCTTGAGGATGCCTCTGAGTTTATGGTTCCTAAAACAGAAGTAGCAACTCTTCCTTTATACAGAGTTCTGGAAGAAGAGGAAAGAGAATGTGGGACCTATAAAATATTTTTTATAGTACTTGTTCATGTTAAAACACTGTGGCTTGAAACCCTAGTGGGTAAAAGGCTGAGTTGTACAGGAACATGGGAAATATGAAGAGAACATTTGAAGAATGGCTGGGAAGTTCACGTTTATGGACTAATGATCTGGGAGTCAGAAGGAGCCACCTGCCGTGCAGGGAGAGGAGCTCATTCCAGTGACAAACACTTGTAAGTGATGGTAGAAGAGGCTGAGTAGCCTTCCTCTGGTAAAGGAAGGTGCAAGTAATCTTAATTAGATTTTCTCTATCCAGAAAAAAGATTTTTTTCAAAGTCCATTCCTAGAGCAGATGAAGTTTTCCAGACATTGTCTGAAAGAAGGACTGATGCTAAAATCTCATTTTCTCTTCTCTTGCAGAAGTCTGCTTGGTCTTCTGTCCAAGCTCAGTAGTCATTATACTGGTGTTCAGGTTACTTTGGAGGACACAGGACGTCCTGCTACTGCGCTGCTTGTCAGCATCACTGTGTTCCTATCAGTTTTGTCCCACAAGTTGTTCTTCCAGACAACACTGATGGGTCACAAGAAAGGAGTTCAGAAGAAGTAGCTGTGAGCACTTTCTGGCAAGAAATTACTTTTCAGCTCTCGGGTTGTTGTTTTCTCCGCAGTCTTGTTTTAGGCTGATATGAATAAGTCTATTTTGAGCTGCCCTTAAATGGATGTCACGTAGAGGACAGTCTTGTTAAAACTTGGGAGTTGCCTGCTCAGCAGTTGGGTTCTGTGCTCTTGGCTGTGGTTGGAGGATACAGTAAATCCAGCTTTAGGGCACTGAGAACCAAATTAAGAACCTGACTCTCCCATGGAGCAAAATGCCGGTCCAGTAGCAAACACATTTTGCTGGTGCGGTGAGTTGAACACTGCTAAGTGGATTGCCTTTATGCAGGATCATGCGTTGTCTGCTCATACCGCTCTGCTTTTATGCTGCATCATGTTCCTCCTGTTGGAGCTGGTGTCCTGGTGAAGGAACCCGTATCGCTCCATCTGCTGACTAATGCCATGGGAACACGATCATGTGCCCCCGCCTGCTCTGGGCCAGACTCTTATTAATGACTAATTGGTCTGCAGGGCTGTGTGTAAAGATCACGGGCTTGGCCTGCTCTTCGCTGGCATCACGCGCCCGAGTCGAGGTGTCAAGTGGGTCACCGCGACACATTGCTCTCACAAGCTGAGTGTGTGGAAGGGCAAGGGGCACCTGAAGGTGGTGCTTCGCTTCGTGCTCTGGTGACCTCTTCCCTACGAGAGTACAAAATCCCCCTTTGTTTTCTCTGCAGGCACTGCCAAGCGTGTGGCTGTGTGGATGAGCTGTCTGTGGGCTGGTGGCCGTGGCAGTGAGGTTCCCCCAGACTGTGTTCTATCCCAGTGGCTGTCGGTGCTCTGGAACAGCTGTTTCCTACCAACCTGCCCCTCTGATACCACCTGAAATTTTGAGGAGCGGAAGCTTTTCTGCCTGTGGGTACAAGTCTGGTTAGTGATAGCCAGGGACCACACATAGGTCTCAGCAGCCTGATCACAGCCCCCAGAAGGTACAGCAGATGCTCTCCCAGAGCAAGATCTGTGGCCATGTGGAAGGGAATTGTCACTTGCAGTTGCGTTTCTGCCTAGCGATCCTCGTGGGTGTCACTTGTGAGGGACCTGTATCCTTCTGGCTCTGGGGCTTGTGCTGGCGTAATCAGTGTTTTGCTGAGCACTTGGCACTCTTGGGAGACAGAATGGCTACTTGGGTCTGTGCTGCTCTGGGCCGTGACTGACTCTTCTGACTGAAGCTTAAATTGGTGGAAGTGATGAAATTCTTCTTTTTTTGGTTTAGTCTCAAGTTATAAAATAACTTGGTTTTGCATTTCATTCCCCGCTCTCCTCTTCTGTCAGGAAATGTTTCTTTATCTTCAGTAAACTTCCACTGGCTTGTGGTTCTGTGTTTTTTGGGGTGTTTTTGTGGGTTTTTGTGGGGTGTTGTTTTTTTTTTTTCTAGGTTTTGGTTTTTTTCTTTTTTTTCTTCTCAGTGCAGTCAGTGAAGGCGAGAAGGGTGTTCAGTTTGAAACCTGGCTGTTTGTGTTTCTGGCTCTCAGGTCTGCATTAGTTTTGAGTGACTATTATTGAATTAGAATTTGATGCATGCACCAGGACCAATGCCAGGGACCTTCTTCAGCAGAGATTTTGTCTCATCACCCCAGGGAATGGTTGCTATAAAGTCTTCTGGATGAGCAGTTGGCACTCAAGTGAGGATGAGGTCCAAAGCCCACTGGTTTTTTTGCTTGTCTAATATTTTTGGAGTTCCTTCTTCTGCCTGAGTCTTGTGTGTGTGGTGGCATTTGGTTTGGATGGCTTTGCCCTTCTGTTTTAGTTTTACAGCTCTGTGCTCTGACCACACTCCTTTGAAGGTGAACTCAAGTGCTATCACATCCCTTCTTTCTTTGGAGCAACTGCTCCAACGTGGAAGAATTGCAGTTTTACAGAGACTGTCATCTAGTAAGCAGGTAAAGTTTGCAGAATTTGGGGATAAGTATGCTTTGGGAAGTTCCTGCTTGTGTAACGCCATGCGAGTGGTTAAGCAGATTCCCAAAATCATCCGTGTTAAAAATATCCTTTATGCTGGATTATGTTTTTGAAACCAGCATATTATGAATCCACGTATCGCTTCAGAATGCCAAGAACTGGATCAGAAATGCTGTGCCTGCACTCTGGGAAGTGCTGAGAGTGCATTAGCTCCCTTGGCTGCTTCAGATATGTCCAAAATGTTTTATACAACCAGGCTTTCTGCCTCTGCCAGCCAGAGCTCAGGTCTGGATTGTGCTGGATCGGGTCTCGCCTGTCCTCCTCACAGCAGGAAGCCAGCACACGCTCTGTACTTGTGTTACCATCAGTGGTGCAGAGCTTCGTGATGGTTTTAGAGGGACTTCAGCGTCTTGGAGGTGGTTGGGAAGGTGATGGTGGGACAATGTGCAGCTCTAGGAGTTGTGCATTTGAAAGTCTGAAGCCCGAGGGAAGGGAAGAGCTCCAAACTGTAATTACAGAGGTGAAATTAAGCTATGAGCTGGTCTCACACATTTTGTGTGGTGTGATTGCCGTGGAGAACTTTCCCCCCCCAAAGCAGTCACAGGAGAGGACAAGTGTGGGAGCTAGCTGCTTGCTGGGAAGCCAGGATTGAGCGTGCTGGATTGTTTTCCCTGGAGAAAAGCAGCCCTGGGCGAGTGGTGCCAGCGGTGTGCTGCCCCACCCCTCATTGTACACACTGCCTGTTCCTTTGCTCAGTGGGAAATGGACTTAAACCCAGCACTGCCCATTCCAGATAACTCTTTTCTTTTAGACACAGGTCCAAACTGCCCACTCTAACGTCCTCATTTATAGTTGGGAATCTGCCTCAGGATCGGGCTTCCCATGCCTTGCTTTTGGAGGTTCCAGGTGGGTGGGCAAGATGCAGCAGATGCTGGAAAAATTTCCTGCAGTTGCTGTTTCTTTGTCCAGGTTTCTCTATAGGTGTATCTAGATCTCTTGTACTTTGAAAGTTGTGTGCTGAGCTGATGTAAAATACACTCTTGAAATGTTGCAGTTGCTTCTTAGCCCATGGTACCTGCTCCTGTGACACAGCACACTTACTCGTGTCACAGATTGCTCAAAAAGAGCTCTTACAGGATGCTGGAGCAAGGAGCAGCTACTGTATAAACCAGCACTGGTTTCAAATAGACACACGGTCAAGTAAGAAGTTGCCTCTAAGGCATAAAACTGTAACAAAAATATTGCAGGACATGACATTGTCACGGTAATAAATAGCCAAAAATAGATCAGATGCCACAGGCTGGCTTGAAATTATAATTTTTAGGAAAAATCCACTACTGCTTATGCTTAAAACCTGATGCCACTCTGCCTCTAGAGAAAGGTTTTTTTGTGATTTCTATTTCATCTGTTGCAGAAAACAAAGCTACAAAAATGTCTGGTTTATGTTATCCTCAAACAGATACACATTCATAATATTTGCAGTCCAGAGTCGCTTCTTCCTGTGGATTCATCTCTTCCGATTTCATCTCACAAAGCTCCTGCGGAAGCGCAAGCTCCAGTTCCTTACAGGGTGTCTCTGTACCTTTTCCTGTTTGTAGCTACATGAAATATAGCAGATGGATGTGGGATGTGTCAGGAGCCAGGTGCAGCAGAGGTTCACCCTGTCCTGGAGGGGGGCTTGCACTGAGGTCCTGTAGTTCTCAAATGAAGCTGGAGTTCAATGCTGCCTTCTCCTTGCTGAGTCCCCAGTTTCAGCTGCATGGTTTCTTTGAGGAGAAGGAAGTGAAACCAAAGAGGCAGCTGACTTGATCAGTTTTTATAGTCATGACATTTTATGGTAAGTCATTTAATCATAATGCAGCAAAGGCTTCAACTGTTCCACCTGCCCCGGCATCCAGTGCCAGTGTTCCCCTTGTATTTCCTTGTATGTTTTGATAGTGTTACTTTATTGTTTGTGCAGAAGAAAGCTGCAACTTCATTCACTCCTAATTGCTTTTCCTAGTAGTTACTTCATCTTTGGAACATACCCAACTTCAAGAGTTCTTCCGAAGTTGTCGGAGATCAAAATTGAAATCCAGATGATGGAACATACTTTGCCATCATGAATTCAAATGATTCTTATCTTGGTTTCAGGAAGGTGCTCTCATAGACTTCACCTGTGAGTTGAGATAAACATTTAGAGTTCTTGACGTTCCAGTCCGTAAGAGTTTTTGAAAACAAGATTCAGTCAAGAACTGAGACTCATTTAAATCCTGTCATGGGACTTAATTTCAATCCCTGAGAACACCTCTGTAGAGGGAAACATTTCACCTAATGAGATGACTTAATTGGGAATTTATTTGGTTTACAAGTAGTACAGTGCAAGTTCTTTGTGTGCGAAGCAGAGGGTTCTGTCCTGCTTTGCTCCGGGTGAGTACAGCCTTTTGCTGAGAAAGCTTGTAAATAAATGTTGCTTTAGAGCTGACAGGGGAAAACGCATCCGGGATAAATTTGGCAACATGTTCCAAAAGTGCATCAACCAGGCTGTGCTGAGTATAGTCAGAAGCTCTTTTTTTCTGTGTGATAGAGCCCATATGCAAGTATGCGAGAAAACCAAAACACATCAGGGCCCTAAAAAGGAATCGGTCGCATTAAGTCTGTTTATTCACGCATTTGCGTATGGGCTGTGAGAGCATCAGCGGGGACCAAGTCTCCTTCCTGGTTTCCTGTTTACTTGGCCACTACAATTGCGGTGTCTGAATGCTTCACAGGTTGCAGAGAGAAGAAATAATGTTATCTCTGTCTCCCCGAAGCCCACTGACAGAAGCAGCCTGTTTGGCTTGCTGACTCATTCCTTTTGGGATGCGCATACATGTACCCTACTTGGCATCTAACCTGCCTGGCTTGGTGAGGGCACTGGGTGTCGCTGACAGGGAAACCTTTGGTGGCTCTTCTCTCTGCTCAGGTCCAGGTCCCATCTGTGGGAACCTTCAGGTATGGCCCATCCTGTGTTGATCCATCCGTAGTTGAAGGCTGGATGATGCTGGTTGTCACAAGTAGTGTCGGTTACACCTGTGGGGAGCAGTGTGGGGTTGTGGGTGTTTCCTACCAGAACAAGTCTCCCCTTTTGTGTTTGGGAAGTATGTGGTGAGGGGGAGCGGTATGTGGTGGATTCGGAGGTAAACCTTGTGGGATTTGGGACCTGCCAAACAGCTCAGCCCACTATGCCCTGTGCACCATTTGCTCGGGTTTGTCTGTTCTTCCACAGCGTCTCCATCCGTGCCTTCGCACTCTACTTTGTTCACGGCAGTTTTCTGAGGAAAACAATCTTGACAGGTCACTGGTGCTGTGCTCTGTGAAGCAGACGGTGGTTGATTCTGCACACTCAGGAAGATCTTACTTCCCTTGCCTTTTCTGGGAGAGTGGACAGCTTCCCCACACCTGCCTGGCAGAACGGTGGTGCAGCAGCTGCCGTGTGGCACGGCTGGGCAGGCACCCGTGGGCTGGCAGCTCTGACTGATCCATCGGGGGTCCTGCTGCCGGCGCTGCTGCTCTGTGACCTGGAGTTCTCCCTCCTCCCTCAGCCCTTGACCCACTCCGCGCCCCAGCTCATTGGGTTGCTCTTTAATGTGACTTTCACACGTCTCTGTTACGCTGCTTCAGTTACGGAACTGGCTCTTATTTCTTTTTCCTTGTGCAGTTCAGAGTTTGCTGGAATTTCTTCCTGATTGCAAAAGCCGTTGGAAATGGGCAGAATTGTAAAAGCTTATCAGTGAGCAGTAACTCTCCCCTCTGGCTCCCCAGCTCTGTTACGCGTTTATTCACTCCAGCGAGTTGTAACTCTATGCAACATCTCGTGTTGCCACATCAGTCGTTCTTTATTTACCCCAAACACCACTTTCACTCTCTCCTCAGTCTCCCAAGTTTCACGGCTCTGGAGCTGAGTAACCGGGTGGTGGCAGCACTCCATCTCCTGGGGGAGCTGGCGGCCGGCCTCCGCCTGGAGTAGCACCAGGAATGCTAACTCCGAGGTTACTCGCTGCTTTGCACCACCTGGAAGATGCAGTGCGAGCGTTTGGTGCTGCAACCAGAGACCTGCAGGAAGAAGTCATGCGTTGATGAGCAGAACAGATGCTGGCGGATGAGTGCAGCCATTAGGAAGTCCGGGATCCCTGCTAGTACTAAATTGGTCTTGTTCTTTCCGAGTAGCCGGGCAGAATATTTCTGTGAGCTGTATCTGCCGGTGCTTCGCAGGCAGAGCAGAATTGCTGCTGGCCGTGTGTGACTCTTGTTCAAATTCTATTGACACATAACATCATTTCTAAAAATGTTTGGCACTGATCTAATCATTGGCCCAGAAAGGCCAGTTACTCAAGCAGTTCATGTTTTTTCACTGGAGCATATTCTGTCAGACCCCGAAAATAGAAACCCAGTATTTTTTAAATTTTTTTTTTTTTTAGGTTTGTTTCCAAAATGTTGCAGCAGCAGTCAGGAGGATGTGGATCTAGACAAGGAGTGCCTGAAAATCCCTTTACCTTCCAAGAAGGAGCTGGTAAACCAGGCTTAACTGAAGGCACATCTCTTTTCAGAGGCCCTAAAATTATTTCCATCCTTTCTTCTCTCCAGTCCATGTGTGTCTTCCATGGGATAGCAACAGTACATGGTCTTGGTGCAGTGCTTCACTAACAGGAGTCTGCCAGTTTTCCCCTGAAGACTCAAGGGAAGATTTTCTTGTTGTTTCGCATGACTTTTTTTTTTTCTTTTTCGTTTCTGCAACTCCCATTTCATGGTATTTGAAAAATTCCAGGGGGCTGAAGTAGTTTCCCCATGAAAATTGGTAAAGGATGTTTTCTTGCTTGATTTTGGCCCACAGAAATCCTGTGGTAATCTGAGAAGGGCAGAAAAGACCAAATCAAGGGAGGTGGTTCTTGGAGTCTAATCACTAAACTCCTGCGGATTAGAGCCGGGGCGCTGTGCCAAAGCGACCCAAGCTCTATTCCTGGCTCTTTAAACCCCCCAGTTCCTTTGGATACACGTTTCAGGGAAAGCATCAGCCTTGCTGATCAGTTTTCCAGCCCTCTGGAACTAAAAAGCATGGCTGTTAAATGTGATAAATCCATTCCAGGCTGGCAAGGTGGTGTTCCTGGGAGCGTGGGGGCCATTCCCACTGCTGTGGGTGCTCAGCACTGGCAGGGTCATGCCTGGGAGGATGCTCTGCTGTCATGGGGAGGTTGAGCAGACATTTTACCAAGGGGATGGCAACTGGTGAATTCTCAGCACTGTACCCCTTGCAGGCAGTGGAAATTGCTCCCTTCCTTTCCCTTTCTCCACTCTATCACACTGTTGCTTCTCAGTTGCTCCATGCCTGGGCTGATGCTGCCTAGGCTGGAGGAACTGGCCTTGGGACACAGTGTTTACACAGGGCTGTGGGTCACACAGGTGTGTTACACATCTGCACGCGTGTGGGTGCTCAGGGAATGGAGCTGAATGCCAGGATAAGTACAGACTTTACAGAGGAATAAAGCTTCTGTGGTTTGTGTTTGGTCTGGAAATCCAGTCCCATCTGTTCCAGATGTTTCCAGTTGTGTTTATAGCAAGGAGCTACTGTGCTGCTTTGCAGGAAAAAAATAATTACAAAAATACGGGGTTGTGCCTTCACAACCGTTGCAAACAGGCGAGGGCATCCACGGAATATGTTCCCTTCTGTTGCCTTAGAAAAGATGCGTAAATAGTCTTGAATAATTTAATGAAGAGCTGGAGCTTTCAGGGGAGGCTGGTGTGTGCCTGCGTGCTGGCTTGGTGTGCTGTGCTGGCAAGGAGCACGTCCCACCCCTCTGCACTCGGCAGCAGCTGCTTGGGGAATGGCACCTTTCCTAGGTCAGGGAAATTTCTGCTTCAAATCCTCTGGCTCCTGGAATTCAGGCAGAAACAGCCTGTGTGAAGGAGGAGCTGGCTTTGGACTAGACCTAAGCTTGGGAGTCAATGCTCACATATGTTTCTGGGTACGGTGCTTTATTTTTCACTGCCGTCCAGTAATCTAAATGAAAAATGTGTATTTCCATATGCTTTGGTACTGTGTTTGGATCTGACCTATTTTTCTGCATTGTTTTTATCTGTGACATGTTTGAGACTTGTTTTGAGGGTTGAGCTATGGACTAAGAGCCAAGGATGAGGCCAGCGGTGGGTTAGTAAAGGTGCTTGAGGTGCAGGAAAACTTGGCAGAGGTGGGAGAGTGGCTGCTGAGGTACTGCTTTCATGCAGTGGGACTCTGGTACTTCCTTTTGTGGCTGAGTCTTATTTTTTTATTTTCTAGTTAGGTAGCCAGGCACTGGCATGCAAGGTAGACACCCTAAGGCATTCTGATTTCTTGGTAGTCATCTGTACAGTATTTATACCCTCCTGAATTTGAATATTCCTTTAAGATAATCTGTGTTTGCTGCTGCTGCTCTCAGAGGATCTTGAATGGAAGCAATATGGATGGGAAGAAGCTTTGAAGGCCTTGTCTCGCTCTGAACCGAGTTCGTCCCTATTCCACTGAGGGAATATAAGGAAAAGGTGTTGTTTTATGTCCGATTTTTGGTACGAAACAGGTTACCAGCTTGGTCCCAGTTGTATTAGGACAGAAAGCTCCCATGGCGACTGCCCAGCAGCGAGCAGTAAATGTGTACTTAGCCTCTAAGGAGATTATTTAACACAGTTCCAATTTTGTTTATTATTATTATGATTTTATTATTTTTGTATTTGCTTGTCAAGAGGGGATTTGCGGATGTACCCTCGGAACGCAGGCAGGGTCTGATTTTGTGGGAGAGACACACAGCAGTAGGAGTTCTGGGCAGCTCTGCGGAAGCACAGCCATGGCAGAAGCGTGGAATTACAAGTCTCTGCTGTCCACAGAGGGAGATCAGAGGCGGAGAGAAAAGGGGAGGGGAAGGACAGCAACTACTAAAACCCTTCCCCAAATGGATGAATGAAGGGGCGACACACATAAATGACTGCCGTGATGATCTGACTTAGTGTAGCTCGGTCTCAGGATAATCCTCATATGTCAGATTTCTGTAAGGCCGACATGTGACACAAAGCCGGGCTCCCAGCAGACAAGTGTGCTGTGCTGGTATTAGGGGCTGGCCAGAGCCCGGGCCGTGCGTCCGTGTGGGGTGTGCCCGCTCGGCTCCCCGCGCGGCTCGGCCGCCGCCGCCTGCTGGGACACCTTCAAAGGCAAACTGGAATCCCACAAACTCTTGGCTATTGCATAGACAGCCCCAAGCCTGCCCGTGTGGCTGTACTTTTTGGAAAAAAGAGAAGGGGGAAAAAAGCCAGACACAAGAAACAGGAAAGCCCCCAAAGACTTGTAGCTGGGATTACCTTGTTCACACCTGTCACCACTGATGTCCTCTCAAGGTCAGAATTCGAGCTACGTGAGGCCAGCTTAAAGCAAACGCCATGTGAAAGGAGCTCTATGAATGAACAGCAGGCACTGGAAGGAGGACGGGAGTGCCCACAGGAACATGAACAACAGCTTGCAAGTTAACCTGCCCAGGACTTGGTCTGGTTCAAACAGCTCACTCCAGGAGAAATCTGAGCATTCCTTTTTTCTTTTCTATTACTATAGGATGGAGGACGAGGCAGTACTGGATAGAGGGGCTTCCTTCCTTAAACATGTATGTGATGAAGAAGAAGTGGAAGGTAAGAGACTTGGGCTGCTGGGGAGGAAGGGTGCCTTGGCTGTGGTGTTTGGATGTAGGATGGGTACAGTCGGAGGGCAGAGAAACGGGGTGCCTTTGCTTTGCCCAGTACTTCCTACTAAAATTGACTGAAACATGGGTAGGCTTGGTCGGGGTGGAAGTGACTTTTTAGAGAAATCCTCTATTTCAGTTCAGGAGCGAACGTTGTTGAGTGCTGCTGGCACACGCTTCCACTTCCCCCAAAGTCCTGTTTGCTGTGTCTTGCACAATGGCTGTGAAACACCAGAGCTGTTTGCTTTGCTTTCCTCTATGAACAGAGTTTTGGCAACGCTTGCCTATGGCCTCTGCCGTCGTGAGTGGAGACAGGTGGAGAAGCCAAGTGGAAAAACCAGCAGGATTCGTACCAAGTGTCGGGGTGGACGTAAGGCAGGAAGTGAACGTTTGCCTGGGTTATCCTTTGTGCTTGGGAGGCATAAAGAGAAGGGTTTTCCCTTGAAGGAGAACTTTTTAACAGAGAAAAAGGTTTCTTCACTTTATAGGGAAAGAGCAGACTCCTTTGGCAGTGTTTTTATTTTCTCTCTAACTAAAAATATTGTGAAATCCCAAAAGTAAAGGGAATTTAAAGGAGTTTACTTCAAGTTTGTTCCTGGAAAATGATGAAGCTGGCAGGGGTGAGTTAATTGCAGCAGTGAATTAATACTCTTTTTCTCATTTTCTGAGGATTGGTTGTCTGTGGGCTTGATAAACTAGTATGGTAGAAGGAGGAAAGCAGGATAGGGTAGGACTTTACCTATAAGGGAGAGGATTTCACCTTGCAGCACTATCCTTCTCCTCCCAACTTCAGGATATAATTTTATTCTAGCTTCTTTATTTGCAAACAAATGCCTGTGGCTTTTCAATTGAAAATGTTTTGAAAGGTGTAGGGTTACAGCCATGTCATTGTCACCGGTAATGGACAGGAAAGGATCCGGCACTAGGAGAGAAAATAATCTCTAAAAAGAGGAGTTAGAGCACTTCCAGCAAACCAAGCCAGTCCTTCCCACGAAAAACCCTGTGTTTTCTTCCTCTCTGGGATGAAGTAATCTGTTCTCAGCCACTATAAATCATCACGTTGGGTTTAATGAGGCTATTTGCTGTCTGCAGGGTCGGGTTTGTATTAGCCTTTTGCTTGTGGAATAATTGACACTTTGGCACAGCAGAAACATTTGAGAAGGGAGAGAGAGGATATTTTTTATGTTTTATTGTCTTAAATGTTGCCATGTGCTGTTTTGATGTGCAACGGCCATGTGTGGTGCTCCAGGAATATAATACGAGTGGTTGTTGGTGATGAGCATGGGAGGGTCCTTTTGACTGTCTGCAGGGGATGTGGTCACTGCTTTAAGTAATATTTGTGGCTGTGGTGTGTTTATATCCTTTGTTCCAATGTGGATATCCTCATTTGGTGTAGTTGGGCTAACAGACCAGTTGCAGCTCATCTCTCTGGGGGAAGGAGGAGAGGAGGTGAAACAAGTGCTTCTACGTACGTTCTAATTGTATGCGACAGGCCTCTGGAGCTGGAGCTACTCAGCTGAGCCTCCAGAGAGCCCCGGAGCTGTGTAGCCAGCGAATTCCCTCAGGGATGCTGAAGGCAGCTCCGTGATTCCTGCCAGGCTCCTGGGAGCGGCCCAGCTAAATCACCCGAGGATCCAAGGCTGTGACATCTGTCAGGGTCACAGGGCACGTATGGTGCATGGATGGGTCGGTCAGGGAGCCGCTTCTCAGCCGCTCCGCTCTGTGCAGTGGGACAGCCTGGAATTCTTGGCGTGCCTGGCAAATCTGGGGCATTGCTGCAGTGCCAGTAAGCATTAAAGGCTTTGGCACTTTGAAGAGATCTTATTTGTCTCCACGTTTCCAACCTCAGTGATTCTGCCATTCCCTGCGTGTCCTCAGCTACATCTGTCTCTCCACAGAGATCCGTGCACTTAATGTGTGTATCTGGTGTGCACCCCGGGTGCAGTCCTGGTCTGCATGCATGGGATGAACTGTATGCTCACAGAGTGGTTTGGGTTGGAACTGGTCTTAAAGCCTATCCAGTTCCAGCCCCCTGCCATGGGCAGGGACACCTTCCACTATCCCAGGTTGCTCCAAGCCCTGTCCAACACTTCCAGGGATCCAGAGGCAGCCACAGCTTCTCTGCGCACCCTGTGCCAGGGCCTCCCCACCCTCACAGGGAAGAATTTCCTCACAGTATCTAGTCTAACCTTGCCCTCTGTCAGTTTAAGATCCAGTGGAAGGGCTAAAACATCAGCTAAAAATCCATCCGTCCACAGGAATCATCCTATCTCGGTGCCCCAGGGAGATCTTCATGCCCTCAGCAGTTCCAGTCCTGGATTTAATGCCATGAACCTCCAAGTCTCCTGAGCGATCCTGTGTGTCCCACTCCTGATGGGGAGGGCGATTCCAACCGGAGTGGGCAAATCCTCCTTCATGTATCTGTTGGAGAGCATCCAAAGGAGGCCTAAGAAATGATGAAGGATGGAGAGGAAGCCAAATGAGCAGTGGCTGAGGTGACTTGAGAAGAGGAGACTGAGGTCAGACCTTTGGCTGGCACTTGGTGCAGATGCTTTTGAGTCCCTTTTAGATTCCTACACTTCAGTGGGGTGTTTTAAAGGAGGAGAGTGTCTGTCAAGAGACTTGGAGCAGTTAGCTCCAAAGTGCCCTCCATTACTTCCCCACCTTCATGCTATGGTTACAACTGCCTTTTCTTAAAGGCTTGCAGGGACCTCATCCTCTGGAGAAGGAGGTAACAGTGAAGGGAACTGTAACCTCCAGGTATGTTTACTTTTCTGATAGTTTTTGTTTTTAGCCTACTTTTTTGAGGAAGCAACATACATGCCCTAAAGCTGTTTGCCTCTCTTGCCTCTTCTTTCCCTTCTTCTCACAGTTATTTTTTTTGCAGTCAGTATTGATCGAATTTCTCAGGAAAGCTCTTCATTCGCTTAATTTCCCCGGAAGTGAGCGGAGAGGAGATTGTTTTTTTCCCTTCTATGAGGGGAAGGGCAGTCGTAACCTTTATCAGAAGAGATAGGGCAGTAGAACTCAGGGATTCCCTGGCAGCAGGAATTAGCAGGAGAGAATGGGAAAACTCTCCAGCAGAGCATTATAATATGCCTCGGAACCAGGCTGCTATTGCTGCTTCGTAAGTTGCTTTGAGTTCAAGGAGGTGAAGACAGAATTTTGAAGGTGTCGCTTTGAGCATCCCTCTTTGGCAGGTTTTTTGGGAGAAGAGAGGAACGTCCTTCGCTTTGTCAGTGATGCCCACAGGTTATGTCTGTGGCATGGAGATAGCAACTCTGCACAGCCACGTCACCCACTAATTTGATTATGTAGTGATGCAAGGGAGAGGGAAGGACTTGGCTTTTGAAGGAGGGGTAAAAACGGGCATTTCTCATCAGGAAGGCGTTGAGACATTTTCAGGGTGGGACAGTTGTCCCTTGTGACCTCACTGGGTAAGTGTAACGTTAACAGAAACCGTACATACCTGACAGAAATATGTCCCTTGGGCCTGCTTCCAGGGATTGTTTAGTCCGTCTCTCAGGTGGCACCTCACCCTGGTCCTACACTGGAATGTGTCGCTGCGATATCAGCTGTTGACATTTGAAAATAACTCCCTTCCAGCTCCTCCCTGCTGCCTGTCTCCGCGAGAGGGCTAGGTGATGGATTCGGTGCACGTTAGGAGGAGTTGCTTGGCTGGAAGTGCCCAGAAACGTGACCTGGCGAGACAAGGGATCTGCCCGGGTCTAGGGCAGAGCGTGAAGGAAAGCAAGTGCAAGCTGGCTTTCTTGGGGGAAGTCAGGAAGAGGCACTGCCCTGAGCTGTGCCAGAGGACCCTTCCCATTCATTTAGAGCACTGCACGTTCCTTTCCTTGAAGGTAACACTGTGCTGCTGTAATGCCCCTGTGAGGAGTGCTGGTATGTGTGACATAAACAGATTACTTAAGAACTGATTTTGCAAGAGGGGAAAAGTAAAGCTCCACCCTATCCTGAGAGATAAGGTATTCTTGGCTCTCTAAGTGTAACTTCCCCCGGGCTTGCTGCTACCCTGACTCCGTGGTGGGGTGGAGGATGCTGGATTGCAAGTCTGACAACTCCACTGCAAAGCCCGAGGAGCACACAGGCTCCGTGTGTTAGGAAATGGGGAGCACCTGTCCTGCCTTCCAAATGATTGGCAAAGTAAAGGTTTCGGTAGCACCTTTCAGCACTGCTGTAGGGTGAATTCAGGAGAATATGCTGCTAGGGGAAACTTTTTCTGGATCCTGTTTTCATTGTGGCATTTACTGGTGTGCTGCTAACTCTGCAGAGAGGCTAACCCAGGGATTTTGTAACAATGTTCCATAACTACTTGTTCCATTTTAGCACTTTCCTCCTCCTTGCCTTCTATTCTCGACCCGGTTGTGTCATTGCACTTTGCTGGTAGAAAGCTGTGTGATGCCGTAAGCCCAAGATTAGTCCTAGATGGTTAGATCAGTGAGGAGAGAGGCTAAAAGGGCAAAGATAACTGTGAACATCTTTACCTGTTTTAACAGCGGGCTGACGGTGGGAGAAATGAGCTGTATTTGCCCATTTACTTAGATTTCTTTTTCTCCTCTCATCCCTGCCATCTGCTTTTGATCTGTGACTGTAAGCAGACCCTCCTTCATTTTCAGAAGTAACCAGATGACCTGTTTCATGTCGGAGTCTTTAATTGCTTCTAAAATAAATGTGATTAAAAAATTAATCAGGTACAATCTGATCACAGAATGTGCTCATTAATATTCTTTGGTACCTTTAATTTACATGTAGAGACAAACCAGGCTGTGTTTTGCTTCAGTAAAACTGAACTGGGCTTTACTCCTGCAAAAGCCAAACTCAGAAGACTCAGGCAGTACCTTTGTGCTCTCTTTCCATACAGCAGCTGGCACAACTGCCCTGTGCGGGTGCTGAGGCCCTGGCACAGGTTGCCCAGAGAAGCTGTGGCTGCCCCATCCCTGGAAGTGTTCATGTCCAGGTTGGATGGGGCTTGGAACAACCTGGGATAGTGGAAGGTGTCCCAGCCCGTGGCAGGGGTGGAACTGGATGAACTTCTGACCCAAACCATTCCATGATTCTATGAACTTGGGAATGGCAGGCAGACGTTGGGACCCAGTGCTGCTCCACACAGCTAAGGAAAAACAAGACGGATGGTTTGGATCTTCCCAGCTGTGAAACACCGTGATGAAAGATTTCTTTAGATTCTTTCCTCTCCAGCTTTAATTCCCTGTGGCACTTTTCAGGAGAGTGCTTACTCTTGGCAGCGTCCGGCAGGTCACTGCACGGAATATCATTCTGGTCACTGCCGCTGTGTTTCCTCTGCTGTCAGGAATCAGCATTTGCTCGGAGGTTGCTGGGTGAGATGAAGAGGTTTTTGATACCCGCCTACTCCGTGCTCAGTGAGAAAAGCTGCAGTCTGAGTTCAGAGGGTGATAACCTGACTTTACATAAGGCAGCGATAAGCTGGCTGTGCAGGCAGAAGAAGTGGAGAAAATGTTGTAAGAGCGGCTGAGTCAATAGCTGGCATGGTTGGCCCGTGGTGAAGGAAAGGTGGTGGTTCTTTTCCAGTGGTGACGAGTTTTGTGCCAACGTGTGCTGAGCGCGAGGTGAAGGAAGGTGTTTCCATACCATTCTGACAGTGACTTGTTTTTTTTCAGCTCCAGTCAGTTTAGGATCACAGAATCATTTAAGTTGGAACAGAGCTTTAAGATCATCAAGTCCAACTGATTGGAAGCTATCATCAGCTCTCTGACCAGGCAGTGAAACTAGTTTTGTTGGGGCCCAGGCCAGTTAGAAGGGTGGCCCTCCCATGGTACCTTGCAGCCTTGGATGGGAGCAGCTGCTCTTGTTTCCGTTAGGATTCAAGTCTAGGCTTGTTTGACTGTCTGCTCCCATCTTCCTCTGCCCAACAGCTCTTTTTTAAGGTACAATAACACTGGATATAACAGTTCAGCATGGAGATTGCAAATCAGATATAGCGTTTGCTTACTTGTCAGATGTGAGTCCCAGATGTGCTGGTGAGCCTTCCCGGATTTTTCTAGGACATTTAAAATGAAAAGGTAATCCAGAATGTGTTGGGGAGGCCTGGTCGTGTTGCCTGAGCTGGGGCTAGATAACACAGGAGTTGTTGTTCCTGCTCCTACCTGTGCTTCTCGTACCAGAACTGCTGGAGCTGGGCTTAACCTGGAAACTGGTGCTAGGGCTGTAGCTTGCTGGTTTGAGCATCATCCCAGCCTTCCTGGACCTCTGTCCCTTCCTTTCCAATGCTGGGCAAACTTGAATAGAGACTGAGAAGGGACATGGGGAACTCCTGCGCTCCCCGAAGGAAGCGTGTGCTGCTGGAGAGGCGTTGGGAGCCTTTGTGTGAGCACCATTCTGTTTGCATCCCTTCGTGGTGCCCTGCTGGCGGCAGCGTGGCCTTCCAGGAACCCTGGCTCTGGCCACCTTCCATCAAGCACCTGTTTCAGTATAACTGCAGCCTTGGAATCGAGGTCGCTTGCAGGGGGCTGGTTTGAGTTTTTTCCCAGAGAATGGAGGCAGCTTTGGATGCCTTAGTCATCATACCACAGTTCTTAATTCTCTTGGAGCAGGGTCTAAAATCTGCCTGCATCTGTGAGCCTGATAGTGTCAAGTACAGCTTGGTACTCAGTTCATTCAGTCTTGGTAATTAATGAGATGGAAATGGGAAAAGATTTTCAGCCAAGATCAGTTCTCTTGAGTGGTCATTTGGAGCATTTTGGAAGGGGATGTAATTTTAAAGGATGCCAGAAAATCCAAAGGTACTGTGCTTCCCAAGAGCTAAATCCAACAGTCTAGCACAGATCCCCCCCTCTCTGTTCCTCAGAGCCCTGCATTCTTCAAGTTTTCTTCAACTTTTCTTCCCATGGAAGCCAAGCAGTTCTGGCCAGATTAGATCAGATCACAGCACGACAGGTTTGGTGGCTTTTATAGCCTCTCACAGCTCCAAAGAAGAGAGAAAGAAAAGCAGCTTACGGGGTTGTGGGTAAGAGTCTGGCAATGGCTTACGTAAAGCTCAGGGAGAGTACCCCTACCATGTGTTCATTGTTCTGTCTGAACAGTGCCCCCCCCTTCATTCGCTGCCACCCTGCTGACTGACTTTGCTCCATCTACACAAGCAGGTTTCTAGGATCGTCAGGAAGGCAAATGAAGACCTTGTTTCATTTTATTTTATTTTCCTGTCGAGATACTTTTTACTTGAATTTGTGTGAGCTCTGTCTTTTAGAGCCATCCTGTTGCTCAGATCTGGCTCACCATTTACACATGCTTTGCTGGAGTGGCCTCTGAATCTTGTTAGGAATCTGGCAGGTCCAGTCTGGGTCATGGATCATCCGTTTGGAACAGAGGAGGGCAAGCTTTAGGCAGATGGCTACGAAGACTTCCCTTCTGTCTAACTATAGTCTTGTTACATGGGAATGCTTTAGATCCAAGATTAATCTGACCTTTTGAAGATACTGAAGTTCTAGAAGCCTGATGTTACAAAAGAAGAGAAAAAGGTCTCCAATTTCCATGCTGTCTTCCCCTGCACAGCTCATTCCCTGCCCCTCACGGGCATTTCAGTCAACAACTATGTGTTAAGATGTGAAGTGCAGCAATGCAAATATATAAAATGATCTTTGGACAAATTCCCTGTTTGGTTAAGAAACTGCATCTTCCTTGCTAATGGTGGTCCTCACTTAAATCTTAGCCTGGAATTTGGGGTTCTTCTGCTGGAGCTGGCAGACGGAAAGAGATCCCTGATGTTTCTAATCTTATTCCTTCTTCTTTCCTTTTTCTATGGCCTAGTAGCTCAGGATTGTCTCTCCTGAAGCCTCTGTTTTATATTTTTCGCTTTCCTGTCTCTCCCTCATGGCAGGCTCCTCTCCTGATGGCATTTATCGGTCTGTGAACCTACTACTCATCCTTAGCGTTGCTGTTCCCATTGCCTGATGGATTCATGCTGACCCTTTTCCTTGGCAAACTGCCACACCATGGAAGAACCGGTTCATTGCATACTACTATTGTTTATAGGAGAAGGGATTTGGATCTGATTTGTCTCCAACTAGTGCATTCAGTTTTGTTCAGATTTCCACAAAGTGCTCAGTGAATCCTCCTGCTGTTTCCCTGACCGATGGATTTTTACTTGCATGGAAAATTGGTCACTTGAATACCGGCATATTTTGAAAACCTTGTGGGGGCTGGCGGGTGAGCCTGGGACTGTGCCTGAGCAGCCTGTCTAGAGGACTGGTTATGGTTTGGTTTTCCTTGGAGATTGAGTGTCTCTGTCCATGAATGGGAATAGCGCTTGGCTCTTGCACAGTGCTAGGGGAGATCCTTGTGTTCCTTGTTCCTAACACAGCTGGTGTGAACAGTTCTCCGGCACAGGGCGTCCCGCCGCCTGTGCATCCCATCCCGGGAGTGCAGAGCAGCTTCTGTCCTGGAAGGTGGAGCTGGGTGGGCTGCGGGTCCCGCAGCTGCCCCTCTGCTGCCGCCAGCTCCTGTAAGCCCCTCTGTAACCAGGTAGAGCTAAGGGCACCTGGCACGTGACGGGGTGGCCTTTTGTTCTTATTTCTTGAGCTGATTTGAAACTAAGCAGGGCTTAGTTTGGGACTTCCTTAGCACTACTTTTAGTATCTCCCCTTTAAAATGGATCATCCTCCTGATTTATTTGTCCTTCTGAGCCGTGGGCTTTTTTAATGTTGTTCATTTACTTTGATTCTCATACAAAATGAGAGGCACCTTCTGCTGTCACCCCCGGGTTGGAAAAGCAGCTGCTCCAAAGCGCGCTGGCCTGGCTGTGATCCCGGCAGGGTCCTGGCTGGTGCCACCTCCCTGTGCGGGCTTGGCTGTGTGCTGACACCTCCTTGGGCACGAAGCCGTGCCATCTTCTGCTGACGAAGCACGTGGCGGGCTGTGTCCCCTGCGCCTCGGGTGTGCCTGCAGAGCGGATCTCTACGTGCTAGATGGGGGGGCCACCTGAGGCTTTCAGTTCCACCCGGGGATACGACTGATGGCTGGGCTGTGAAAATGGGCTGACAAGGTCACACCTTTCATGGAATCACAGAATGGTTTGGGTCGGAAGGGACCTTAAAGGTCATCTCATTCTAACCCCGTGCCCCAGGCCACCGACTGACATGGCTGGGGCACCCTGAGCAAAGCCCGTTTTTCAGGTGGCCCAAAATACCTGGCCAGAGCTGGTGGGGAAGGTTTTGGCTTTGTGGCCAGCTGTAACTACGTGAGCCTGTTGCAATCTGATCGGGTATAATGTGACTCTCCCTGTTCTTTGCAAAGGAGTCTTTAAAGGAAAAACAAGGGCTGGGTAAAAACTGCTAATGCTCAGCTTGTTGTCAGTCCTTTACACATTTTTAATATTAGATTTTGATCTTGTTTCCTTCTAAGGTGCTGGTGTGAGATTCTTTATGGGCTGGTCTTAGCACACTCTGGGTCTCAAGAACCCAGTCATGTCGAAAGGATTCCTTCTTAGATGCAGCAGGCAGACTTTATCCTTTGATCATGTAACTTTCAGCTCCTTTCTCCAAGTGACTGAGTTTTGGTTTTACTGAGCAAAAGCCATTCCCCAGTACTCTTTTTAAAAAAGACCTAGGGCTTAAAAATAGAGAGGATCATAGTAAAGTGATCTCTCCGAATGGTTGTGGTTGGAAGGGACCTTAAGGATATCTAATTCCACCCCTCTGCCATGGGCAGGGACACCTTCCACTAGAGCAGGTTGCTCTAAGCCCTGTCCAAGCTGGCCTTGATGATGATGATGAGCAGATACTCCTGCAGGCAGGGAGAGAATGCTGCATTTCATAGAACCTCAGTTGGGTGATACACAAGTGGGTTTTCATCAGTAAATCTGATTCAGGGAGTCTCCTATGCCCAAACTCCAAATCTGGGCACTGAATCATGAGCTGCTGTTCTTCAGTAGCTCTTAGTAAAGCAAAAGATGTGGTTTCAACCGAGTTTTTCCAGGAGAACCTCCCTGATGATGACTACTTCTTGCTTTATTAATAATCAGATGAAATGATTTTGAACTCGGGGCACAGTAAAGATTCTCTGTGGTCACAAAAGTCAAAAGTCGGTGTAAGTCCAAAGAAGCCCCTGCCCACTACTGTCACTGAGAAGAGAACCGGTGCCACCAGGACCTGCAGGTCTCCACGTGCATCTTACGCGTGGGGTTTGAGTGTTGTGAAATACACACTGGTGTAATGAGGTGCACACAGAGGATAATGGGTGTCCTGGGGAGAGCGGGGAGGGCCGTGGGAGCAGCCCCTCAGGAGGAGCTGTGGTGGGTGTGCGAGAGAAAACTCCAGGCTTGGGTTACCCGAAGTTTAGCACTCAGCTTTGTGCTTCCCATCCTCCCCAAACCATAGGAACCTTGTGGTGCCTGTGTGTCACGTTACATTTCTCAGGCAGTGGTTCTCATGGGAAAGGCTGGGTTCCCCCGGTGAGTCGGAAATGTCCCAGGAGCCCAGTGCATTGAGAGTATGTGTCAATTGTTTCCTTCCAGGCGCTTTGGGAAGGGAGCCTAGAAGATTATCTCAGCATTTGGAACAATATAAACAGATGCCAAGCGCTTCAAGTACATGGAAAAGGAAAACGTCTTGCTTGGCCTCCCTGAACAGTCGGGGGGGGGGACTGTGAGGGGGACATGGCAAGGAACATTAAATAAGTCTCTGCCTTCAGACTAGGGAAAAGCAGCAAAGTAATGCAGATGTTTGCCTGCGTATATACAAGCGAGTTTCATATTACCAAAATCTGTACTGTGCACACGTGGTCCAAAGATTAAAGAGATTGTCCAGTTCTGTTGGCAGCATATTAAAGTATTAAGACTACAGGCTTACTATGATGTGTTTCTGTTATCAAGCTGACCACAGAATTCAGATGATTCAAAGGGGAATGCTGTTTAATACAGATACCTTTTGCATCAGGCTTTTGGATACAGTTTTGGGTGCGAGAATCCCTTGGGAAGGGCTACCACTGCCCTGTCTGTCTGGGGTCACCCCCACCCTCCAGCTCCTGCTTGTGCTCAGATAAGATCTCCCCTTCCCTGTCCCTGTGTGGCACTCAGGCCATCTGCCACGTTAAAGCTGATGTTTCCAGTTGCTGGAAGAGCTTTCTGTGTTTCCTTTGGCACGCAAGAGCTAAATCGGATCTTCAGGTGTCGGTCTGGGAGGTCTTGCTACAGATGTCTCTGTGGCTCTGCCCTTTCCCTCTGTGATGTGATCCCAGTCCTCAGAGATGGCGACTCTGGCATGCCAGGCAAGAGGCAGCACACACAGGACCCTATTCTGTCACTGTTCCACTGCCTGACTTTGAACCTGCTCAGCTCCGGAATCCTGTTTCTTCCATCTCTGCAAGTGTCCAAGGCCAGGTTGGATGGGGACTGGAGCAACCTGGTGTAGTGGGAGGTGTCCCTGCTCATGGCAGGGGATGGAACAAGATGAGCAAACGTGCAAAATAAAGGTTCAAACATGCAAACTAAAGGCTTCACAGCGGACCTCAGGGGTGTGGGGAATTTGAAATGGCAAATGCAGGGTTGTTTTTCATTGGCAAATCAGTTTGTTACAGAAATGGAGTATCTTGTGCCTAAGTTTCCAGTTGTTCGGTTGCCAAGATTGGATTTTTCATAAAGAGGAATTAGAGACACATGTTTAGTTTGTGTATTGTTCATTGTTTACTCCGTCACCTGTGTGATCTGAAACTCTCCATTCAGCCACACTGGGACAGAAGTGGGGAAACCAAACTTGGTCCAAAGCAGAGATGCAGCTCTCATTTCCCAAGAGTTGTTTTTGTAAGAGCTGCTTTTACAGCTTACAGTGAGATGTCTGAATGATCTGGGCAGAGAAGAAGACGTGTTAAGTGCTTTCTGTAAGCACAGGATATTCGTCCCAAGTTGACAGAAGTGCAGAAAGCCCTGAGAAGGAAACATTTTTATCAGACACAGAAAGGCACAATTGGCAAATGTAATTGAAGTGCTTTGGTTTGTAATCCAAGTCTCAATGCAAGGGTAGAGGCATCCTTGGGATTTACAGCCAACGTATGAAATTTGGCACTTACTCTGTTACTAGTTAATTTTTATTTTGGAAAGTGTCAAGTAGGAGTTGATAGGAACTTCTGTGAGTAGTCCTTCCTCCTCTGCTGTGTTATAATAACACCCTAATGGTACTTAGAGCATTGGACCTCTATGGAACACCTGTATAAAGTAGGTAATGGTACTTTGACACTTGTTATACAACGGATTGTGCAGTCAAGTGATGTAAATTTTGTTGGTCTAAGCTCTTCAATTAAGCTGAATCACTTGGCATGAGGTAGTTGTTAAGTTCAACCAATGTATTTGGTAAAACAAATGGAAAAATGAGTGTAGAATGTGTTTGAAAACCACTCTGTTCAATATTACAAAATGACTATGATGGCCTTCTGTGGGGTTTATTTTTGTGTTTAAATGAGTCACAAGGACAACAATTATCAGAGTCTGCACTGGCATATGCTCTCAGAAATGATGGGACAAAAATACTTCTCCAAATGGTAGCTACAGAGCTTCAAGCTCACATCTGGAGGCAAGAAAAAGCAGGACTAGTTAATGTTAGGCCAGGACAGGATTGTTCACTTGCCTGTTGGAGTGAAACAGGGATAGGACAAAGAGTAATGAGTTCAAACTGAAAGAGGGGAAGTTTAGGTTGGATACATGGAAGAAATTCTTCCCTGTGAGGGTGGGGAGGCCCTGGCACAGGTTTCCCAGAGAAGCTGTGGCTGCCCCATCCCTGGAAGTGTCCAAGGCCAGGCTGGACGGGGCTTGGAGCACCCTGGGATAGTGGAAGGTGTCCCTGCCCACGGCAGGGGTTTGGAATGAGATGAGCTTCAAGGTCCCTTCCAAACCAAACCATGTTGGGATTCAATGAAATGCAGTGTGAACTGTGCTGGCCCGTGGCGCCCAAACTGCACAGTGCTGAAGTTAATATCTGTGTGCTTGTGTTCCCCAGGTCACCACACGATTTACATCGGGGTCCATGTGCCGAAGAGCTACAGGAGGAGGAGGCGTCACAGAAGAAGACCTGGGCACAAAGAAAAGAAAGAAAAGGAGAAAATCTCAGAGAACTACTCGGACAAATCAGATGTAGAAAACGCTGATGAGACGAGCAGCAGCATCCTTAAACCACTCAGTGAGTACTGGTTCCAGCTGTCACTCATTACAATGGTCTCTTGTCTAGGGGTCTGCTCATGGAGGATGAAACTTGATCCATGAAAACAATTGTCTCACATTGCAGGGTTGGAGTAGTCTTAGCCAGCTGCTGTGGGATACTGCTGTGGCTTGGAAAAGGCACAGGCCGGAGCAGACATTTCATCCCTCTGTATCACCTGAGTTGGCCCTTGAGTGGATGCCAGGCAGGAGCGGGCCAAATGTTTAAAAAGCAATTTGACACTGTGTGTAAAGAGATAGCAAGCAAGGACAAAGACTTGAGTAGTGCCTAGGTAGATCTATTGCAGCTTCTGCCCTGGTTCTGGGATGTGCACACGCTCTGCAATTCCAGCACCCCCTGATTTCGGCCTCATGTGTCACTAACTTGCGTGGTAACAGCTCTTTTCCCTTTGGTAATTAAGTTTTAAGTTTTAAGTTTTGAAAACAAAAAGAAGAATCAAATGGAGCTTTGCTGTATGTTTTAGTATCTGTAGGGATTGAACATCTAAATATTGACGGGCAGGTGAGGTCCATTTTGGATGCCCTGTGCCTCTATTCCCACCAGAATTGTTAACCAGAGGACAGAGACCTTTAGCTAGTGTCGTCATTGTGCAGAGACTGTCACAGGGTCTCATTCTTCTTGCTGTATCCTCTGTTGGCCACAGGCTTGTCCTGAAATCTGGGAGATGGCCGCTTCGGTTGGACCAGGAGGGAGATGGGAAGGCTGGCAGGGGTTGAGTGTAGCAGAGCAGCCCAGGATGTGATACAGCTCTGACTCTTGAGGCTAAGTCCAGATGGTTGGAGCTTCATTTGTAAGTGGAAAAATGCTTCCTATGTGAGAGATCCATACAACTGGATCTTGGATTGAGGAAATACATTCGTTTTTTGTTTTGAACTCGTGTTGCTGGATAGTTGCTGTAGATAGGGGCAATAACGCGGGGCGGATCAGTCTTGTCTTTAGCCCAGTTACCATCTTCAGAGAACAGCACCTGGAAAGGAAGGCAAGTCACAGATTCCATTTGCTCTTCTCAGCTCTTGTTCCCTGGCTGTCCCAAAGAAGGCTTTTGGTCAGCGCTCAGAAACCAGGAGTTGGTTTTACACCAAAAGACATAATTACCCGTCTTCAAGAACTCAAGTATTTTAAACTCAATTTTTATATTTACACCTCTGTTCTTTAGCATGCAGGTGACCAGGCCTGTAGAAATTCCTTTTTCACTTCTGAATGTATCATATCCTTGGAGAATCGTTTCCATGGGCTAAGTGTACCTATGGTTGAAAACCCATTTCTTCCATCAGGTTTTCATATCCTGCCTTCATTTTGCCCATCATTGTGTCTGTGTCATTTGAGGAGGGGTTCGGGGTGTTTTTTCTCCTCTGTTGTTTCTGTGCAGTAATATGTTCTTATCTGCACTGACCCCTGCATGTAAAAATATACAGGCTCTCCATCACTCTCCATCTACAGTTTTCCCGTAGGCTTTTCCACCCCGATCTCTTCGCACTGCGGGTTTTTGGAGTGGAATCACATAAATATTCCAGGTGTCCCATGCAATAGCATTCATACCCCATCGCTGGGCCCTTTTCTCTGTTGTTCACCATCTCATGTATCCGGATACTTTTCCAGGTCCTTGCAGGGACCTGCTGTTTCGCGCTGGTGGCCAGATCTTTTTACGAGCTGGCTCAGTTCGTTTAGAACTCTGTAAAGGAGAGGGGTAGTTCAGATGACTATCTTGAATTACAAGTTACCTCATATCCCTGGGTTTTTTCTCTTCTGAAACTCTTGTCTTCAGAGCTGACCTGAATTTTGTGTTTGCCACCCTTCTCTTGCTTTCTAAGAAGCCTTTCTTCTCTCTCCACCAGCTGTGTCACACAAGTGTGTCCGACAGAAGCCCATTTCTCTCCAGGCAGTGTGTACCAGCTTAGGCTGGCATCCAGTGCTGGCAATCTTGGCAAGAAACCTCAGTTAGAAGCCTGGGGTTTTAATCTTCATCCCATTATAGGCATTGATTGAGGGGTAGGTGGCTCAAATTCAGTTTCAAAAGAATATTAGAAACTAAGAGCTGGGAAATGTTGCGCAGCAACTTTAATGGATTTGGGAGACAGCTGAAATGAACTATATCACATATATTTAAGGGAGTCAGTAGAGAGTGTAGAGTATCAGAAGCTGAAATATGTGTGAGGGCTGTGTGGTTTAAAACAAGCAAAATCTGATCTGACATGAAGAAACCTCAAACATTGTGAGTTTTGGTCCAACATACCTCAGTTTAAGAAATCCTGAATTTATACGGCTCCTTCTCTTTGGTGGTTTTTGCAGTTACCACCTTGGCCAGCATTAGACACTGTCAGTTCAGCTTGGGTATATAATTGGTGATTTAGTTTATCTTCTGATACAAGGACATGTATATAGAGCATGACTTGCAAAAACTTTAATAATGTGGTTGTTAAAATAATTTGTAGAAGTTCAGGGAACAACTTGATTTTCCTGTATATTGAGACCTTTGTTGTTCTTGAGTAGAAAGCTTAAGCCAGTTGTGATATGGTACATCACTTGGATTTCTTGATCTGTCCCGAAGGACCACAAGCCTAAGCTTCAATATCTTACCTGAAAATGATTTCTCAGCTTCTTGGATGAAAACTCTGCAATTAGATTTTGACCAAATCTGAGTTTGACTCACCAAGTCAAGCTGCTCACAACAACCAAACCTGATGGAACATGTCTATGGATACCAGCAAGAGAATAAACAGATCCAGAAATGCAAACCTTCCCTAGAAAGTTTTTTCCACTTCCAAACCAGTCTAGCTGTGCCTCTGTGTTTGGGAATTGGTGCAGTCTGGAAATGTCAGTCCTTATTTTTTTTTTAGTCTGTGTCCAGCTGAGCCAAACAAGCCAAATTCTGGTAGTTTGTAGACAACCTTCAGCTCTCCCGTCTGGGTAGAGTTGGGCAGATTGAATGCGTACAGATACGTTTTAGCCTAAGGAAATTACTGCTTGGGAACGATGCCTCCTTCACAAATCCAGGCAGGGATACTCTGACACACGCTGAGGAGGAGGCAGGAAGGCGATGTTCCCTCTGCAAAGCCCTTTCAGGACATTCCAGGCCTGTGGGGGCTGTCTCTGCACTCAGGGAACCTTGGCATTGACGCCCTGGTTCTCAGGCAGGACTGCAGGTGATGACAAATCCCTCTTCCAGGTGAAACATCCCACCACCTCTCGTCTAAAAGCACTTCCTTGAACCAGCCTAGCCCTGGTTTCCATTTAGGGCCAGTAAGGAGGAAATGCTTTTTAGGCTCTGCCTCATCAGGTCAGCTGGTGCTTGTGTCAGCACAAAGAGGATGGTGTCGTTTTCTACTGCTTGCAAGGGATGAGATAAGGGAGGAACAAGGAAGGCAGATGAAATTTCTCTTAAGTCCACTTCCCTCTTCCTCATTCTTTACTACAGGGGTGCAGAGATTTTCCCATGAGGAAATGCATCTCTGCTTGATCTGGGAAGGGTTTTTTTCTCATTGTCTGGTTGCCCTCCAAGTCACTTTGGCTCACCTCTCTGGCCCAAACCCAGGTGCTGCAATACTTTACTGACTTTTTAAAACCACTTGTGGGTCAGACAAATTCTTACGGCCAAGGAATAGAGTTCTCTTAGTGCTTGCAGCCCTGAAGAGAGTAAAACCTGATTTTTGTCGTGTTGCCATGTTGATAAACGTAACTGCAGAATCTCAGTTTTGGAATACCTAAAAGCAGGGATAAGAGGACCCATATAAAGAGAGAGGGGAAGGATGATATATCATATCAAAGGTTTGTAAAGGTTTCCAGTTGGCTCAGAGAATTCCTCTTCCACCCACCAGCAGTAGTTCTTGAGGGTTTTAGTAAAAATCCTCTCTTGAGCCCTCAGATGTGGGTTTGGAGGAGCACTTCTCATGTTTGCAGAGGAGTAATTTCATTAAGGTGCTGTTTGAGGCTTGTGCTGCATTCCGCATGGAGTGCATCTCTGCCAGTGAAGGTGAGGTTTCGGCTGGATGGATCAGATTTGCACTGGAGGCAGGTAAATTTCTTTTACTGCTTCCCAACTTGGAGTGCCTGCTTTGCAGGCAGAGTTTATTGTGGAGAATGTCGCAGTTGATAGGTTGCCCAAAGACGTGGTGGATACCTCATCCCTGGAAGTGTTGAAGGCCAGACTGGACAGGGCTTGGGGCAACCTGCGATAGTGGAAGGTGTCCTGCGCATGGCAGGGGGTTGGAACGAGAGGATCTTTAAGGTTCCTTCCAACCCAAACCATTCTGTGATTCTGTGATTTCCAGTGAGGAGTGCCAGTCTGACTGGAACGGTCAATTCATAAAAAGATCAAATTAATTCAACAAGGGTATTTAGACATTAATTTAGGAAGGCTCAAGCTTGGTGTCTACCTTGAAAGTTCATTAAGGCAAGTGCTATAAATAGCGGGAGACAGCTACAGGATGGAAATAAATGAACCTACTTAGCAGAGCAGATGCAGCACAGTCAGGGCTGTGCCAAGAGTCCTCTTTCTGTTCTTGTTACTGGATTTTTCAACCATCCAGTTTTTTTCCTGACTTTTCAAGACACGGGGTGGGACTTTTCAAAAGCTTTTAGCTTCAGCTCACCGCAGTGAGAGCACTGACAGTAGCTGAGAAACACCAGGCAGGATGGCAAAAGCTTAATTGTTTTTGTATTGGTATTTTACATAGGGAAAGTGGTCAGGGAGACTTTGCCGTAAATATAAGGGAATTTTGGTGTTTTGGTCTTCGAGAACTGCACAGCAGGCTTGTGGACTGGTCCCAGCTGCTGGAGTCAGTTGAAACAGGCCTTCTTCTGCCCCTCCAGTGCTGGAGGGAGTGTGCTTAGGTCCACTGTAGTGCAACTGCAGAGGTAAATTAAATGCAGAACTAATTACTGCTTCGCTTGCAGACGTGCCCTCTGCGTAGCTGGGGGCCTGTCTGAGCGGCTGGCAGGGTGCAGCTGGCTGTGTCCATGGGAAAGGGCATGGGAAGGTGCTTGGGGCAGGCAGGCTGTGGGCAGGGCGCAGGTGAGGAGGTCGGCCCTGCCTGCTGACACAGCCCTTGGTCACTTCCCACCCTGCCGAGGAGGGCTTGCGTAACGCCGGGAGAGACGCCTGATTGCTGGGATTGGGTGTCTGACTGCCTGGGACACGGCTGGCTGCGGCCCACCCTGCTTCCGTGGTGCTCAGGGGCCTGAGAACCACAGGCTCAGAGTGGTTTGGGTTGGAAGGGACCTCAAACCCCATCTCATTCCAGCCCCTGCCATAGGCAGGGAACCCTTCCATTATCCCAGGTTGCTCCAAGCCCTGTCCAACCTGGCCTTGAACCATTTCCAGGTGTTGGGTGTCTGCAGTGTCTCTGGGCACCCTGTGCCAGGGCCTCACCACCCTCACACAGAAGAGTTTCTCCCTAATATCTAATCTAACCCTGCCCTGTGTCAGTGTGAAGCCATGAAGATGCCGTTGGCGGCAGTTTGAAGGACTTCTTGAGGTGTGGGAGAGACAGAGAAGAGATGTGTTGGAGGGAGGTACTTCCAGCAGCAGCTAAACCCAGCTGCCTTCATCCTTTAATTACTCCAGCTCTCATTTCGGGAGGGGGTCAGGATGGCAATTTTCTTGGTCCCGTGGCCTTACTGCAAAGCCCCCCAGCTCTCACTGAGACACTTGGGTAGGATCAAGGGACATGGTGATATGAGTTTGGGTCTAGATGTGACCTATCACCCTAGGCAAAGGCTTTCCTTTTCTTTTTGGCAAGAGTACAGGGTTTCACTCGGACAGGTAATTAAAAAAATTGCTCTTCTTGCAAAAACCCTGAACCTCTGAGTTTTTTTGTTTTTTACTTTGATTTGTGCATGTGCCAATCACATCAGGACTTGTTACGAGCACTTCTGTTTGTTTAAAACCCTTTGCACTTCCCTTAACTGAATATCCACCTCTTCTAGGTAAATGCAGAACGTACAGCATGGAGCTTTGACTCCTTGCTTATGACAGCTGGGAAGGGAGGTCAGGTTTGGATTTTTTTATTCGCTTGCAAAGTCCAGATTTCTGGTGGGCGTGATAAAAGGCAGAGCTTAACTTCCTCCCTCCTTAGGTGTGTCCTGAGGCTCCCACACACAATAGCAACAAGTAATCTGGTTGTTAAGACAAATGCCAAGTGCCTCAGGTACACGGAATTAATTCTTTTCCAGCCCAGGGAGGTCTGGGAGTTGGGATTTTTCCCTTCAGGGTAATTTCTTTGAGAAGTGTTTTTGAGAGTGAGGGTTGGGGGACAGAAGCAATTGTCCCTGGATGAGTTATGTACGCTGACTGATTAAATTTGGGCATGGCTTGGGTACCTGTAGGAAGCCCATGTGTGCGGATGTGCTCGGAGGTGGCGTCTGCGCTTCCCCCTGCCACCAACTGCCCTTTGGCAAGTCCTGGGAGCTGGTGTTGGAAGTCTTCAGAGGGACAGCTATTGTCAGGGACCTCATGCAAGTGAAAATGCATCTCTCCCTAATGCAGCAGCATTCCCCACACACTCTGTCTTCTCTGTCCTTCCCCAGCCTTTGAAGTGCCACCAAATGCCCTTTGGAAGGGACCGTTCAGCCACATAAACCAACCCAGCCCTATCTTTGCTATCGTACGTGGTTCCTCAAAAGAAATCAGCGATGTAGGCTGAAATTCCATACTCCAGCTTGACTTATTCCTTGTGTATTGTGTTTCCAATAGCGGTCGTGTCGCTCAGTGTTTGTCAGTCACCTCCAGCTGCGGTGAGGCTGGTGGGTGCCTCGGGTGTCGTGTAGGATTTAGAAAGAGTCTTGTATTCCTAGGATTTCAGTGTTCCTTGGACTGTGCTGATGCCAGAGTGGTGCTGAGGAGTGAAAAGGCCATGCACGTGTCATGTGCCGTGCGAAGCTGTTGCGAGTGCCTGGGCACGGAATATTGTGGCTATAGAGGAGAGAATTTTCCAGCTGTGCAGAGACCAGGATGAAATTTTTCAGGTCTGAATTCTTCAGAGCTGTCTGGATGTGTCTGAAAGGAGAAGCCGCTGGGGGAGGAAGGGGGAATGAAATCGAGAAATGCTAAAATGATAATGGGCTTTTGGTGAGGATTATTCCTGGGGGCAGTGCATTTAAAGGCACAGTGTCAGCTCTTCAGGGAGCTTTTAAAACCTGCCTCCAGTCTTTACATCGTTAAAAAACAACCACGGCAGTTGCCATGGCAATAACACCAATATAGACAGCAGGGCTGTTGAGCAATTTCGCTTAGGTTGTTGTTGCCTTGAAGTGATCAAGATCCACAGCCCTGAAGTGAAAAAATGAATTTGAATAAGAAGTACAAACACTTCTTGCTGCCCTTCTGGGTCTGGCACCCGAATGCTGCCGCCCTCCTGCCACACCTCTAAGTTTTCGCTACAATCTGAAGAACTGATAGAAATAGTTTTGGGTGAGTCAAAGTTAAGGTTCTTCTGTAGCTGTAACCTCTCTCTGGGAGACGAATTAAATTCCTAAACCCCAGCTGGTTAATATTGAATTAATTGTGGCAAAGTTTGAGGTAAAATAGCAAGAATTATTTGACAAATTGGGTCTGGGCAGAACAGAGAAAATGTCCTGCAAAGCAAGTTCAGTCTCAAAATCCTTTGGTTTTGGGGTAGGTATAAGTGACACAGTATTTGCATTTACTGGTCACTTCTGCCTTGATTAACTGCATATTTTCTTAGAGCTATGACTAAGCCCTTCTTGATTAAGAATGGTCTTTGCTGCTTTTTTCCTCACCAGGCAATGCTCTTAGAAATCTCCCTTGGCCCAAGGTGACACAATTAGTCATGTAGATGTAGAAGAAAACAATTCAGTATAACCTTTACATGATATTTAAAGCCACAGGCTGTGTGACTGTCTACTTGGTGGATTGAAAGCTTGAAACTTCCTCTGTGTTTGAGTACCAGCGGAGGTGCCTTTGGGAAGATTTTATGGGGTCTTTATTCCCACTTGGACATGGTAGGCTGTTCATGTTTTAGATAGAGCAAAAAAGAGGCTGGTTCCTTTCCCAGTATGGGGAAGACCTGCTTTAACTGGAGCTTGCTGTGCTAATCTTGTGTCTTGAACTGATGATAGCATGTGCCACTATAATTACCTAAGCCACCTTAATGCTTTGCCTAATTCTGTTCCCTGCATTCACGTGAAACTGCTAAGGGACAGAAAAGTCCAAGGAATTTACCATGTGGGGAAAAAAATCTCATTTAGAAGCATTTTGATTTGAGGCCAGAGCTGTTTCTCCAGCTGAGAAGGGCTGAGTTGGGCAGGTGGTGGTTGGCACTGCAAAGCTGCCCTTTTTGGATTCAGCTCCATGCAAATCTGTTGGACAGTATGGGAACAAGCCATCCTAAAGCTCTGCATTTCCCTGTATATATAAACAAGGGTTTATTTTCTACTGTCGGTATAACCAACACCTGGATTTTCTTCTCTGAACCCTTCTTTGTGTTTTCAGTTCCCTCATGTGAACCTCACTGAACTTCTCCTGTTGGGACCATTTCAGATGCTGATCCTTGGTCTAGCTGTTCTTGAAGCTGGTGTCCTTTTTTATATTATTATTCTTTCACCAGTAAATTGCCCATCAGCAGAGCTGGGAGAGGTTTGCCAGTCACTTTTTGCTCCTGCCCTCGGAAAGGGGCACTTGGCCTCTTGGGGAGGGGCAGGAGAGGTCTTAGAGGGTCAGGATGGGTAACAGGGGGGCTCTCGGTGCTTCCTGCGGCTTGGAACCGAGTCTCCTCTCATCCCAGGAGGGGCAGAGAATTATGTCCATGACCTACTAACCTCCACTTGGGATTGTGGGTTTGGGAAATGAGTGCACAGATGGCAGTGCTGGGATGGCAGCAGATGCTGCTGATCTAATGAGTGGAATCAACTGATGTTTCAGCAGAGTCGTGGAGAGCGGTGTAGGGATGTCTGTGGAACTGCAGGGCTGATCCCTTCTCCCTGCTACCCGTACTTTTCGGGCCCTTTCCCTTTTCACTTGGCACCCTCAATTTATCTTCTCCTCCAGATCGAGTTGGCACAACGGTAATGCGGATAATTTTGATTGCACAGGGAAACTGTTAGGGAATTAGATGATTAAGAAACATTTGGAGGGTGAACCAGAGATCTCGAGGTCAAAAACTTGCTTTACTCAAGTGCCAGCAGGCTGGAATGGCCAAATGGGAGTGTTAAAAAAGAAGAAAAATGAATCAATTCCATCCAGAATACTGAGGTGATAGCAAAGGGCTCTCTCTGCACCCCTATGGATGTGGCTCCAGTATGGACTTCATGTAAGCGTGAGCCCTGAAATAACTACATTTGTCATGGTTCAGGAACACAAGCCTCAGTGTGCCCTTGCAAATGCTCTCGAGGCAAGGCTTGTGTTCAGGCCATCTCTTCTGCAGCTGTGGGTTGAGTCCAAGGACCCACTCCAGGGTTTCTTTTTCTGATGGAGTTACTTTGGTGATCTTGCTTTGAAGTTGGGAGCAGATACTGTGTTGTGAATGTGTTCATGCCTTGAAGAAACAGCAAGTTATCGAGAGGCAAGAGGTGCCTTTCTTTCATCTCCTCTGACTTTTGTCTCTTTGACTTCCTGGTAAGCCAAAATTGGCTTTTTGGCTGTGACGTGAAGGACTGGCAGCCAAAGAGCCACCACAAAAGGAAATGGAAATTGAGATTTCCGTGTCAAAAACCTGAAGAATAAACAAGATAGGGTGGAGAAGGCCTCAGCTCTAGTACTTGATCATTGAAAATTATTTCCTTTCCGCTTTGTTAGTGTCAGTCACTTCCCAGAAAAACGGCAGATTTTTTAAAGCAAATCTGTATGATATCCAAAACAAAGTCCTTGAGAGCTGTGGGCTCTTCTGCTCAGCTTTGAATCCTGATCCGACATCTGTTCAAGCAGGGGAGAGTCTTTGCTTGGATTTATTTGCTGATTTCTTACCCACTGAGTGAACTTTAAAATAATGATATTAAGTACACCAAAATTACGTGTAGGAAGAACTTGGTCATCTACAAGCTAAAGAGGAAAGCAGATGTTAACTGAAATGTAAGTGGTTCTGGATAGATGTGTTTGTACTTGCATGGCTGGATTTATGTCTCAGAAAAGGCAGAGCCCTTGTGGCGCCTTTTCCTTATGGTTTGGATACCCCTGGAAGGGCATTGTAGGCCTCAGCAGTTACATGGAAATAAAAGTATGCATAAATCAGCAGAGCCGTTCCTGCTCTTTGTATGGAAGCCTAGGAATGGACTAGTCCCAGCCTGAATGTGGTATTGGGATGTGTTCAAGTCTTGCTTCCAACTGGAGACCTTGATATTTAAATATAGTAATGGGAACCAAGTTCATTCGATGGAGCAGGGGTATTTGGTTGAGCTGTGACCTGTGGGTGTACAATACCCTGTGAATTGCATGGCTGGGCAGGAAAGGAGAGGTATTCTGAGTGTCCTGACCTGTGGAGACCTCCCGCACTTACCCTCTGTATTCCTGCTCTGAGGGCAGGTCTTAACACTGGGACTGACTAGGCTTGGCCTTCAGGCTCTCATGAATAACGCAGGAGTTCAAATCCGTGCTTTGTTTCCTTGGAACCAACCAGTCTTCCCTGATTTCAAGCAGTGCTCAGTGGAAGGGAGCTAGGAGGTTGAAGGAGGCAGAAAGCATAGGTGTCAAATCCCATTTGCACAGCACCGGGAAGAGAGAGAAGGGAAGAGCCTCCTGGCTCCCCTGTGAGCCGGCTGGACGTTCCGCCTTGGAGACCCATCCGCAGGAGTCTGCTCAGAGTGCCTAGCCCCATGGGAGCTGGCCGGTGTGGTTTGACGGGGGGATGGCTGACCCTGATAATGGATCGGCTTTCTGTGCACGATACAGGGAATAATGATGGCAGCTGCCAGTGCTGCGGCTACAGCGCGATCCTTGGCTGGGGATCACCGGTGGCACTGTGGTGCTGGGGGTAGTGCTGGTGGTGTCTTTCAGACAGATAAGCAGCTCTTAGGATGTGAGTCATCAGTCGGGAGAAAAGGACACGACTGAAGAGCACCACTCATAGCGAAGAACAGGCAGAAAGAGCTGGCTGGAGGTGGTGAAACTTGGTGTGCTTGGTGCAGAGAGGGCAGGGAAATTATTTTGAAACCGTAACATTTAGATAAGCACAAGATTTAGCTATCAAGGCACTTAGCAACTGTCCTGCACCAAATCTGGGCAGAGATGGGTGTCACACAGACTGGGAGAAGATAAAGGGAAGTATTCTGTGGGCTGTGGTCCAGATGAGTGGATCTCTCTGCAAGAGAGATGAGGCCCTGTGAATTCCCTGTCTGAGAGCTCCGTATGGGCCATACTGAAACACCGTGCAGAGACACTGCACCTTCATTCACGTTCCGTGGGCTGGATGTGGTGTGCCAGGTACTGTCCCAGTAGGAGGGTGGTAACCATGGCCTATGGGAGCGGTTGTATTTCAGAGTCAAACACTCCATGGTGCCTGTGGAGCGGGCTGTGTGAAAACAGCAAACTGGGGACATGGCAAGCGATGGATCCACAAAGTGTTGGGAGTTGTTTGGGGGCAGTTAGGTGGTGGGTGGGGTAGGTCAGGGCAGTCCTGATGAGGAAACGTGCTTACGTAAGTCTCCTGGAACTGCTCGGCTTCAAGTCCGTGAAAGCAATGGAAGCTTTGAGACTAGGAGAGAGTTTCATGGATGTGGGAGAATTTCAGTGTGTGGTATTTGGTTCTTGGGCCTCTCAAAGCTTTCTGGGCCATCTTGCAAACCTGTCAGGCTCCAGACACTGAAGAGAAGGTTGCTGCCTGCTCCTTGCTCCCAGGCAGAGTGCTGACTTGGCTGTTCAGCTGGGCATGGACTCTTCCTTGCGCTTTGGCTATTCCTAGAGAACATGCCTGACCCCGTTTTGTTGGACTTGATCTTATTTGGGTTTCCCTTTATCTGTGTGGGACTTGTTCTGCCTACTTTGTATATCATGGTTTTCTTGTCCCAGCCTGTTCCAAGGTAAATTACCAAGGATGGGAAACTTCAGAAGGATGAGTCTATAGCAAAAAAGAAATTCAGTCAAGTGATTTCATTCCAGCATGGATTTCATCGTGGGAATGGGAGCTCGCTCTGCTCACCATCAAACAGTATAAATGTATTTAGTGGCAACAATTGCTCCTTTGGCAAAGCCTAGCTAAAGCTCTCGGGGGGATTAGTCTAGGCTTAGCATTAAAGCTGGGCTTGAAACATACTCTGCATTCCTAGTAACAGGAAAGTAGTGTCATCCAGAGCAGTTGTTTGATGTCTGCTGCAAGAAACGGAGATTATTTGAGGATGGACTGGTTTAGATAAGTCACTGTCACAGCTTGTAGAATCCTGTTTGCTGGTTGGAAGCAAAAGAAGCAGCTCAGGAACCACAGAATATGCTTTTTACAGTTATTCACATAGGCTATTTTAGAGTTAAATTTTGTCAGTTGTACAGTTCAGATATCAAACTCACGCTCTAAATTCCTAATTTAGACTAATCCTGGAGTCATTTAGATTTTCCTGTGGCCTGGCCCAAGGGTTTTGCAGCGTGTTGCAGCTCCCAGTAATGCTTGTCATGTGTGGATATGGGAAGGGGGAACAGGGAACTGGTGAAGGTCTGGGGATGGGCAGCGTGCCTTGGGATCTGCCCAAAAAAATGGTGCTGGGGGCTTTGTACTGAGCTCAGTCTGGTTTTTGCTCCAGCTGTGTCAATGTGACTTTTATTCAGCAGTGAAGAGGGAAGATTTCCAAATCTTTTGCCTCGTCTGCTTAAAATATATATGCATGTATATGCAAAACAGGCAGTATTTTGTAATGAATTGTTTGCCTTTGGAATGAGATTGCTCTTTGTCTTGTGGGTTCCTTTAGGGCTTTGGCAATAAATAAGAAGCTTCCAGCTGCAGACAAAACCACATTTGGGGTTACGTGTGAGCAATTTTTGATTGTTGGATGTTCCAGCATCACCTTCTCCGAGGGTTTGGTCCTGCTTTGGCGTAACAATGGGAGAGACCTCGGTGGGACAGGGACAGGTTGCCAGGACACCTTGTGCCAGCACCTACAGGAGCAGCGCAGGCAGAGCGAGAGCTGTGACCCAGGACAGCATCAGGAACAAATTTAACCCAAAGCATATATTTAGCCTGGCTGCTTTCAAGAAGATTTAAAGCCATATTTAAAGCTGAGCATCTGCTGAAGTGCCGGGCGGATTGCTGATATAAATAGTTACCCGCACTGGAGCTGCTCTGGCTACGTGGGGAAACCTGGGAGCGGGCGAGATTTCAGGGAGTGCTTTCAGCGGCTTTGCTGTGCTGGGATGACTATTCCTGGTATCTATTCTCCCTGTCCTTTCTCCTTTCCTTAGCTCACTTTCTAATGACCACAGGCTTTTAGAACCGAAGAAGCAGCCCCTTTGTCACAAGTGGGAGAATCAGAGCACAGGTGGGACTTGAGTCGGACCGGTGATTCCCTGCCCACTGCCCTGGCTGACTTGGGAGTTGTGCAGCTTTCCCAAAGAGTGGCTCTGCTGGGAGCTGTCCCCCCTCACTGAGCTTTATTGTAAACTGATCCCGGGAGGATGAGTCTCCTTGGGAAAGCAGCCAGTGTGCTCTGTATGGCTCGTCCTGCTGTCCCTTCGGAAGTGGAATAATGTAAAAGAGCTTTCTTCCCCCAGCAGTACTTAGGAGGAACATTCTTATTTTCCCAGTTATCTGTACTTGCCTTAATGCCAGCTCGGCTGTCACTAAATGGATTGCCAGGTGTTCTCATAGTTTCTCCTGGTTGTTGTGAAAATGGGCTTGTAAAAAGGGATCATTCCCTTGGTTTGGGATCTTTCTTGAGTCAGAGTTAGGGAGATGAGCAGCTCCCTTTGGAGTTCCCCTTGGAAGCAGTGATTCAGTTGCGGACCTTCTCCTTGAGTTGCAACTGAGACAGACTTCCCACGTGTTGTGAGAGGTCAGGCACTGACTCCTGTCCCACGTGGAAAATATCTGTCAAGAGCTGCTTGCTGGTGGTCACAGCATCCTGCTCACCCTTTTTTCTGGAGCTGCCTTGGACAGCTGTGTCCATCCTGCTCCAGAAAACATTTTCTTTGCATTCAGGTTTCATTTACAGTCTCAAAATACCATTTTTTTCTGTGTGAGAGTGGTAACACATGTGGATTTTCTGTCCAAAACCTGTGCCTGTGGAATACACAGTGTTTTTCATGCTTATGGTGCTTCTTAATTATAGGAGGGTTCAGTATTAAGAAGCTGGAAAAGACAGCAGCTGTGTAAGGTTCATAGATGCAGAAGGTCTTGTTCCCCAGGTTCTGCCTAACGTCCTTCCTCAATCATTAGAGCAAAATAGGTTTTAGCAAACCTTATCCTCATGAATTCTTTACGGAGAAGCCAAGTCCTACAGATGACTTGCGTCCTGTTACAGCTCACAGCTGGTACCGGCCGTGGAAAGGGTTAGCTTTCAGGACATCCCATATTTCACAGCAGCTGGAGCTGTAGGCTTGTAACTGAAACTTGGCAGCATTTGGGAGGCTGGGGGTGTCTTTTTTCCTTTGCTTTCACAGCGTGGATATAATACCTATGAACAACAAAAGAGGCTTTTCTTTGCTCTTCTGCACAAGAGGAGATAGATTGTTTGAAAATCAGCAATAGTCAGAAATTGTCTGGTGCATCTGTTCCTTAGATTTCCCAAACCTGCCGTTCTGTGCTAAAAGCAGACCTTTCTTTAGGCAACTTCATTCTCTCTCTGTGGCAAATTTCGAAACTCTCTGGAAGACCATAGATAACCTTCAAGTTCAATTGAAAGTTATTTTGGGGTTGGGAAAATATTTAGTTCGCCTTCATTACATCTCCAGCTAAGGCAAGGTTGGTGACTTGACTCTTTTTGCTGCAGTGCTGTGACTAATCTCATAGTTTTGTTGTTCGTTAACGTAATTATGTGCTTTTCTAAAAATGGGAAGATACCGGGACATTTGCCTCATCCCTCCACAGAGGTTATTGCACACTTCTTATAAGTGTGCTAAAAAACCCTGTTGATCAAAGTTCCCATGTTTATAGCTATTTTTGCCAAGGAATTTGGGACAGGCGTGAGCAGGGCAGAGACATGGAAGGCGTGATGCTTTGGAGGAGAACCTGTTAATTCCTGTTGTCAAAAAGGGAATGTGGCTGCTTTGGAAGCCTTTGAAGATGGAGAGAAAAGGCAAAATAATATTAATGTAAGGAGCTACAGGGAAGGTTGCTGGCTGGGAGGGAAGAGAGGTTACGTGCTTATGGATCTCAGGAATGCAGTGTGGTACTTCCACTGATACATGCTGATAGTGGCTCTTTATTGTCAGCCCCTTTGGAATGATTGTGTTACAATAACTTTGGGATTGTGAGGCTGAGACTGACCAGAAAAGGCGTTTGTATTTCTTTTCACGCATTTTCTTGAAATGAAGAAGTGCGGTATTTATTCTGGGGTTACTTTGAGTTTTAGAGACTTGGAAAGTTGATCTCCTTTCTGGCTGCAACCTGCTGGTCTTCAGCACCTTTTGGAAATAAGGGTTTGGATTTCCACTGAGGTTTCATCTGGAAAAGAGGTTGAAAGGGGAAAGTTTTGGAAGTGGCAACTCTCTAAGCATGTGACATCTCTGATCCTGGCCTGTGCAGCCATCTCTGGAAATCTGCTGGAATTTTACATCTCTTTGGTCTGCATGGGTCAGGCACATCGTATTTATTGTGAGCAGTTTCTCTTGCTGCCTCTACTTGTCTGAGGTGTCTGGAAGCAGTGATGACGCTGTGGGTTGTTTGCAGGTGTTTGAACTCGGTGCCTGTGGGAAATGGAAAGGCAGGATTTTGCCAGGTCAGCTCTACACGGACACAGCACGTGTAAGAGCCACTGCCACTGGTGACTCATTCCTGGCAGGGCGGCTCTTCATGGCTGCAGACTGACAGGACAGGCTTGGATGGGATATCAGGGAAAACTCCTTCCCTGTTAGGGTAGTGAGGCCCTGGCACAGGCTGCCCAGAGCAGCTGTGGCTGCCCCTGGATCCCTGGAAGTGTCCAAGGCCAGGTTGGAGGGGGCTTGGAGCAACCTTGGTGTAATGGAAGGTGTCCCTGCCCATGGCAGGGCGCAGGAATGAGATGAGCTTTGAGGTCCTTTCCAATCCATACCATTCTGGGATTCTGTGATGGGGACACTGCTCCCCCTGTAGCTTAAGGTTGTAAGAGGAGAGACCCTGGATACAAATTTTGAGAGTGCTTGAGACGTTTTTAGGAATGGGGACAGCGTTAGGTGGTATTTGGCGCTCCATCAGATGCCCTTGATGCGGAAGTGGTGGTATCTGTGAAGAACATCCTTCTGGCTCTGGAAAAGCCCTCACAGCCAAGGCAGCACGTGATGCAGAAGGGAAAATGCTCTTTGCTTGGAAGCTAACGGCTTCAGAAGCATAAGGTCAGTGCTGAACTTGTTGCAAAAACATCCTCCTCCAGTTAAATGTGGTGTGACATTTTTTTGAGGAATGTGGGTTTGGTGTCCTTCGTTTGGGAAGAACAGACAGATTTTGCACAGCAAGAAAAAGTGTAAATGTTTTGCAAGGAATATTTTGCTTACTATCAAGGTCACGTATTTTCTTCCAGTTATGCAAAGCGTATGCTTAAAATGGGAATCTCCACTGGAGGACAGCTTTCAGATCTTGGAAAAGACATCCTTGAGGTTTACTGCTCACAATTTCCTGTCTCTTTGGGGGATAAAAAACAAACGTGTTTTGAGGAAAAGCTGTTCTGTCTAAATCAGTGCACTGAACTGTTCCCATCTGCGATGTGATACCGTAGGCAGGCATTTGACTTAATCTCAAAATTAAGCAGAAGAAGTTGGGTTGGAGTTGAGGGATCAGGTATATATGAAAGAGCTGTTCTCTGCTCCGTGGCTTCTCCAGTGCCACAAAGTTGAGAAACATCTGGAAAACCAATCTTTTTTTCTACATCTTCTTTTCTTTCATTTATTTAATGGAAGTATGTAGCAAACAGTCCTTGCTTGGTTCTTCTGGGGTTACTTTTCTATGTGATGGAATTTCTTACTCTGAAATAGATGGAGCTCCCTTCGAAGTTCATTTTCCTTGTTCAGAACTTCTTCACTGTAGTGACAGAGCAGAGCATGATAGCTCCTAGAAGAGGGATTCTGGGAGCACGTGTTCCTGTTGCTCATAGCTGCATCCCGGCCAAAGTTTGCCCGGTGCTCTGTGGTGGAGGATTGGGGAAAAAGGAGATGGATCTGTCTTGGTTTGATTTAGAGCTTTAAAAAAATACTTGGAACTGGGAGGCAGGAGAAGTTGGGGAATTTAATTTCCCTGAAAATCACCTGTGTATTTCTTAAAATAGTATTCCTGTCCTTTTTTTTTTTTCTCCAAGTTCAATAGGTTTTAAGCCAAGCTTTTGAGGAGAAATACAAAAATCCTTTCTTGGTGCGTGTACACAAACAAATCAGGTACAGTTCTGCAATCCAGAAAGGCTGAGCTGGATCCTTGTGTGCCTTGGCTTGTGTGTTACACATTGTTGGGGAATTCCTTTGCATACTGCAGCTTCTCTGCAGCTTTCAGTTCTTAATGGTCTTTTCCAACCTAGGGGATTCTGTGATTCAGTGCTGCCTTGCGCTTCCAGACTGCTGCGTACTCTCTTCACTGGGGTCGTGGTTCTTCTTTCCCTGGAGCTGTGAAAATGTGCACCTCACTATAGAGAGTTTAGCTCAGTGGGTGAAGTAATGTATGAGACACTTCATCAGCTCTTCATGTTTGCCTTAAAAAAAAAATAGTAAAAAAAATCATGCTTCATTTGAATCAGCAAGTGGGGAACTTTAATTTAAATAATGGGTTTAATCTGGCGATATCATTCTCATGATTTCCTTAGAGGGACCTGATTTGCTGTTAGTATTTCTTTCACCCTGAATCTGCTGTTCCATTTTGGTAGCCAAGTCGCACTTTATAATACTTGGTGTAATTTGATGTCGTAATGTGCAGGTATCCAGCATCCTCCATTTTGTGCGTTAGATGGCCGGGTGTTCATGCTGGCATCCACCTGGAGATGGAGAGGACTTCCTTTTAGAGCATCTTTTTCAAATCCCATGTGGATGGAACTTGAAATTCCATTAAAAATATCCAAGGGGAAGGCTGTCTTTATTGGTATTGGTGCAACTGCTTGGTGTTTGGGTTTTCTCCCCAGTTGAAATCTCTTCAGGAATTAAGGGAGCATTATCCGAACTAATGAGCTAGCTGAATTCCCTCTTCTCCTTAGATCTCATCTTCCCACCCCTTCCTTTTAGCTCAGAATTCTGAAGAAATAAACAACCTCTCCTGTTGTCACATCATACTTAATTTCTCTAATGAGCTGAATAATTCGATAATGTAAGCTGACAGTAATATTCCCTCTGCCCTACAGAAGATGCCACTGTGAAAAACTGGATTAGCACCTTTGTGTAGTCTGGGCTGAAATTATTAATTTGTGATTCTCATTTGGATTAAGCGATTTGATTTGCTCAAGTCTTTGGAATCAAATGTGTACTTTCTGCCCCCTATTCTTAGAATCATCACAGAACGGCCTGGGCTGGAAGGGAACTTAAAGCTCATCCAGTTCCATCCCCTGCCGTGGGCAGGGACACCTTCCACTAGAGCAAGGTGCTCCAAGCCCCGTCCAGCCTGGCCTTGGACACTTCCAGGGATGGGGCAGCCACAGCTTCTCTGGTGAAGCTGTTTTCCTGTGAGAGACTTGGTTATTGTCTCTTGGGAAGTGGTGGGTGCTGACATCTTGTGTGTGCTCCCGGGATGCTGCAGGTCCTGGCTGGGCAGGGCAGGATGGGCACGTCACGCTGCAGACTGAGGAGACACGTATGGTGTTACGTGACCCGGGAGCAGCCCTGGCCACGGGCCCTGTCTGCAGGCAGAAGCTCTATTTATAGAGCTGAGAACCAGATGATTCCTGGTGTTACGTGACTGTGACTCCGGAGATTACGGGGACGGTGTTTTGGGGTGTCAGGAAATCACCTGTACGGGACGTGCATGTTTGCAAGGGAGCCGGGACTGCAAATACTATAGTCTTGAAACTGAGAGATGCAGTGATGGGAAAACATGCAGGAATGTGATGGAGAGAGTTTGGATTTTTGAGGCATGAGTGATTAAACTCCTTTCAGGGCAGTGCAGAGCTCTTCAGGACTTGGGAATGGAAGAAATGACTGCACAGGAAGGGCAGAACATGAATGCTAGATGTAATTCCAAGTAGGTACGTCCATCCTTGCTCCTGCTTTAGTTTTTCCTTATGACCTAAATAATATTCTGATAAATCCAAGGCATCCTTCAAATTCATGGCATCCAAGGAACTGTGAATTCCTCTTCTGTGAGCAGTCATAGGTATTACCTGTCTGAGCAATGTGCTGATCAGCATCATTATTCTAGCACCAGATCTTGAATGTAAAGCTTCTACGCCTGCTATTCCTGTAAATTCCCTTTGGAAAGGCCAGTGTACCTTAGCGTGGAAAATGTCAAATTATTTTAGAGTCACATTTCACTGGGAATATCTTGGTTAGTGCAGCTTTGGCTCCCCTTAGTGCTGTCAAACTTGTCCAGCGCCTCGTTACCTTATTGTACATCAGTCTTGTGCTTTGCTTGGCTGCTGTGGGAATTGAGCAGGTCCAGGCGTAGGTAAACGGCTGGTGGGATAGTTCAGCACCTCTTTGGCCATTATGTTGTTTTCCTTACTGTTGTCGCAGATATAATCTGTGGTTAATCCCCCAAGTCCAAACCTGTGACTCCCCAGAGGACCTAAAGCCTTTTGTTGGTTTTGATTTGCAGCCTTATTATAGACAAATTAATGGCCCTGAGTGACAGCAGGGCAGCCAGAGACGAGAAGAAAATGAGTAATTAACATATATTGGGTATTACTGATTGCTTTTATGATTATCTGGATTTTAAGGTATTAGCTGGAAAAATAGCTCCTAATCCCTTATTAAAGATAAAAGGCAAGTCATTAAAAGTAGGAGGTTGTTTTCAGTCCTGAGAAGCTCTGGAAATATGTCTTGGCTCCAGCAGCAAACTAACCTTGAAAGCCTGTAATTCCAAGTTGCTCGGCTTAGTTGTTCTCCTCAGCAAGGGAATTTCTGAAGTTTCCCATGTGCTGGGAGACGGAGGGGGTGCGAGACAAAGCGACTCTTGTCATAGGAGCTGCGTGCTTGGCACCGCGACAGGGCCCTTTGAATATCCTCGGCATTAGCTGAGCCCGGCCCAGCTGCTGGGCTGGGAACCCTCGACAGCTCCATAGAGGGGTTGTCCCTAACTTCAGCTTTTTGTCGGAGGCAGATCTCCTGTATGAGGCTCCTGTTGCTTCCTGACTCCTTTGTACCTCCCTCTCGCCATTGTGGCCACCCAGCTGGTTTTGCAGCCATCTAACTGGTTTTGTGGAATTGTAATAAAGGTCACAGAAGGGTTTGGGTTGCAAGGGACCTTCAAAGTCATCTTGTTCCAACCCCCTGCCATGGACAGGGATGCCTTCACCTAGACCACTTTGCTCTGAGCTCCATCCAACCCGGCCCTGAATGTTTCCAGGGATGGGGCATCCCCCACCTCTCTGTGCCAATGTTTTACCACCCTCTTTGTAAAAAATTTCATGGCCATCTAACTGGATTCATGGCCATCTCCCTGGTCTCCTGGCCATCTAACTGGTTTCGTCGCCATCTAACTGGTTTGAGGGCCATCTAACTGGTTTCAAGGCCATCTCCCTGGTCTCCTGGCCATCTAACTGGTTTCGTCGCCATCTAACTGGTTTGAGGGCCATCTAACTGGTTTCAAGGCCATCTAGCTGGATTCAGGGCCATCTAACTGGTTTTGTGACTGTGCACTAAGCTGAATCAGCAAAACAGACTAGTCCAAGCCCAGAGCCCTGATCCCAACAGGAAAGGGGGAACGAGAGGCTGAAGTGCTGGGAGCAGGAAGACAATAAAACTGGGGAAGGGTGACGTTTGGCTGTTGCTATTCTTAAACCCACCTGGAGCGTGTGCAAGGTCAGGAGGAAAGCAGCAGCAGCACCCCTTGCTGAGTTATAATAATTAATCATCTGCAGAAACTTGCCAGACACTGAGACTTTCTTAATAGTCAAGTATTTTTCGTTTTAAAATGAGTACATTCCTTATTTCTGGGTAATGAAATTTGAGTACCAGTAAAACCACAAACTTTTCAAATTTATTTCCTGTGTTTTAACAGTTCCGTGTTTCAACACATCATGTTTATATACTCTGGCTATACTTTTAAAAAGCAATTTAAAATGCAGTGGGACCAATTAAAAAGAAATAAAGATGGCATTTAACGACTCTAAGGAGATCAGTGCTTGTAAAGAGATTTACATTGGAGGAAATGCTGTTCTCATGGAATACAGTTTGGAGAACACTGCTCATTTCTGCTTTGCCCTTTCCATCCTAAGTTGTTTAAAAGATTACCACTAGTACCTGGCTGATTTGTTGCCCTCTTGTTTTTTTTTTTTTTCCCAATTTTTTTTTCTTTCTTACGTCCTGGACGATGTTTAAGACCAGCTGGGTGCTCGGTGCTTTTGATGTCACTGCCAGTTTTTTGTGCTTGGGGAAGGATTTAAAAAGTAGAGTTTGACTCCCCGTTGGGTTGGTCACAGTTGATTCCCTAAATGCAAAGGAAGCAGTTCAGCTTTGGAGTTGTTTTGCTATTTTCCTGTTTGGTCTTGGTTCTGGTGGTGTAGCCCTTGGTGTTTCCAAAGAGTTTGTCAATATCTTCTGATGCAGACTTGGCGTTTTGTTACTCTCCTTTCTGTTCTCATTCTCTAGACCGGGATGCCAAGCAGATTATTAAACCCAGCATGGGGTTTCCAGGCTCTCTTCATTACTAAAAGTTGCTTTGAGGCAGTGGCAAAGTGGTCACGTTTGGGCAGCAGATGGGATAGCTGGAGTGGAGATCATCTATCTGAGAAGCTCACTAATGGAATCGAATAAATGAGGTTGGAAGGTGCCATCAGTGGGTCCAAACCTCTGCTCAAAGCAGGGCCAGCTTGGTAATTAAGTTATTAACGTTGGTTTCTAAGTTATGATATCATGTCTGGAGCACTCTGTCCTTAGATGGAAGTGCAGTGGCACAGGGCCCCAAGGAGGCACGCTGTTACTTTTCCTGCTCATGGAATCATCCTGGTACCTTTGGATGCTCAGGACAGAGACTGCTTGGGTCTCCTGGGGCTCCTTTTAAGCGCAGGCAGTACAACATTATTCTTGCCAAGTGCAAGGAATTGGATCTTTTCTCTCTCTCCTTTGCTGTGGTTTCATCCTCCCCTCACATGAGGTAGGTGATCCTCTTGTATCCTCCTCCTCACATGTAGGACAGAGGGGACCACGTGGCCCTGTAAAAGACACCGCTCACCATATCATGCCACTTTGGGGCTAGGCAGGGGCCTGACCATTAGGAAGGTCAATGCTTATGCATTGATGCAAATCCCCCCCAGCTATTCCCTTCGGTCCAAGCCATCCCTAAACCGACCTCCTACTTATGTTTTCCTCCCAACTGTCTAATCATTAACAAGCTGCTTAATGCACAACAAAAGACCAATTAACCCTAAAGCATTTAGTGAAGTACATGTAAATTAGTTGTAAAATGTTGCTGTAAACATTAAATGTTGGGCAATTACATAAACCAGTAATTGCTAAAGTTGCATTTAGGAGCTTAAAAGAAAGAAAAAAAAAATCTGCTTAAGTAGCACTTCGGAGAACTCTGCTAATGGTTTTGTTTTTGACTGCAGCCATCCTGGTCTGGGTAGGTCCCAGCAGGCTGGGGCAACTCGGATTCCTTGTGATTTCAGTTGTGCAAGAAAAATAAAGGCATGGTAACCTTGTGCACCTTTGGAAACTGCAAGATAAACCTCCAGAGGGTACAACCTGCAGTCTAGAAAGAAATGGTGGAAATATGGTAGATGGTATCCTGTTGGATACCAGTGGCAGGTGATTCTGTGGATTGGTTTTTGTTTTCTTCAGATTCAGGCTGCGTGAAACATTCCAGACCTGACTAAAATCTTGGGTCTCGACAGCCTCTGCTGAGGTGTGAGCGCAAAGGGTCTGGCCACTCACTGCTGTTGGGTTCACTTCCATCTTCTCTTCCTCCTTCTGCGGGCAGCTGCCTCCTCCCACGTTAACCTTTGGAAAAGGTTAAGTGCCTGTGCACCCACCTGTGTGCTGGAGTTTCACACGAAGAGGCTGCTTTGCTTTTCTGCACAATTTTTAATCCCCTTAATTGGCCGTCTCACTCCAAGGTGGTCCAGGTCACCCACCGATTCTCAAGCTCCTGCTGCTAATGGTCTTAAATAATTAATTTTCCTTATATGCCCCATGTACTTATCCTCCAGTTTTTAGTGGAATCTTTCATTTCTGGTAGTTTTGCTTTGACCTGGGCTTGTGTCAGACCCAGATGTTCCTAAATGGTGCAGTGAAGTGTGGCTTTGCCTCCTTGTTCTGTGTATTCATGCTTTGCTGCTGCTTTAGAGCCTCTTTGTTGTTTTGGTAAAAGTATCTCTCTGTGTGGCTTGTGTTGCATTCCATAAGGAGTCACCAAATGCGTCTCTAGATACCAGATTTCTCATTTTTCAGAGAAAAAACAAGTTGGGTTTGTTTGAACTCACTTTCCTCCTTCCTCATTTTTGGCAGTAGCCTTTTCTGGAGTATATTGATCTTAATTACAGTGCATTCACTTACTGAAAGCCAACCCGTGCTTAATTTTCCTGGATAAATCCATTTGATAATGGTCTTTTATTTTTCTTGCACACAGTTTTACTAGTATAGATCCTGGTCGTGTTCTGTTCCTGAAAGTGGGAATATTTTATACTTATGTTTCCTTGATTGAATTACAGAAATTTGCTTAAAGCTGTAAAACTACCTTTCAGCACGGGCGAGACCCCAGCAAATCCACATTTTTTTCCACCACAGTCGTATTCCGTGGAGGTTTGGTGCTCGTGTAGGAAGTGGGGGTGAGTCTGTGAAGCTCAGAGTTAGAAGGAGGCAGAAGCTTGAACTTGAGTTGCTGTTGCAAGGGGAAACCGGTGAAGAGCGGGAGCTGCCCAAATGTCGCCAGGCTTTTGAGAACAAGTTGAATCGGGAGTTTCTGGGAAGCCGCTTGGAAGGAGTGTGCTACTGGCAGCTTGGAGCCGTGCCGAGCCCAGAGTTAATGGTGGTTAATTTTTAAAGGCAGGGGCAAAACTGGTTATTGTGTCTTTGTCTCAATAGGGTCTTTCTGCTCCCGAAATGCCATTGCAAGAGCCCTTTTCTGGGTTCTCTTGACTCGACCCAGAGAGAAAATGAAAATGCCTTCAGAGAAGTGATTTAGCCACACAAAACTTTGCTTTGCCACGCTACTAACTGATGGGGACGTATCCATCGGGATGGTCGTAACATCTCCAGGGATGCCTAGGGAGGGAAGTGGCGTTTATCAGGATTTAAAATACAGAATAAATGCAGGCACCCAGAAGGGCAGCTCCGTAGGGATGAATCCACCCAGTGGAGCTTGCTTTGCAGCAGCAGGGAAATGTGAGGAAAACCAGCACCCAGACGTGAAACCAGCTGGTTTTGTAACCACCCTGTCAGGCCAAATCCTGGTGCTCTCCTAGTCAATGGAAGCATTGTCTGGATTCTCAGGCTGGCTTTGCAGCTTTTTAGATAAGCGGCTGTGAACCATTCTGAGCCAGAAGGGCAGTTTGTCACTGAATGAAGCTTTTCAGAAGGTGGTGGAAAAATAGACAAGCATTTTTCAAAGCATCTCAAAGGAGCTTGGCACCTTCCTCCTGCTGTAAGTCAAGGTGAAGTGGCCTCCTGAGCTCCGGCTTCTGAGCTGGTTGGACTAGATGATCCTTGAGGTCTCTCCAACTTGGTGTCCCACAGTTCTCTGATTCTATGATAGTGCTTTTAGTGTGGAGATATGTATAGGACAAGGGAGAATGGCTCCCCACGGACAGAGGGCAGGGTTGGATGGGATATCAGGAAGAAATTCTTCCCTGTGAGGATGGTGAGGCACTGGCACAGGTTGCCCAGAGAAGCTGTGGCTGCCCCATCCCTGGAAGTGTCCAAGGGCAGGTTGAATGGGGCTTGGAACAACTACTGGTTGTAGTGGAAGGTGTCCCAGCCCATGGCAGGGGGCTGGAACAAGATGATCTTTTAAGTCCCTTCCAACCTAAACCAGTCTGGGATTCTATAAAATACATATTTACACCATGGCTTCCCTCTCCTACGTGGAGTTTGAAGCAGGACAGGTGATCAGGAAGAAATAGCAACTTGCAGAACCCCCCAACATGTGTGTTTAGCTCTCGTGCACCAGTTGGTCTCTGCAAGGATGGTAAGGAATAATAATGCACGTTTCCCTCTGTGCCTGGAATGGATGAGGTGTTTGGCAACATTGAAAACAGAGGGGACAGAATGAAAAGAGCTGAGAGCAAAAAGTGTGGATGCCAGAAACATTCAGTACTCCTTGAAAAACTGCCTGGCAACAGAGGTGGGCTCCACTGCAGCCGGAGACATGGGACGAAGGGCTGAGTGTGCACAGAAACGGTGGGAATAAATACGAAAAATCCTCACCCGCGTGTGTGTAGCTTCCTTCCTCTGTGGGTGGGTTCTGTCCTGCCAAGCCCCTGCTGAAGGAGACTTCCAGAAGTGCTGAAACAGTCAGGGCCGCTGTGGAGATTGATTGAACGGGACAAATAGACAGTGATGAAACCCTGCTTGTGAGAAGAGCTTAATAGGCAGAAAATTGGCTATTACAGCCGGAGGGCTGGCTGGGAAGCGCAGAGAGGGAAGTTTCCTCTTGTCATTGCGTGGAAGCTTAAACTCAAGAGAAGAGCCCAGAGTTGTTATAGCTGTGTCCTTAGAAGTGTCCCTGTACCCTCCCTGTTACCCAAACGAGGTAAATGAGCAGTGGTAAACTGAGTTATAGTTTGGTAGGAGCGCTTGTGGTTGATGCAAGGAAACTACACTACTTACAGGGACTGCAGCACATCAAACCAGCTTTAAAACCATCTTTGGGGAGCAACATTTCAGTGTTGGAAAAGAAAAGGATTTTTTTTTGTTGTTGTTGTTTACCAGAGGATCAGGAGTTTTCCCTTGTGCTTATGATGAGCAGTTGCTTTGTGGCCACATGGTGCAGTGATACTGAGGGAGGTATGGGAGGAGTTGTGTGTGATCATGGTGTGCTTACAATGTTTAAGGTACCAGAGCAAGACCCAGCAGGATCCCAGAGAGGTGGGCAGCACCAGTCTCTCCAAGAAGGTGACTGTGAAAGCCACACTGCTTTAAAAAGGGAAACAGAGAAAAGCCAAAGAAGAACAATTATGAGAATGAGGGAGTGATTTTTGAACTCAGTTCTATGTGGCAGCCACTGCGCTGCTGTTTCACTGGGGACTTGACTGTTGCTCAGATCCAGTGGAGGTGTGATACCAGACAGCATCCTGTATCTGTGAGACAGCACGAAATATTCCAGAGCTCAGGAGAAAGCCAGGCTTTCTCTAGATGCTGCTCTTTCTTTATTTAAGTCTTCTTGGCAACCGCTCAGGAATAGCTCCTTAAAAATGTGCTGTGGTAGCAGTTTGACACAACTGGAAGTAAGATGGCTGACCAAAAATATCTTTGTTATCCATATTTTGCAATGAATTGCTTGTGATGTAGTTTATATCAGGGTTTATAACCAGTCTGGTTTGTCACTATGGACTAGTTGGTTCGTAAAAGTAAGCGTCAGAGGCATTGCTGCCTGTAACGCAATTAAGAATGGAACTTGGAGAATCCAGAAAATTTTTAAAATGTGATATAGAAAGACAAATTTCCTGGTTTTCTATCAGTTTGAGAGCCAGTCACTGTTGATTAGCATCTAGCTTGGCATACCCAGGGGGAATTGCGTGGTCCATGTACGCCCAATTCTGCATCCTTGGAATCCGGGGAGCCTGGCATTGATGGGAGCAGGCAGAGCCTCGCATTGTTAATACATAAAATACTCAAGTTTGGCTCAGCTGGCTAATCGTGTCTGTGGGAGGCTATCCGTTCCCATTTCCTTAGGATTCTGCAGCTGCCTCTGCTTCTGGCAGGTTATGTAGATATTATTGGTTTTGGCTGCAGCTGGAAAAAACAGACAGTCTTTGAAGGCAGAGTCTCCCTCGAGTGGAACAATGTTGGAAAAAGCTCATCACGGGACTTGGGGTATAGCATGTGGTGGTCTCTTCATCATAGCCATGTGGATGAAATTGGCAGGCTGTGTTCTTTCATAGGAATTGCCTTTTGGGATAAGGGTCACCAAATTTTCATGAGATAGTGCTGGCTTTGTTTAGAAGTTTCCCAGACTGATTGTCCACATTGCATCCATAGATGAGTTAATGTGAAACATTTTTGTTAGAAGGGTCCTTTTCCTCTCCCTGTATCTCCAAGGAATGTTTTAATGAAGTATCTGTAGGCACAGCACCAAAGACCAAGGGAGCTGAGAATGCCCAGCAAAACGTTACATAAATGCTACCGTTCTTCTGGCACTTGAGAGAACACAGTATTAGTAAGAATTTGTCTAATACTGAAGAGTTTTTTCAGATCAAACACTTAATATATGCCACATGCTGCAGAGGAGCTTACAGCAAAACATGTACAATCGTGCAGTCCAGTAGTCCAGCAAAAAATGGATTATTCCAGAGGCAGCGCTGTTCGTTATGTCTGGGAAGGGGCACGTTCAAGGGATGGGGTAGATTTGCTCCAAGATGGATCAAGCACCTCGAAGAGCATTCTCTGCACCCCACAGTCATGCAAGAAGTGGCCTGGGCTGGGATCTGGGTAGTGTGGGGAGCGTTCCCTCCCAGCTGCCAAGTCTTGCCTGTGGAAAGTCTAATCTGCCTCACAGCCAGCCCACCCCGGCACGGGGTCAAAAAGTAATCGTTCATAAGCAAAGAAGCAAAACAAGCAAAAGAGAAATTCTCACGCTTGCTTAGAGTGATTAGCTGGGGAGCGGATCACCCAGGGGTGGTTCTGTGAGACCCTGGAAAAGGCCGGTGTGCAGCCTTGGAGCAGTGTTCCCAGTGCAGGCTTTCCAAAAGCAGGTGTCATGTGTCAATCCACGTGCACTTGGCTTCTTCCATGGTGCTCAGGGATGTTTGTGCTTGGTGGAGCACTTGGGGAATCAGGAAGTCAGTTATCATGTGGGTGCTTTTGCAGAAATTGGTGTTACCTGAAGTGATCGTTCTCCCTTCCGTAACGGAAATAACAGTTCTTACCTGTAAAGGTGCAGGAATAGCATGGAGGGTCTGTGTGCTCCAGAAATGCTGGACAGTATTGCTGGTGAAGCGGGAGAGCATCCCTTGTCTTACCCCGTGGCCTTGGCCAGCGCGTTGGAGGCCATACAGGAACCGGCAGAGGTGTCCGAGGGGATTGTTTTCAGCGACTCCTGGTTTTAGGTGGGATTCCTTCAGGTTTGTCTTTGAGGGAAGCTGGTGGGACTGTGGGCCATCAAAGCCTCCCTGCTTGCCCTTAGCCGGTGTCTTGCGTTGACATTAACGCACAATTAAAATTGATTTTGGTAATGGAGAATTTTGGAAGGGAAGTCAGCTGAACTGGAAAGGAAACAAGTTTAAATCTGTTACAGGCGTCTGCACGAGTGTGTTACTTCTCTGACTGCAGATGGGTTTGACCGAGCTTTGACAGAGGGAGGGCAGCCCCAGAAGGACCGGGAGTACGATCATGTCCTATTTTAATAAGCCTGCCTGGAAAGTGCGTTTGACGAACCCCTTTTCTCGATGCCGGTTCCACAGGCTCTGGGGAGGGATTTGCACCAGGTCTCTCGGGGACTTCTGTAGCTGCCGATGCACTTCGAGGTAACGGAGAGCTTCTTGTCTGATGGTCCCTTTGGCCTCGGATGGAGGAAGCAGTTGACCGAGGTGCAGGTCCTCAGGGTCTTCAGAAGTGTCCCTGGTAACAGCCAGCTGAAAAAGCAGGAGGAAAAGCATGTTGGTTGAGTGGTGAACAGGCTGCTTAACTTGTGCATCAGCACAGATACCCCCTGTCCTCCATCCCGAGGCAGCATCGTACACCCGGAGAGTCAGGCTGAAACTGCCTGGCTCTTCCACCCACCACCAGCCAGGCCCTTGGCAGGGAAGCAGGAGGTAGCTTTAGGATAGGGGCCAGTGCCACAAAGCCCCCCTGGCATTTCCATGTGTGGCATCTGCAGATGGCATTTCTGCGGCACCGGGCAGCGAGGGAGGGGTGCCACCAAGGCCATGGCCAGAGCAGGGCTGGGAAGCTCAGCCATGCCTGATTTGAGGTTGTCGTGCTAGAATGTGTCTCTCCCTATTTCTGAACTCCCTGAGACTCCTCTCTCTTGATGGAGATTGATTTTTGCCTTTGGGAACCCGAGGGTATACACTGTGCTCGGAATTGGCCTGAGCTGAACTTGGAGAAACTGCTGATGTGTTTGCTCTTGCGCAAGTTATGGATTTTATAAGCTGCCTCGTGGACTGCGTGTGGCTGAATGGAACAGGAAAGGGAAGAGGCAGAAGTGAGAGACATCACCCACGGATGGCATTGCCTCTGTATCCGCGTTGTGTTGGAACATTCAACCCTCTGCAATTAATATCTTAATTCCTCTCCCATTCAGAGGGAAAATACAACCCCAGCCGTCTAAATCTCTGGATTAGCCTTTTCTCTGCTGCAAATGTCTGCTGACTACCAGGTTGTTCTCTTGAATAAAACAGCAAGGAAAACAGTATTGACCAGCCTGAGCTGCTCCTGGCGTCGGTGGTGCTGGTTCGAGCAGCTCCTGAGCTGGACGGCCGAGATGGAAGCGAAGGTGATGGCCAAGGCTGGGGCGGGCTGGCGAGATGGTGCTCAAAGGTCGGGCAGGCAGGGCTGAGGGGTCACCCCCCGGGTTAATGACTCTCCAGTCCCTGAGCCCGGTGCTCAGCCGGCCGCCTGCACTGAGCACACGGTGTTCGCCCGGAGATTAAGATGAAAATATGTTCTCCTTGCTAAAGAGAGCACACAAACAACCCATAAACGGCCCATTAACCCACAAAATCGCAATAAAGAGCATGTGGTCAAGCGAGCATCGGGGACCTGTGACCCGGCAAATGCCCTAATGGGATTGTGAACCTTATCATCGGCCCTAAGTGTGGATAATGGGAAATTAGCAACAGGGAAAGGAGAAAGGCGAGAAAGAAGGGGTGCCGGACGATGGGCACCTAGGTTCAGTGGGCAAAATATTGTGGAATGATCATGTTATGGGTGGGAATATCAGGGTAACACTTCCGTATAGTAAAACCACTTCAAAATGACTCAAGAGAGACTTTTCCCATAGGCTCCAGTGGATGCCTTCAACAGCTCAAGAAGCTCTGAAGTCCCTTCTCTTACAGCCTCTTCCTAGCAGCAGCCACTTCTGTGCTCCGCCTTGCTTTTTGAAGCAATAGGATGGATGTGTATTTTCTTTGTTTTCTAGCTGTGATATTCAAATTCTGTTTGACTATAAAAGTGTATTGAGATTCATTAGTGCAGGTAAAGGGGGAGGACAGTGGAACATGCATGGTATGGATGGATAGTCTGGCATCTCGTTCCAGCCCCCTGCCATGGGCTGGGACACCTTCCACTACAACCAGTAGTTGCTCCAAGCCCCGTTCAACCTGCCCTTGGACACTTCCAGGGATGGGGCAGCCACAGCTTCTCCGGGCAACCTGTGCCAGTGCCTCACCATCCTCACAGGGAAGAATTTCTTCCTGATATCCCATCTAACCCTGCTCTGTCCGTGGGAAGCCATTCCCCCTTGTCCTGTCACTCCAGGCCCTTGTCAGAAGTCCCTCTCCAGCTCTCCTGAAGCCTGCAGGAAGTTGAATGCCTCGTGATGGGGAGGCTGCTGTAGCAGCGGGGAAAGGTCCTTGGCTCCCAGGAGATTCCAAGGGCATTTATGATTACAAATATACTTTCAGTCAGAAAGAAATCTATATTACAGAAGCATCATCACTCTGAGTAATTTAGGAAGAAAGCTATGAAAGTTTATTCAAGGAAAAGAAAAAGGAGCAAAGGGCATGTTTTTTACTGGTTTCTTTTTTCCCACTGCAAATTGAGACTCTGTTTACCCTGGAAAAATCAATGTGGTTGGACACCTGGTGTAATTAATTATTTTGCAAGAGACAGGCAGCTGATCTTTTGAAAAGAAAGGAGTTTTTAGCAGAACTGTTCAAAGTTCATAGTCTGCTGTGTATCTCTAATGCTGATAAACATCCAGCAGAAAGGATGCCTGTCTTAAAATTTCACATGGTCACACCTTTGTTTTAAAGTGATAGGCTCAGAAAAAGGCTGTAGACCCCAAGGAGCCCTCCAGCAAGGTGACCCTGGTGGCGTGGGCTCCAGCTATCTTTAGGAGATGCCCTCAGGCCTTGGGATGGGGACAGCGATGCTCTCGGGTTTGAATTTTGAATCCTTAACCAGGAAAGGGTTTCTGTCCTTTTTCTCGAGCTTATAATGCGAACAGACTTTGCTTGTGCTGTGTGTTGAATGTAGTTCTTTTGCCTAAACAGGCAGTCTTTTCCAACCAGGACCAGCTGTTTTTTTTTCAGTGCATTGGTGCCTGACTAAATGCATTGGGTCGCATTCTTCATGTATGGACGGGACTACCCTTCTGTTAAATGTTCCTGTGTTTTCCAGTGGTGGGCTGGGGAGGTTCCAGCCTGCCTTGCAGGCCAATGGCAGCCCAAACCTGGCTGGCAGGGAGGGAGGGGAAAGCCAGCAGTGGGATGCTGTGCCAGCAAGCCCCCAATTGGTTTGGCTGGAACTGGTTTTAGGTCATATAAAAAAGGGGGTGAAGGATCCGGGCTGCTCAGAGAGCGGCAGGTCCTTGGGCAGCGCCACAGAGCACATTGGTTCTGAGCTCCATAGTGTTTTTTTTTACAAGGGCTGCAAATTGCTGTAACGCAGTTAAGGTCTGTAGGAAGAGACAAGTTTTCCTGAACTTTACTCCCAGCTTGAACTTGTAAGAAGTTCAGTGAGAGGCAAGGAAGGGGAGAGAGGGAGATAGAGGCACCCTCGCTCACGCCCCTGCGTCCGCAGCGACGAGGATGTCAGATGGCACAGGCAGCCTGGAGAAACAGCTGAACGGCCTTGGGGAGCAGGGCAAGGAGAGGAGCCGCACGTCCCTGGTCATCTCGCAGGCCGTTAACCGCAGTATTTTCACCTCTGCAGTCTCCCCCGCCGCCGAGCGCATCCGCTTCATCCTCGGAGAGGAAGATGACAGCCCCGCGCCCCCGCAGCTCTTCACCGAGCTGGACGAACTTCTGGCTGTCGATGGACAGGAGATGGAGTGGAAGGAGACTGCAAGGTGGGTTGGTTTTCCTTTACCCTGAAAGGGAAGGGCAGCCAGCAGCCCTCCCATGGGAAATTCCTATTGTAGCGTTCCATTGGGTAATACCTGTGCTGCACAGAAAGGAAGCCACAGAAAGGAGCCTGTATAGTTCAAGTTACCGTTCTTTGCTAAATGAGAGAATTTGAGGTTTGTTTAAATATTCCCAAAGAAAAACTAGGAAAAAAATAGAGTGCCAGATTGATTGCAATAGTTTGCCTGTGGAGAGAAAAGTATGGGCTGAGCAGTGCTTTGCAAAGGGTGACACGTCTTGGCCGGAATTGCCAGAAGTTGCTGCCTGAGTCAAAACTGCTTCAGTGCTATTGCCCCAAAGTAACTTTTGAGCCTGGTCCCACCTCACACCACAGGCTGGGAAATTTTGGCTGTCCCTGTCCTAGTGAGTTACTGATAAAATCCATTTTAAGTAGGGAAAAAAGCTTAAAGGTATTTTCTTGTGAAGAAATTATTCAAGGTGCATGTTAAATGCTGGATGGGATTGCTTGCTTTGAGTTCCTTGGTTGGGTTCTTTGATGCTGCTGTTAGTTTGGTCCAAAAGGCATGACAAAAAAGCTGGGATGTTTTTGGGGTCTGGCTGCTACAAGTTATATGTAGTTTATATCTGAACACCACTGGCCTTATTGCCAATTGCCCTCACTGAGCCTGGGGGTTTTCCTTTTCCTTTACGGCAGCTGGGCTAAGCTCTTTGCCCATCTCCCCCTCTTTAGGGCACCGTCTGTGTTCAAAGTTAGCTCCTGTTTGCTCACCTTAATCATCTTTACCTGTGATTTAATAAGCTGCTCCGCCACCTACTCCTTTACCCTGTATCTTGCTTTATTTTTGCTTTTCAGTCACTTGGGGAACTTACTTAATGACTTTTCACCTTTTACTCTCTAACTTCTGACTTGTTGCTCATCCTTTTCTCCCTTTATGGCTCTTCTTCCCTCTTTCCATGAGTTCAGTACTTCCTGGGTTTAGGTGTTTTTACACGTTTGGTAGAAGTGCTGCATTGAACTGTGTGTGGGGTTCTCTCTGGGGTTCTTCTCCCAAGCAGCAAACCACAGGACGAGAGGAAACAGCCTCAAGTTGTGCCAGAGAAGGTTTAGGTCAGATATTAGGGAAAATTTCTTCACCCGAAGGGTTGTCTGCCCAGGGTAGTGGTGGAGTCCCCATCCCTCGAGGGATTTACAAATGTGTAGATGTGATGCTTAGGCACATGGGTTGGTGGTGGCCTTGGCTTTGCTGGATTAATGTTTGGATTTGGTGATCTTAGAGGAATTTGCCAACCCAAATGGATCTGTGTTTCTTTGTATAAATTACACAGAATGTAACGAAGCACCCTGTTGAGGTGCTGTTTAATTCCTAAATTGGCCCAACCTCCTGCCTTTTAGGCTGTTCTGTGGATAGTGATCTTACAAAGTGTCTGATTGTTCAGGAGTTTTCAGTACGTTCCTGAAATTACTTAATCTCGCACCACAGAACCTCCTAAGAGCTCCTGAGCGTCTGCCAGTGCATCCAGAGCTGGCTGGCGCTGTGCTTCAGTGGGCACAGGATCTGCCAGCTGTTTTGGGGTTGTTTTACATCTGCTGCTGCAGAACAGCTCCCCCACACCTGGGAAGTTGCATGAGCGGGTGCTGAACACAGGAAAAAGTGCAGGGCTGTGCGGGTGGAGGAGAGGACAGGGGAGACCCTGTGGGGTTGATGCTTCCCCTGGCCCCGGTGCAGAACTGCACAGCTCCCAGCTGGGGAGAGCAACAGTGCCTGCACGCTGCCGCAGGGCTGAAGGCTGCGCTCGTATTTGAGAGAACAAACAATCAAATTGCCTTCCTCATCTCCCTCCTGCTCTGTTCTGACATCTACACGTTCTTCCTCTCTGTCTGCTGCACCTCACTCCCAACAGCCCCGTGAAAGCTGTGTTGATATTATCAGGTGTAAAAGGGTGAAGAATAAAAAGGTAATTCCTGGCACAGCTTATATAACTAAAAAGATCATAACAGAAGTTTGAAAAACCCGTATCCAACCATCCCACAGTCCCATCATTCCTTTTCTCTGTAATCCCATCACCTTCCTGCCCTCTCCCTTCCTTTTAGAACAGCAGTCCCCGCACCGTGGTGGATGTCTCTTGTCCCCAGAGATACCTCATTGAGCCTCACAACAGGCTGGGGGCCTCCAGCTGCTGCAGGTCTTTTCCTTTCTCTGCTTCACTCTGTATGCTGTGGCTACCTCTGGAATGCCGGCATTCCCGTGTTAGTGCAGCCTGGTTAGTGGAAGGTGGCCCTACCCATGGCAGCAGCTTGGAACTAGGTGAGCTTTGAGGTCCCTCCCAACCCGCACCACTCTCTGATTACATGAATAGAGCAGGCAGGTGACCAGTTCACCCAGGTTTGCGAGTTAATATTTGGTTTATTGTGTTGGGATTGTGGATTGTAGTGAGAAAAGTAAACAAAAAGCAAATATTGATAGTTGTGAGTAATCACTTTCTCTGGAAGGACAAACACAGGTAATTTGCAGACTTCCTGCTGTTACAAGGGTAAACGTGACTCGGTCCCACATCACACAAAGCCCCTGAAGTGCACAGATTTGCATCCACCCAGGTCCCTCAGGTGTCCTAGGAAACACTTAGTTTTTGTGGAGTAAAAGGACCTTATTAATTGGAGATGAAAATCGGTCTTTAAGCTTGAGTTAAAAAGCAGCTTTAAAAAAACAAAGTCTCAAAAAGAGATTATTGCAATTGGAAAGCATAATTGATTAATCCTCAAGTAATACATTTTTCAGGATTAAAGATAATTTCACTTGTTAATAATATTCTTTTGAACAAATTTATGAGCTTCCTTACCTTATGTGTATGGGGTTTTTTCTTAATAATCCCTTTATATTAGTCACTGGAATTTTCATTTTCCACATATATTAAATTGGTGTCTCAAGAGGGGATTAAAAAGCATTTCTGCTTTGCCATTAGGGCATATTGAACCACCTTTTCCTGCCCCCCAGTTGACACCAAAGCCGTGGCTGGGTGCTGCGGAAAGGAAGAAGGTGTGGGCCAGGCGAGATCCCCCAGCCTGCGCAGGAGCCGTGTGCTCCATCCCAGCTGCCCGTCCCTGCGTGCTCGGAGCTGGGAGCAGCGGAGCCAAGGGCAGGGTCAAGGCTGTGGGGGGAAGTGGGGATGGGCTGCAGCCCAGGGAGATGGAGCCTCCTGCTTCCCTGCTGTTGGGATGTAGTTTTAGGGGTGTAAAGAGTGTTTTGCACAGACCAGGATTTAACCTTTGCCCTCACCTTCCATTAGAGATAAATTTTCTGGATTTTTCAGACTGCTTGGTTAAATCATTAAACAGCAGCTGGAGGGGAAGAATGAGTCCCTTAATTTGGGCCTTCTCCTTTGGTGGCTCACTTGTTCTCTAAGAGCACCTTCAGACATGGCTTGGGATGTGCTCCTCTCTTCCCCCCTTTGCCAGCCTGTGGGCATGAGACAGCAGTATTCCATGCTGCCTGCATCTTGGCAGTGGCTAATTCCACATTTTATTGCCTGAATTGGAATCACAGGTTGGAAAAGCCCTCTAGAACAATGGAGTCCAGCTATTAAACCAGGGCTGCCTAGATAGTGAAGGACAGGTCGCCTTATTTCCAGAAATGCTGATTTGTTTCCCTGCAAGGAGCCAACAGCCTTAACCCCATGTCTTTGTTCTGCCCTGTCGTAGGTGGATCAAGTTTGAGGAGAAGGTAGAACAAGGTGGGGAGCGATGGAGCAAACCGCACGTGGCCACCTTGTCTCTGCACAGCCTGTTCGAGCTGAGGACGTGCATAGAGAAGGGCTCCATCATGCTGGATATGGAGGCCTCTTCCCTCCCACAGGTCGTGGGTAAGTACACCTGTTTTGACTCTTTCCCTCACCCCTTCCCCACAACTTCTTATTAACCCTGATACGGTTTTATGGATGGTTTTAATGAAAAAGCGCTGCTTTTTCAATAAAAGAGGGGAAAAAAGAAAGGAGAAGGAAGAAGAGGGGAAAACTAGAAAGGACCTGGGAAAGGATAACAGATAGATGAAGAGTCCTTCTCAGTGCAGGAAGAAGAGTAAAAGGCATCAATTTAATTTATGTTCACCATGGAAAAGGTGACATGTGAAAGGGCCACGTCTCTGGGAGCAGAGATACCCATCAGGTACTGTTCATGCAGAACGACATGGGCCAGGATCTGCTCTTGGGCGAGGTGTTCAGCTGCCCACTGAAGGCAGGTGGGGCTGTGCTTAGGATGGGATGCCCCCCCACCCCCAGCAAGGGAGAGGGGAGAACAGCCCCAGCACCAGCTGGTGCTCTGCTCTGCAGCATGGGAGGGCAGGTTTTGTACCGTCAAAATAGCTGTGGCCTGGGGTGATGCTTGGTGACACTGCTGAGAGCCGGATCGTGTTGCCCGTGGTCTGTGAGAACTTAGAGAAAATAAATTTTCCAAGTGAGCCATCCCGTGGAGGGTTATGTAACCAAAATGCTGAGTTTAAGAGCCATTACATGAAGAGATCTTAAAGAGCAAAATTAAATACTTGCTCCACCAAAACTCAGTGCTTTGAATGATCATCTCAGGAAGCAAGGTCAAAATCATCCCAGCATGGAATTCTCCCATACACTGGATTGTAAGATTTAGAATTACAAAAGCTGCCTCTGGTGTTAAATACAAAGTTTTGAACTTAGTTTTGCAAGTGCTTATGTTGACATTTATCTTGCTTTGCTTTTGTGTCTGTGTGTCTAAATGCACAGCTTTGCGAAGTTTTAACAAAATAAACCCCCCAAGAACCTCTCAAGTTTTCTGCTGAAGCTGAACCTGCTTCAGAAGCCGATGTTCATGGTCCGAAACCTTAAACCCTCAAACATTAAATTTTCTTTTGAAGTCCCTTCGAGATGTCACCTTCAATCTCCTTCTTCAACACCCAAATTAAATCTAATTCCTAGGAGATTAAATTACACATCAGTGGCTGCTGTTGCTGTGACACTGTGACACTGTCCTGAGCGGGGTGTTTTTGCTGGTCCAGACCCTTAATCAGACAGGTAGGGATATCCACGACTGGATTTCCAGGATGATTTAATCATGATCACTTGGCTGGTGTCTGGTAGTGACACACAGGAAAGGAAAACTCCAAAGAAAAACTCTCTTTGTGTTTTATCAGGAACAGGGAAGGGAAGTGCCAGATAGAAAAGGATGAAATTGAATGAAGGCTCTGAAGGAAATACTCCAAAAATCACTAACCAAAACCATAACACTTAACAGAAGTCAGCCTTTTGCCAAACATTTTGTGTAAGGGTACTTATATGCTGTAAGTACCACCCTGTCTTAATTTGAGAGGAAGAACTAGGCTCTTCCTTAGGGATTTGAAGAGGCATTAATTCTTGGGCAGCACGTAGAGGATGACTTCCTGACTCACTGAGTTAGCAAATGTGATCCGTGTCCTGCCTCCCTCTTCCCATAACTTTTATTATTAGCACAACTAAAAGTTACCAGCAGACAAATATGAGCTGCCACTTGCCCTCGGGGGACAGCGCGTGAACTCAGGTCATCAAGGGAACGACTTCATGCGAGATTTATGGCACAGGGGACATTCTTCATAAGTCTGGCCACCTTCTCGCCTTTTTCCTCTGGGATAGGGGAGGAGAAAGGAGGGAGTTGATGGGCAGTGAGCAGGTATTGAGGATGCTGGGGGCCTTTTTTCCTGGTGACTCCGTTGAAGGTAAAGCCATATAATACATCCTGTGGTAACTGGAGCAAGTTCTGCCATTTGTAGTTGCCATCACTTCAGTCCTGCAAGTGAATGATTTAATTAGTGGCTCATCTCCAGGACTTCTTCCTGTCTTTAGATTAGGTTTTACTGGGGGCCTGTGAGGTGAACTCAGGCCTTGTTGAATTTGATAGAAGTTTTTCTGTGTGCTTTTTGGGAGCATAATGGGACTTGCACAATAGAGTTATAGCATCTTCACAAAAGTCCAGGCTCAGAGGGGATTCCATTTCTGAGCTAAGAAACATCTTACTCTGGTATTTGAAATAGGCTCCGTGGCATGTAGGAAATAGCAGAAGGGAATCTCAGTGCAATAGGTGTGTGTTAGTGGCTCCCGCTGGGTGGAAACACTTATGTTCTGTTTCAAGAGGAATGTCTAAAAGAGATTTTCATAAAAATAAAACCTGGCTTTGAGATGGTAAGAAAGCCTTCAAAAAGGCAGGGTAAAAACCCACCCCTCTCTCTCTGCGCTCCCTGGAAGGTTTTGAGCTCTGGTTAATTTTGCGCTCTCCTCCCTCCCCCTTCCCGTGCCTGCCGCAGAGATGATCGTTGACAATCAGATCGAGACGGGGCTGTTGAAATCCGAACTGAAGGACAAGGTCACCTACACACTGCTCAGGAAGCACCGGCACCAGACCAAGAAATCCAACCTGCGCTCGCTGGCTGACATTGGAAAGACCGTCTCCAGTGCAAGTAGGATGTTTTCCAACCCCGATAATGGTAATGCAGAGGCTACCTGGCTATAGCCTTCTCTCACAGCAACCCACCTGCCCAGAACTAACTGCGTGGCCCTGACACTGCTTTTCTAACCCCCGTGGGAGTAGTGAGACCGTGCTGATGGCACATCAGCGGGGGCTCTGCAGGCTGCTTCGGCCGTGGCACGGCGCTCTAACCGCATCTTCACTGGACTGACAGGGACTCGAGGGGCAGGCAGGAAAGCGGGGGGGGTGCTTTTGCAGCTGGCATCTAGGAGATGGTTTAGGAGCAACGATAGGAAAGAGAGATTCGCAAAAACCTCTGGTGGGGCCTGAACCTTAAAAGGCTGATCACCTGAACCATTTGGGCAGAGACGAAGCTTCCATGCACATTCCGTGTCTGTAACAGACAGTGTTGGTGGCACTGTGAATCAAAACTGACCTGGCAGTAACATCTAGTTTGCATTTTATTGCCATACAATTACTGTCCAGTGGGGTAAAGCTGATTTCCATCTTGCTTTATTTGTCCTAAAATAGTTTTGTGGTGTGTGTTGTGAATATGTCTCTTCTTCTGTCTAAAAAAAGTGTAATAGGTAGTGCCGTGTTGGTAGTGGTGTCCCTAAATGTGTGCGTGTGTGTGTGTGTGTGTGTGGATGCAGACAGCTACAGAGGCCTGGGCACCGACTCAGTGCCTACCCCGGCTGGAGTTTTGGGGTCTTCTTGCTCGCGGCAATAAAAAAAAGAGGAGTTTTAAGCCTCATGTCAACTCAACTCTTGGAGTTCTCTCAGCTGTCTCCTGTGGCAGTCTGGAAATTGGGCTAAAAGTTGCCATTTTAAAATACCCAGAAATAGAATCAAGTGAAGAAATTCTTTTCTTCTTGCTCCACCGAAGGCCTCTTAGCTTGCTGTGTTTGGCTTCTAAAACTCACCCTAACATCCCTCCCTAACCTATTTGCACACTTCATTAGTATTTCCTACCTTGGATCATCCTTTGCTTTTGCAACAGGAATGTGTGTGCATGTGGAGACTGTTCATTGCTGTGGATGATGCCTCTTGTCGTGTACGAGTGCCTCGATAAGGTGGCGCTTGAGTGAGTAACAGAGGTGCAGTAATGCGAACCAAGGGAGCGTTCTGGGTGAATATCCCTGCAGGATTCCCATGGAGCGGAGAGGGACTGGAGTCCAGGGAGTGCTGGGAGGAAATTACAGCTCTAGGGAAGGGGCTCAGCGTGGCCAGATGCGTCCTAAAGCTGGAGGAGCCATGGGCAAGGACTCCTTCTGCCAGACGGCATTGCTGCAAGCCCCAGCCAACCTGGCCTTGTTGGATGCCTTCCCAAGGTGTGCTCCCCACGGCTTGGACGGAAGGCATCTGCCTCCGTGACTTCAACCCTTTCTGGACCCTTTCTGAGGAGCAGGATCCTGGTCTGTGGCCATGGTGTTGTGGGAGGCTGAACACCAGACAGACGCGTCTTCAGCTATCGGTGCTCGGGTGTTTCAGTCGCCTTGTGTAGGGGATGCCCTCAGTTCTCGGCTGCAAACCCCTTTGCTGCACGTAGGCAGAGCTTATCCCAGGAAGGGTGATGCTGACAAAGGGCAGTCTTCACATTCTCACTCAGCCCCTGTTCATTTTTCATGGCTAAGGGCCTTCTTTACTTGGTTTTTAAGTGATTTCAATTTCATTCATTTCTTGTTCTTGTTTGAAGGGACTGTGCAGGTCCTGGCTCAGTTGGACCGATTCTCCAGGACTTCTTTCCTGCTCTGGCCATCAGCCACTCCTCCTATTGTTGTTCTGTCTCTGCTCCCCCTCCTAGAATATTTATGTGTTCTGAAGATGTATAACACACTGTTCCATGACAGCACAAGTGCATTGAGACTTTAGGAGGGCGAGACTGACATACAGGAGGAAATACCTCCTGAACAGTCGTTACTGTTATTTATTATTTACACTTTAATGAAAAAGTAACTACAGAACATATTTGATCAGGTGATACCTTGGATTCAGTGAGTGCCTCGCATATCCTTCAGACAGATAAAAATTTTATGAGTCCAACGGGAGTGCAGCTGTCTCTTAACATAGCTAATCACCATAATGACTGTGGTCCTAGCCCCAAGCACTCCTAAATTTCCCTAGAGTTTCTTTCCAGGGAGGTGTTTGTTTTCGTTTCAGTGTCAGTGAAACTCCCAACCAATATTGATGCTGCCGCCAGGTCTGAGCATCCTCCTGCCCTCTGCACAACAGCTTTATAGGCTGGTGTAGCCGCCCCCCTGCTTGACTGGCTTAGCAGGGACACCTTCTGCAAGCGCAGCCAACCTGCCCTTGAACACTTCCAGGGGTGGGATCTACTTGTTAGATCTCAAACTTGGAAATTTTTTGAGCCACCCTGGACCGTGGCTCAAAAAGTTCGTGAAGTGCCTCTATCTCACTTAGTTCAGAGCGCTTAAATAACTGAAGTCTTAGGGGCTCCAAAATGTTCTTATTTCCAGCTTCTGAGATGAATGAGCCCTATGCAGTTATCCCAGATGCATCTAGAAATTCAGGAACCTAAGAAAGAATGATGTACTGCCCATCTCCCTGCCATAACTGATCCTGGAGCATCTCTATCCCTTCCCAGCCTTCCCTAGAGGTGGGGGTGGCTCTGGTCTCTGGGAGCGAGTCATCCTCAGCCCCCATCCTTCATGTCACTGCTCTGTTTGAAGGTAGTGATCAGATGGGCAGAGACACGGCCAAGGTGTGGTCTGACACCTGCTCTTCATCTCTGCATCATAGAGGTTGACGTGGGTCACGCTGTGGCAGGATGTTTTCTCAGGAATCCCTTTACTCTGAGAAAGGAACTGGGCAAAAGAGGGTGTGCCATGGATGGAGGAGGATAAATCACAACACTCCTTTGCTGTCTGTTCGGTAGGAAAAAGATGATTGCCAAAATTCTGGGCAGATGAAGCTGGACTAAGCAATTCCTCCATATTACCTTGTGAAGACACAGCCCTTTTCCTTGCTTCCACTGGTAGAAGGTTGAGCTGTATGACGTGTTCAGCAGTTTGATTTCCACGTTACATGTTGATTGGACTCCTGCAGGGTTTTTTGACAGGTTTTTGTGTGTGCGTGTGGTTTCGTTGAGTGGCTTTTGAAGAGTTCTTTGTGTCCCTTCCTGGCACAGCTCTTGTCCTGCACCCCTGGAGCAGTACAAAACACCTGGGCTAGCAGCTCTCCAGCTGGCACACCTTGGGGTTTGCCATGGTATAACAAGGGATCTGCGGTCCCCATCCTTTCTGCAGGTGCCTGAGGACTGATCAATATTTACCAGCCTTCTGTGATGACATTTGCTATCCGTTTTTGACGTTTTTCTTTCAGAGCTTCGTGCCTGCCAGTGTTCTGTATAATTTAACACCTGCGGGAGCCTTTGGCAACTGAGAAAGGATCAAATCGTACTAAACCCAAGCTGGCAAAGGCTGTAGAAAACTGGGATGTGTTTAAGTGTGTGTGTTTAACCAGCATAAATAATGGCACAGTCGCGTCACCGCGTGGGTGCTGCCTAAACACCTCCTGAGCACTGTTTGTTCACACTGTGCTGGCAGCATGGTTTGGAAACAGTTGAGTGGGAATAGCAGGCTGTTGGCAAGGCGTCGGCTGAGGCACAGACAGGAGGGTACCTGGCTGCGGGGGAACAAAGGTCTTACTCTGCGTTAGAATCCCAGAAGAGTTTGGGTTGGAAGAGAGCTGAAAGACCATCTTGTTCCAGCCCCTTGCCACTGGCAGGACACCTTCCACTAGCCCAGGTTGCTTCAAGCCCTGTCCATCCCGTCCTTGGACACTTCCAGGGGCGGGGCAGCCACGGCTCCTCTTGTTCAGCATTAATCAGTTCAGTGTTTTTCCCATGAACTGGGACCTCAGTGCCTTTGTAGCTGAACATACCAGCACAGAGGAGAGCAGTTGAAGTCAGAAATGAGGTGTTGTCCAAGGAATGCTTGGGAAACCCCTATCAATGTATGTATTGGCATCATTGGAAGCATTGCAGACTAAGGTGAGCATTTCCAAGTCTGGATTGGTGTGCCTTGGGTACATACGGATGGGGTCAGGATGCTCAAAGTTGGCTCCTGGGACGTGACCTGATTTTTATTTTCAAAAACCTGTTGTCACTGATGGTGCTGCAGCCTGGAACTGCTCTGTGCCACCAGCACTGCAGCTGCTCGCTCACTTCCTTGAGATCTGCTTCAGAGATGCCTGATTTTCGGACACCAGGGATGGAAAGCTGTGCCCAGCCCTGCCAAGTGAACGCTGCGAGGTGGAGCTGCGGAGGAGATGTCGGGATCTAAATGAGTGGGCTTTGGTGACCGCACTGTGCAGCTCAAACCTTCTCTCCTGCCTGGCTTCCCTGTACCACTGCTTGGGCCTTTCTTTCTGGCATAATTTTATTTTCTTTTCTTTTAACTTTTCCCCTTTGCTCTCTTCCTGATCTTTGCTGCTGCTCCCGTCTCCTGCTTGCCTGGCACAAGCACGCAGCCCGCTCGAGAGCTCCGTGCCCTGCCTGGCCACCCGCACCTTGGACGATGAACTGGGAGTGCAGCGCAGCCCCAGCGTGGGATGGCTCAGTAAGTGCTGGGCAGGGCTCAGGGCGGGCGGACTGGGGGCCAGGAGAGGAAGAGGAAGGGGGAAGGCCCACCAGCCGGGCTCCTAATGCTTGCTGCTGCATTAACAGTGGGAAGAGTGCAGGTGCGTTCCGTGAGGAATGGTGCTGCTCTGGCTGTTCGTATTATTCCCACTGTCCCCTCCACCGCTCTGTTTCATTCTGTTTCCCTTTTTTCCTTCATCTGGGATGAAGCAGGTAGGTCAGGCCATACTCCCCTTCCAGGGAGAATCTAAGCTGGCTCTTGGCACTATTTTTTTTGTCTCTTGAAGTATCCTTTGGCTGTTAAAGGGGCTTAAATATTTCAATTTCCATATAAATTAACCTCAGAAATAGTCTGCCAGCTTGATCTCTCTGGGGTGAGCCGGACAGTTCTGTGGCACCGCTCCTGTCCCATTCTCTCTGTCGGACTTGACTCGCAGGAGCCTTGCTGATCCCAGAGGAGTGCACAGCTCCTCCCAGGAAGGCACTGGTGGCACAGAAGTGTTCTTCGGTGGCCACAGCAATCGACTGAAGCCTGAATTCCAGGATATTCTCCATGACAGATTACTATGGAGCTGATTCATAGGATGAGATAATAGCACGGAGGGGTTGGACTGCCTTTCGTACTTCCCGCACCAGTCCTTGGCTGAGCACGGCCATGGACAGGCTCACGTCACCTTTGCCAGAGAGACAGGAATGGGAATTGGGCCTGGATCAGGAAGTTATCCTTTGTTAGCGTGAGTTTGTGTGGAGCCCGTTAGGAGAAGGTTTGTTTGGAGCTGCTCTGAGTTTGTGTGGCTATGTTGACCCCCCTAGGAGAAGGAGACTGGTAGCAAGGGGAGAGCGTTAAAGGCACAAGCTGCCTCCTCTTGGGAGAAAGGTCATTATATCCCAGGAACAGTCAGCTTGGAATCTAATAAACAAAGCAAACAAGTGGTGTAATCTGGGAAAAATAGCAGCTAAGTGGGGTCTTAAATAACAGCAGGAAGAGTTGAAGCTGGGGATCCCCTTTTTGTAATACATGATTTATCTCATTGTGCTTGGCTTTGGCTGTGCTGATGTTGCTGGACATGGCAGTAATACCCAGCAGGTACAGTGTGGTTCCAGGTGGCTCACAAGAAGGAATACTTTGAGTCTAGCCCCACATATGTTGTAAAGAAAACACAGCTCTGGGGAGTCCAGAGTTTTTTATTCCCACTCCTTTGGTTATTTGCTCCTGATGCTGATTTATTATGGAGCTGGTTTGTGCTGGGAGCTGATGAACACTGAGAACTTGGATGTTCCTTTTAATGATATTGAGTAAATATTGTCTCAAAACACAGCCTCAGTTGGGAAATGCCTCAGTGCCTTTTTTTTTTAATATTTCCTCTCTTTCCAATGAAGTTCATGGTCAGAAACTCTGAGATAAAAGCTCCTGGTGCTGTGTTTCAGGTTCCTGCAAACGTGATGAGAAGGGATGGGAACATTTCAGAATAACTTATTACAATTCATACTGACCGCTGTGATTTCTGATCGTGTATCCATCCCAGAAGTCTTTGTTTACTATTGGTTTGTTGTTTGTGTGTATTTTGGGTTGTTTTAAATTTAATTATTCTGCTGTGTGTCTGGGGAGTTTCTTCACCTCTGTGGAGAATCTGGTGTCAGGAATTGGTGACTCGTGGCCCGTCAGTGTGGCACATACGTTGTTTTGATCAGTGAGATACTTAAGGCTCATGAGCTTAGTTAATGAGCTTACTTGGAGCGAGGGAGGCGTTCATTAGGGGCTGTGTCAAAGGACCGGGAACTGCCATCCTCCCTCTCTGCGTGAGCTGTGTGCAGTGTCTTGGATGCTGAGGAGGGCAGATGCCAGTCACATAGAGAGCTGAGGCCAGGGGTTTGTACCCTGGAAGGTCCCAGCCCTGCGGAGGGATGGGTTTGTGGTGGGTCCTGGGTGACCTGGCGCCATCAGTATCAGCAGTGTCGTGCTGCTTTGCTTCTCTCCCACAGGCAGGAATTATGGAAAGTCCTTGGACTCTTTTGCTGTCCTGGGAGTCACGGGGCTGCTGTGGGTCAGAGGTGACAAAGCGTTAGCATCTTAAATCTCTCTTGTGCGACGTCAAGTGACAGAAAGCACCTTGTCAGGGTCTGCAATCCCCACATCAGCCTCCCAAGGAAAGGTGTTGCTGTAGCCTGAGCCTCTGTGTTCTGACTGGATCCAAGCAGGTGCTTTAACTGGTGTCGACATTGTTCTTACAGGCAGCCCAGCCATGGCTCACCGAAACCTGACTTCCACCAGCCTCAACGACATCTCGGACAAGCCTGAGAAGGACCAGGTAAGCTCCAGGTGCAGCCTTCTCTCAGGGATGTGTTTGGAGAGGAGCTGGATGTTGGGGAAAGGGCTCTCTGTACCTTAGCGCTGAAAAAGAAGAGGGTGAAAAAGGTGAGTGAGTATTTTTGAGTTCTGTGACTGGATCTTCCACTGTTTAAGCACCAACCCTAGAAAAAAACAGCAGGTTAATCTCTTACAAGGTCTGAAGCAAATGACACCACACAGATGGCATCTTGCTGATCCCCATGAGAAAGGAGGGAAAATACCCAGGGATTGATGGATTTTGGATCCTCTTCCTGCTGAGGGGTTCCAAGGGTCCACAGAGGAGCACCCTGGGCTGAGTGTTCACAGGAACCATGGGGTAGAGCAGGAGCACGTAGGGGAACGTGTCCCTGCTGCAGCAGCTGGTGGAACAAAGGTGCCACCTCCCCCTGCACGTTGCAGCAGGAAGGTGGCTGTGCTGACAGGCCATGTGGGAGAGCAGCTCCAAAATGCAGTAATCAAGTTAAAATTGGCCTCTAGTGACAAATCTCCATGGACCTGACCTCTTTCTTAGACTAGGGTAATGTTTGTGGTATGGCATACGGGCTGTCTTTGTGTGTGTTTCCGTCCTTTCCGAAGGCTGCCGGTTCTGAGGGGTAGGGGTAAGTTTATTCCAGCTCTTAGAAAACTGGTGGCTGAATGAGGTCTCTGTGCAAGTTTCAAAAAACCTTTGTCTGGGTTCAAAAAGTGGGTTATTCTCAAAGCCTGACTGTTTCTTTCGGAGAATCTCTTTTTTTGTCTGCGTCTTTCAGCATTCCCTAGTCCCATGGTGATTCTGAATGCAAATGAGAGTCACTTTGGAAAATTATTTGGGTAACACAGTGTTGCCGGCCAGTTGAGGATGACTCCAGTCCTTCAGCAATGGCTGGTCACGATCTTCGTAAGTGCATCCGGAAAGAGACACAGCAACATAATTGAGGTAGAAAAGTGAGTTCAGAGTAACTAACTGCTTTAAAAAGAAATAGATATTTGCCTAAATAAATACACTTTCGTGGGAAGAGAAGGGGGACAGCGTGTTTTGCACTGACCTCAGTGTCATGCAGTGTTGTACTATCATCTGTATTGGTTGTATTTCCAAAATACCTGTTTCCTCTAATACACGCAGCCACACCCGGGGAAGAAGGAGGATTGTAAGACAGCTTTTTGTCATTGGACAACCTGCTTTCTTACATTTTAAATCCCATTAAAATTGGAGTTTTAATGCTAGACCAGCCCAAAGCTGGGGCTGAGCATTGCTGCAGCTTTGCAGCTCTTAGCAGTGCAGACAGTCCCCCCTGCCCCTCCTGTGTCTCTGGAAGTTCAGATAATGAACTTTTGTGGAGAATTTGGTATAAAAATAGATGTTTTGGTAGCGCTGATAGGGAGATCTCTTAATAGATACAGTTGGGAGCACGCTCCAAAGTTCTTAACTTCCATTGTACATGATGCCTGGCTCTTGGTAGTGAGAACTATTTCTTGCTAAGTGTAGAGTTCCAAAAATCCTCTCAGCTAATTAGCCCGTGTCCTGCTGGTGAACTTTGCACAGGTGGGAGCCTTGTCCTCTGCACCTTGGGACATCACCTTAGAGCTCAGTTTCCATGGCTGATCAACTCAATGTCCTGCCTTGGTTGAGTTTGTGGCATTGTGGTGATGCCTGGCAACTTCCTTGAGCAGGACTCGGTGTGCCACACAGGAGGCATGGCAATAATCCGTCCTGTTACCGCAGCACGAGCTGCAAAGAGAACAGGTTCTCTTGCCTTGGCAGGAGGGAGACTGGCTGTTGTTATTTGGGCATCCCATCTGGAAGCTGGACAGTTAGTGAGGCCATGCAGGCAGGTGGGAGTCTGCTGGAGACAGGATATCCCAATTTTTATTTATTTGTGTGCATGTAAGAACTGCGACGGGTGTGGTCAGTTGATAGCAGTTGTCTGGAGCAGGACTGCCTTCCTACATCCTTAATCAACCCCTGATTTTACACAGGTGGAGGATTGTGTGCCTGTGTTTTAGAGGAAGACTTCTTTGTACCTTCAGTAACTTTCCTGCCTTCCTACATACTTCATTTTCAGTTCTGCAACCTTTAATGCTATTTGGAATGGTGCAACTAATAATCTGGGGAATTTATGGTCAGCATACTCCTTTAATCTGTAGCATTCCTGCTCCTTTTCTCTGAATGTTGTAAGGCTCAGGTTTCCCATGCATGTCAGACATCTGATCTGTCAGAGAATCCTCCTGGATTCATCCCTACCGCCAGGGACCCAGACAGCTCTGCCTGGCTCAGGGGTGTTACTTAGGAGTACTGAATCAGGTAGTTTGCATCAGCCGGCTCTCTGTGCCATGGGAATGATGGCTTGGTCCACTGGGATTGCAAAGAGGCTGGCTCAGCATCCTGCCGAAGCTGCCGGGGCCCTGACTCAAACCGCTCCGATGAGAAACAGCTTCAGTAACGGCCCACGGATTTGGGGTTTGCTCTTTTGTAATTTTTTTGCTTTGGGCTTGTTTGGCATTTTATAAGGATAATTAGGGAAGAGGAGGTGTATTCCCTTTCATTATGTTTGTTCTGGCAGAGCACTGCTCCTGAGGTAGCAGTGCAGAGAAGGGATTTGCCTTCATTTGTCCTATTTTAGGAGGTGTTGGCTGCAGTTAATGCCCTGGGCATTTGCAGCTGGAGAGACAAGCAGTGGCATTTTGGGACAATTTATTCTTCTTTTCTGTATTGCAATTAGTAAACGAGCATCTAGGCTTCCTGCCCTCTCCTGCGCTCCCAGCTCTCTGTTGCCAGATTTATCAGTGGTGCTGGAGCTATGTCTGTAAAACCGGTACCTTTCATGGCTGGAGAATTCCTCCAGCTCCTGAACATCGAGTTATTGGATCAGGTTTTTCTCTAGTGCCAAATTCACAGAATCCCAGAATGTCAGAATGGATTGGGTTGGAAGGAATCTTAAAGATCATTCCATTCCATCCCCTGCCATGGGCAGGGCCACCTTCCACTAGAGCAGGTTGCTCCAACCCCTGTTCAGCCTGGCCTTGGACACTTCCAGGGATGGGGCAGCCACATCTTAATATTTTAAAAACATTTAAAACTCTTCTTTTCAGCCTATGTGTGAAGGAAAGTGATTGTTGAAAAGAGTCAAGTAAATGCTTTATCAGCCCCTTTGGTGCTGTAGTGCCAGCAGACCATAGGAAGCTGGGGAAGTTCCTACTGCTGTTCCCACTCCAGTCCCTCTTCCTGTGAGAAATCCTTTGGCTGTGCTCTATTAGAATGTCCTTGGCAGCTCCGAGTGGCTGAACCAGCAGGACTCCTTCAGTGCTCAACCTGCAAAATAAAGGGGACGTGGAAGGAAATCTGTTTTCCCAGGGACCTGCTATTCCTGAGCTGATGCAACAGCATATAGAAAGGGAATGTATGTTGATGTAAGGGGCATTTCCTGACCTGGCGTTATCTCTGCTTCCAGAGGACTTGGATATGGGATGAGCCTGGCTCTGAATGAATACGGTCAGTCAGAGGGAGGCACAAACCCCTTCTTATTTGTTGTGGTGTAGACACTGTGTATTCAACACGGTGTTTCCATGTCAACAGGGGATCTGTGCCAAAGCCAGCGCTGAAGTTAAAAAAGAAATTGGCCTTGTTTAGAGAAACCTTCCTGCCTTTCCTGGGGGCCGATAGACAGGAGGGCGCTGGCTGGACCCCATTCTTGGGAATGCAGTCCTGTGATTGATAGTGGGAGTGATTCCCTGCTTTTCCTGTTGGAACATCTAATCTCCACAGTTGCAAGCAGACGCTCCCAATTTGGAAGTCTGTCAGCCTGGGTGACCTACTTCCACTCCATGGAGCTCCAGTGAAAGATTGGCTTCCAGTACAATCAATGCCACCCTTCTGGAGGAAAGGAAAGTTTTTAGAAAGTTTAGTTCACTGGAATTCCATTTACTTTTGCTGTTTTTCTTGATGCAAATAGCAGTTTTGCCTGCCTGGTTTCTCCCCCTATCCGCAGTGACCCTCTAACGCATCCCTGGGTGATGTAGCAGCCTGGAGCCTGGAAGGTGCTCCTGGAGGCAGGTGTTCATAAGTTCATAAGTTGTGGGAAGATGATCAGATGATCTTAAAACCTATGTGTGAGCGGATAGAGAAAAACAGAGAGACAGAGGCAGGTTCAAGTTCCAGGAGGAATTAACCTTCCTTAAGTGCTACTCAGGAGTGTGTACTTAGGAGCTGCTTTCATTTCCAATTGATCCGAAGTGGTGTTGATGATCCAGTGCTTCAGCACATTTAAGGAAATTGGGATTTTGAGGTTACTCTGCCTTCTTGCAAGTACAATGCTGGAGACCTGTGGCTTTTAACATAACATTAGTGGTTGGGTTGGAACGATGTTCAATTTGGCAGGGGAAAGTGAAGCTCCCTCCTCCCTTCCTTGCTCTTGGATGCTGCTGAGGAGTCGAATCTTTCCAAAGCTTCTTTGGGGAATGGTTCAGAATGGATTTTAAGTGCTGACTGCACTGATCACCTGTCTGATAAATGATTTATGAAAGTGGTGACTGGTGCTGCAAAACTCATTTGGAGATAAAAAAACCTCACTATAATGGTAGCTGTCCAAAATTAGTGATGGTGGTTTGCTGTGCTGGGCAGGGGGGAGCTGGGTGGCCACAGGAGACCCTGCAGGTCAGTTCTGGCTCAGAGAATCACCTGGGTTTGGGCCAGGTGTCCAAACCAGCCGTGGTGTTGCTGAATGATCCTTGTTGAACAACACGGCCAACCTGATGAGGTAAATGAAATGTTTGTTGTGGATTTGCCACCTTGCCATTATTTTTTTACCACCACTATGCTCCCAAGCACTGTCTGTGGAAGAACTGGTAGCACTTTTCCAAACTTCGTCCACAGAGCTCCTTGATGCTTATTTACTATTTCTTCTGGTGGTAATCCTCATTGAAGCATGCAGGGGTAGGATAGTTCCAGCAGTTTTCTTCCTGTTTAATCAATTCATGTATTTTCCTGGGACTTTTTCCATTTTTCTCCTTCCTTGAGTCGCCTGACACATCTCATTAGGGATTCATGGCCCAGTTCAATGCCCCCCTCTTGCTGGTGCTCCTGGCAGTACATCCTCCCTCTCCATTCACCCTTCGCCAGGCACACACAGAGCATCTCCAGAGATCACCCAGGGAGAGGGGGCAGATCAGGAACCACCTGAGAGCAGGGTTTTCAAAAGCCTTCAACTCCAAATTAATTCTGCCGCTGCTGAAGTTCAAACAGAGGCGTCTCGCAGAGGCTGAGTTTTAGAACTCGGCAGCTGCAGTGTTTTCCCATTCCCTGTTGCTGACGTTTCTCCATGGCTGGATCCAGACCGAGGGTGCGTATTGCAGAGCCCGTGAGCGTGCGCAGTTACAGCGCAGAGGTGCAGAGGTGAGAAGAACGTGCCCAACGCAACTCAATTTTCTTTTCCTTCCTCTTTCACTGCCGCAGCTGAAGAATAAATTCATGAAGAAATTGCCTCGTGACGCTGAGGCCTCCAACGTGCTGGTCGGGGAGGTGGATTTCCTGGAGAGCCCCTTCATCGCCTTCGTGCGGCTGCAGCAGGCGGTCATGCTGGGAGCTCTCACCGAGGTCCCTGTTCCCACACGGTAAGGACACCCAGCCCCCAGGCAGGGCACCAGACGGGGAACCTGCATTTCCACCCGATAAAGGGAAAACACCAGGCCAGAAGATGTTCTCCGCTGCTTTCTATCCCGTGACACGCAGAACCCTCAGGACTGGTGGTGTAAAGTAACAAAACTCACGAAGCTGCTTCATCATTTTCAGGTCCTGAGTTTGGTTATAAGTAAACCATTACAAAAACACACTGACTGAACAACTGAGTTGTAAAGGGCACTGTCAGTGTTAAATTTAACTCCTGGGGCTTTTTTCCTGCCCCTTCTGTACAGATCCCAGATTCCCTCTGCACATTTTTGCTGTACATATTATTCTTCTTCAGCTCAGATCAAATGAAGGATTCAATTCTGGCCCTCCTGGGGCAAAAAAAAAAAAGGTCAGGTGAACTGGGACAGACAGTTCTGTTGGGGCTTGTTGCTTTGTAATGCATAATGGCTCAAGGAAAAATGTCAGAGAAATATTTTATTTATTGTGACTCATGTTGCAAATTAATCTCAGTCTCACAAATAGCAATATATCTTGTGTTCTTAAATATTTGAAGTCACTGCTTGAATATGCTTGGCTGTCTAAGCTGCCCTGTGTGAATTCGTAGCAATATCACAGCCCTCATATGGAGTCAAGGTTAGATGGCTGTTGGAATCCTTGCCTCTTTCTGTGTACCAAACAAAGGGAAAAGAGGATCCAGCTTTGCTCTTTAATGGTAGTAGCAGTGTTTGTATTTCTCGGAGTTGCATGGTTTCTCACAGCCACATCCACAACTGTCTGCACACGCTGGGTATTCAGGTAGGAGTGTGGGGACCCAGATGTGGCTTCATTTTGTAGCAGATTATTCATTCCTCGACATTCCTGGGCTCTGTGTGCTTCAATATTTCAGCTTCCAACTCTAATCCCACTGACTATTTTTTAAACATGTCTCCAAGTTCTTCTCAGCAGTTGTAAGATTAGGTATTGTGGTGGTGGGAGCCAGGAAGTTAGATCCAGGATTGCTGGACAGCCTCATTACTCAGTAGCAATAATCAAGGCTGTATGTCCTTCCATGCCAGCATTTTTCCCAGGAAATAGTATTATCCATTTGCTGTTCTCCAAAGCAAATACTGGCCCTAATCAAAGCAGTAGGGCTCATTAGGTGGCTTTCATGAGTGATGAAGAGCCATTTGCCATGGCTGCATCCTACGAAATTCAATCAAGGAAATCCCCTCAGGGCCGCGAGGAGCTGTGATGGAACATCTCCGGTGCCGCCGGCATTCCTGCCGTGGGCCTGCCTGCACTTAAAGCCCGCAGACTCCGCAGGATGCTGGAGCTGGAGCCTCTGGCATGCCCGGCCCTCTGTCCCGTGGGGCTTCTCCTTTTATTCTGTTCAATTGTTGATTCCCTGGTAAAATTGCGGGCGCTGACGGTCCCAGCTGGGCACTGCGCAGCCTCCTGGGGTTTCTAACGCCGTGGGAGCCAACGTTTGGGTGCTGTGGGCTGCAGGGCCGGCGTGGGCCTGTGTGTGCCTGTCTCTGTAGGAAGCAGCAGGTTGGTTTTATGTAGGGCAGGAGGGGGTTAAACATGCAGGTTTTGGCTCAGGGCTGATCCAGCCTGTCTGTCTGGGGTGCTGTGTTAGGTGAACATTTCCCGCTCTTAAGCAACTGTGGATAGAGGAGCAAGGAATGGTTTGGGTTGGAAGGGAAAGGAAGACCATCTCGGTCCAACCCCCTGCCATGGGCAGGGACACCTTCCACTATCCCAGGTTGCTCCAAGCCCTGTCCAACCTGGCCTTGGACACTTCCAGAGATGGGGCAGCCACAGCTTTTCTGGGCAGCCTGTGCCAGGGCTTCACCTCCCTCACAGGGAAGAACTTCTTCCTAATATCCAGTGTAACCCTGCCCTCTGTCAGTGGGAAGCCATTCCCCCTTGTCCTGTCACTGCAAGTCCTTGTCCCAAGACCCTCTCCAGCTCTCCTGTAGCCCTTTTAGGCACTGGAAGGGGCTCTGCGGTCTCCCTGGAGCCTTCTCTTCTCCAGGTGAACACCCCCAGCTCTCCCACCCTGGCTCCAGAACACAGGGGATAGTAATAGAAAAATGAGGGATATGCAGTTGGAATAGAGAGATCCCAGCCTTTCCTGAGTTTTCTTTTTACTGGTCAGATTGAAAAAAACCTTTAAGGCCTTTGGTTTTCTTGTGCTGAATTTAATCCCACAGTACTTGTGAGTCCTCATTTGGGGAAGCCCTGAGCTGGCAACATGGCTTGGGAATGGCTTTGTATTTTCATCAGAGCAATGCACAATCGTGTGTTCAAGGCTGCTGTTTGATGCAATGAAGATGGGGAGAAAGATGAGGAATGAGCCAGGAGAAGATGTTTTTTGGAGATAAGCTGCACAGACTTGCACAGGCTGGTGTGCAGAGCTGGGAAAGGCCGGTGTCTGCAGGTCTCAAATGAAGTGAAGTAACTTGCCCAAAGGTCACTTGGGAAGCGAGGGGCAGATCCAGGAGTCTGGTTCTCTCTGGCCTCCCGACTGAGACTTTTCACTGCAAAGGCACTTTTCCTCCAGGACTTGGCTGAGATTCCTTTGTTCAGGTGCCTTTAACCCTTACAGAGTTGCTGTTCTAGCTGTTCTGGCAATGCATTGAGAGAAACACTGGATTTTGTTACTACTTCTGAGAGACTTCGGGCTTGGTGGAGCCTCACGTTGCCTGCCTTGGAGCATTATTAGCAGTGTTAAGTATCAGAAATGGGCATTGGATAACTCAGCATGTGTTGTGTGCAGCAGGGAGGAATTCTGGAGTGGCCTTCAGCAGAGGAAGAGGAGGAGTATGGCACAGCTAGGAGTGAGGGCTTTTGTAGGTGGAAATGTTCGTAACTAAATGATATTAAACCTATGCAGACATAATCTAGTTCAGGCCACTAAAATGCATTAATGTTTTTGTGTTTGTAATGTTTGGCCCATGAAAAGATCTTGTTCTACCCACTGAAGGCAGTTCTGAGCTGAATTAGGACAAAGAATTTGGAAAATGCCACAGACTCCTTGTTTTCAAGAGTGTTTCAGTAGTGCAGGAGCATTCAGGTGCTGCTGCTCTGTGCTGGAAAAGAGCCAGCTGGTGGGATTATTGCAGAAGAGGGTTATAAAAGTGCCTGGTTCTCCTGGAAAACCAGGAGAACGCCAAGCAGCAACTCCCGAAGTTATGAACCTCTTTTTTTTTTTTAAATATTAATATGTTTGGCTTAATTTGCATCCTGGCGTTTGGGAAGAGTTGGCTGAGGAACAGTTTTTCTTGAATGTTGTTTTATAAGAAGCAGTGAAGCAGGGAAAGTTCCAGGAGGTGGGAGGAGAGCAGAGGACATGACCCAGGCGTGTGTGGCTTACTCACCTCCCTGTGAACCTCAAGTAAAACACACAAACGCCTCGTGAAGAACTCGATTAAGAAGTGTTATGCAGTAATGCCAATCAATATGTATTTATGGATCCTGTCCTACTAACTTGCTGCCTTTTTTTGTTTAGGACTCTAGATTTTTTTAAACAGCAAGTACTTGTTTGGATATAATACTCCTCATAAACCATTTAACTTAGTACCTCATCATATTTGAGTTAGGGAGATAAAACAATATTTAATCCAATCCTTGGAAGGGGAGAGGTGCTTCTGGTGAGGTTATTTAATCTGTATGTTTGCACCGACAAAGGTTTCACATCATGGTATTTTTTAAACTCTTCAGCAGTGACTTGGATGTAGTTGCTGCCCAAAGAGATCATGTGAAAAATGAAGTGTCCAAGGCCAGGTTGAACAGGGTTGGAGGAACCGGGCTAGTGGAAGGTATCCCTGCCCATGGCAGGGGACTGGAACTAGATGGCCTTTAGTGTCCTTTCCAACACAAACTATTCTGTGATTCCATGAAACAAATCCCCGTGGCGGTGGACAGGGCATGGTGGGCCACAGGATGTAACCTCTGCTCTGACGTTAGCTTGAGGCTACTGGCAGCCTCTGGATCTCTAACAAGGACAACAATTTTAAAGGCAAATTTCTGTCTAGATGTTGTAAAAGTAATAAGCAGTTTGTTTTGCCATCCTAAATGGGAACCATCTCTTGGTTTTGTCAGATTTCTCTTCATTCTGCTGGGACCAAAGGGCAAAGCAAAGTCCTATCATGAGATTGGCCGAGCCATTGCCACGCTGATGTCGGATGAGGTAGGTGTTTTGGCATCTCCCGTGGGAAATGGCTTCTCCCAAGTAACGATGTCCTTCCCTCCAGCCTGGTCAACAGGAAGGAGCATTCATGTAAAGCTGAAATATCCACGTTACCTCCTGATTCCGTCCGTTGACTTAATCATTGCCTCTGGCTTCATGGTTTTTAGAAGTGTGACTCTAAGAGGGGGTTTGTCCACCACGTGTATTTTCCTGCTAGCGATTCCTCTTTCATATTAACTGGGAATTAATTGTTGAATTTATTCTGTCGTGGTCTGCACCTTGTATCCCATTCTACCATGCCAGTATCATGCAGCCAGGGATATCCAGGTAATCCCCACGGGACTGGTTCCCCCAGGCTGTGAGTGGCACTGGATCCTGAGCACCGGCAGTGTTCATGTGTTATCCAGGAGCAGCTGGCCGCTCCTCACGCCCCTCGCTGCCATGGCTGGCCTTTCAGGATTCACTGACTGCTGCTTTCTTCCAGCGTCCCTCGGGCTCCGCGCGCCGCGGCTCATTCACGCGGGCTTTGTTTCTTGGCATTGCTTCGCTCTCCTGCAGTTCCTTCATTACAGCTCGGCTGCTCCCGGCTCTCCTGGTTTCTGTCACTCAGTGGTCTGCTTTCCATTGCCCCAAAGTCCCTTCCTACCACCGGCTCGTCTGTCACACGCATTGATCCACTTCCTCTCCACGCAGTCCAGAAGATTCCTGTAAAATTCAGCATTAGTGCTTTTTCACCCCCCTTCTCTCATTTCTTCTTCATGATTAATACCAGGCCTTTCACTAAAACTAGTTCATGTTGGTGTTTTTGAGTAAATACTGGCATCAGTTCTGTGTCACAGGGTTGAAAATGAATCTGGGTTTGATAGACTGAAGTAGATGGCTTTGTCAAAGTGTCTTCTCCAAGTGTAATTGAAAGTCCTTATGTAGAGGAAAACATTTTTTGCATTAAAGAAATAGATAATTGCTTTACTAACATTTTTAAAGGTTAGAAATAGATGTTTTGCTTAAAATTAGGTATATGCCTGCAAGGAAAGAATCTCTGTTGTTATCCAGCCAAAGGAAGGGGCTTTCTGAGGGTCACACCTCCTTGTGCCACATGTCCTGATACTTCTTCAGAGGTTTCTGAGAAGGAATTAAGTTGATTTTGTAGAACTCAGCAGCTGCTTCTGGAGTCAGGGCCACAGAAAATGCAAACCTTTTCCACAGGGAGTCTCTTTTCCTTGCAGGTATTCCATGACATTGCCTATAAAGCCAAGGACCGTCAGGACCTGATCGCAGGCATCGATGAATTTCTGGATGAAGTCATCGTGCTCCCCCCTGGGGAATGGGATCCAGCCATTAGGATAGAGCCCCCCAAGTCTCTCCCTTCTTCGGATAAGAGGTAATAGCAGGAGAGGGGCTCTGTGGCGAAGGACAGGGGGCATCAGGTGCGGAAAGCGGATGGGAAGAGCCGGTGTTTCGGTTATTCCAGGTGCATGGAGTGACCTGCACCTGCCTGTCCCTATTTAGAAAGTCCTGGGGATATTTTCGGGTCTTCCTTAGTAGCTGGAGGGAGGATGTTCCTGAAATTCTGCACCTTTTGAGGTGATGTTGTAGGCACACGGTAACATAGGCGGTAGTTATCCGGGCTCTTTGGGGTTCTGCCTGGTCCTCGTGACATGCAGTGTCCTTGCCTAGGAAGAACATGTACTCTGGTGGGGAGAACCTGCAGATGAACGGAGACACGCCCCACGACGGGGGGCACGGCGGCGGCGGCCACGGCGACTGCGAGGAGCTGCAGCGGACGGGCAGGTCGGTGACACCCTGGCAATGCTTCCCTTGCCAAAGCCTTCCCACCCCAATGGACTGGCTGTACAGGCTGATGTGCGACCCCAAAACGTGTCCTGGGGGCTTTCAGTGCCCGGAGTGAGGCTGTCTGAAGGGTTCTGAACATCTGGCTTCAGCAAATTGCAAAATGTCATAAATCAGATGCTCGTTAAATGATAAAAAGCTATTAAAAAGGACAGAAGGCCCAGGTAGGTGCTGGCTGTCGAGAGCCTGTGAAGTCAGACGAACCTGTTACCAGAGAAGGTAACAGAGCCCCAGGCTGTACTCTCTGCTTTATTACTCTGCTTTGTGCCACATAAAAGTCCACTGGAGTGGGAATGCAGCTCAGGTGGCCACGAAACAGTGAGCTCACCGTTTCAAGGTCAGCGCACAGGGCTTCCCGGTGGCTTTGTGCTCTCCCTCCCACTCTGGATCTTCTTTGTAAGTTCTAGTTCTAGTCTAAATTCTAGGAGAAAAGTCTGAAAGTCTTCACACCACGTCACTGTGTACAAGGTAGTGGAGTGTCCTGATTTGGGGTCAGAAGGTGGCATGTGCCTGTCTGCCACAGCGTCTGAGCAGACATGCTGTAGGTGGGGAACTGTGAGCAGGGGAACAAGAGGCTAAACAAACATTTTTTCATGCTGACAGTGTCAGAGCCACGTGGAGTTTGTAAGAGTTAAATACTGTCTTGTCTGTGATCATAGAAAAAAGGATGTCTGCAAGTGAGTTCTTTTGTTGTCCAAGAGTATTTCCCTTGTGTTTTTACTTCTAGCTCTTTTGCTGGTTAACAATTTGAAGCATTTTTCCATGCAGCAGATTGTTTGGCTCGCCTAGCCATGATGTCTGCTATGTGGAGAAATTCAGGCAGGGATTTAGACCAGAGTTAATCTATTTTATTACATCAACTAATATATTTGGGGGAAAAAAAACAACAAGTGAGCTTCCTGAAATGCAAACTGTAGAGGTCTGTTTCAGCAGAAGCGTGGCTTGTAGTTCTGAAATTTGGCTCTTTCCAGCTGCATCACATGTTTGAGATATTATCTTTCCTTGCAACATTCTCTCTGAGATCCCTGGACCACCACAGCTGTGATAAGACTGTTTGTAATGTGGTGATCTCACTCCTTTGAGATAATACTTCATTGCTGGCAGTGTCTCTGATGACTTAGCGTGGTGACTTCCACTGTGAAACATCTTGCACGAGTCTCCTCTCGCTTGTCCTTGCAGATTCTGTGGGGGCTTGATCAAAGACATCAAGAGGAAAGCACCGTTCTTCGCCAGCGACTTCTACGACGCTTTAAATATCCAGGCGCTCTCAGCCATCCTCTTCATCTACCTGGCCACTGTCACCAACGCCATCACTTTTGGGGGATTGCTTGGGGATGCTACAGAGAACATGCAGGTGAGTAAGAGCTTTCAGAACCAACCAATACAGCATTTACCTTTTGCTGTCCAGTCAGAGCAGTGTTTGGGCACCAGCAAAGCTGGAACTCTTGATACAATAATGGAGGTGCCCTGTGTTTGCACTGCTGTCTCTGCTGCTGTGGCTGTCCTTTGGCAAATTGTACAGCAGTTCCCTTAAATGGTAATTAAAAGCAGGCCCAGGAGACAGAGAAGGTCTTTGCTCCTGTGGAGAGAAGTTCCTCTGATCTGCTCTCAGTTGTACCATTTTAGTCCAATTAAGTTTGCTAAGTCTGAATCCTCTGCCTGACTCCTACAATAGCTGGGCTTTGGCCTCTCTGGTGAAAAGAAAATCCTAAAATTAATAGCAAAATGAGTAAACCCGGAGATGTGATACAGGAGAGAAATGCCAGGTCTTTAGAAAGATGACTTCTGTAGCAGTGGGAGGTCACATGCTGAGAACCAGACACATATCCAAGGACAGGCTGCCTCAATGGCTTAGCTCAGGCTAAAGAGAAGGGATTCCGTGTTAACAGTGCCGTAGGTGCTTTGCATTAGTGGAATAATAGGAAAAGTAGGAGGTTGTATTTAGATAGATTCAGTTCAGCCACGTCAAATCTCCTAGCAATAATTAAGCTCATCATGACAATGACTGAATTATTAATTTACGCAGGTTTAATTAAGTCAAACATAGGAAATGAGGGCACGTATCTGGAACCCTGCATTCCCCTGTAATGAATTACAGGCTAGGGTAAGATCCAGCAGCCTGTGCAGTGCCCAGCTCCCCTCTCTCCTGTACAAACAGTTTGCCTTCTCTGAGACTCATGGAAGTCAGGAATGGAGAGGCCTCCAGGACCCACCAGTGAGCAACACCAGACTGTCATGGGGTAGCAGAGCAAAGCCTGTCTGCTCTGCACGAGGGGCAGTCTTTAAATTAGAGGAGGAAGGGGAAATGTTACTTGATTCCAAATTTAGTTCAAATTGAGAATCACTTTATTGTGGCCAGAAGTCTCATGAACACTTACTATCGAGTAGCAAAAAACCCCCCAAAATGCAGTATTTTTGGGGCTACTGCATCACAGTTCATGTGTCTGGTTTGTCGTAAACACTGATGTGGCTGCTGCCGGGGCAGGCACCGAGCATGGCCCATCCCTGCTCCCTGTCCTGGGAGCTGCCCCGGCCAGCACTTCCTTCACAGCTTGCTGCTGAGTTCTATGTTTCTGAGAAAAGACACTATTCTGAGCTACAGACACGTGGAAGAATGCAGGGAAAAGAGATTCCAGATGCTCTGGCCACGAGGGCCCTCTCCATGAGTAATACAGGAGGAGTGGAGGGTATCGGCCTTGTGAAGGCTGTTCCTTGCCTTGGGAGTATCGGGCTCATCCTTACAAGTCCCCCAAAGGCAGCCAGCCTTTTACTTTCCTCAGTGTAAACACTGACTCGTGTTTTTCCAAGGAAGAGAGACACAAAACTGGATTTCAGTTCTTGCAGTAGCCCTGGTAAGTCAGGAAAGCTGCAGCCCCATCCCTGCAGCATAGGTGGAAGGGAGGATCGGCGCGTGCCATTAACCGCCAGCTGCTCAGCACGCGTGGTTATCCCGAGTGCTCCGGATTGTGTGGGACCAACACCTTGGCGTGAGCCGCAGGGGAGGCAGAGGGTGCTCTCCGCTTGGCCGTGGGCACGGCAGCACGCGGCCACGACGGAACCGCTCGTGGAGAGAGCGTTATCCCGCAGGAGTGACCCCTCTCCCTGTCTCCGCAGGGCGTGTTGGAGAGCTTCCTGGGCACGGCTGTCGCCGGCGCCATATTTTGCCTTTTGGCTGGTCAGCCCCTCACCATTTTGAGCAGCACGGGGCCCGTCCTGGTCTTTGAGCGGCTCCTCTTCAATTTCAGCAAGTGAGTATGTGGCGGCAGAGGGCAGAGGGCAGGAATGTCCCACACGAAGGAAACCTCAGCCAGGGAATGAGCTGCCTGCTGGTGGGGAAGGAGGGGATTTAGTGCACAAAATGAAACGTCTCGTTCCTTGTCGAGATCCAGTGCAATCACATCAGGGATTTTCCCGGCACGCTGTCCCAGGGCGCTGCCCCGTGTGTGGCTGCCTGTGTCCGTGGGGCCTCCTGTGGAAAAAACCTTGGCCACTTCAGCCCTCCCTGAGGAATTTGCTCTAGTTAGTGTGCTGCTTCTTCCAGTCACTACTTCCCTGACTCCCACAGGAACAAAGAAATGAATCCTGCTCTTCACTAACAAAATCCCATGGGTCTCAAAGTTGCCAAAAATTTGTCCTTAAATCAGTAGTCATTTGAAATAATCACTATTATTTATGAAAGCAGAAGTGTCTGTGGTAGAAACAGCCCCCAGAATTCTGTGGTGGAGCTTTCCTGCATTTAAAAGCACTTGGGTTTTTTTGCATTTAACTGGTACAAAGAGGTTCTGCTCCCTCCATGTTGTTGCCAGCTGACACCCCGAGCTAAAGAGAGCCCATTTGGTTAGGTGTGCTCGTTTACCATTCCCGCATCTGCAGTACCAGGAATATACACTGGAATCCCTAAAGGAATCAGCAGTGTCATGGATGATTTTACCCATAGGGCTGGTGATCCTTCGGCTGGCGTTTTGCAAGGCGATCGTTTTAGGTTACACAGAGCACACCCCAAATCCCTTGTAGTCCATGTTCTCGGCATGGCAGGTTGTGCAGGACTTGTGTTCCCACATGTAGGGAGGGATGGAGGCTAGAAGAAATGGCTGGAAAATTAGATTATCCCAGGGAGGGAAACTGGAAGCTGCCAAAGGGTGAGAGTTCCGCAGCGGAGCAAGAAGGGGCACCTTTCTTTTCCTCCTTCATCTGAAATAAATGAACAGAGTCAGGAATGGACACGCTGCACCTGTTGGCATCTGGCGGGCATGACAAAGCCCAGGTGCCGCAGGCAGCAGGAAAACAGCAAGATGGAAAAGCACTTTGTACTGTTTTGGGAGGGAGAAGGTGGTTATTTTTAACCTGAGGAGGAGATGGTGGTTATGAAAGCCATTGTCCTAACAACCTGCCAGAGCAGAAGGGCAGGAGTTTTCAAAGGAGGCCTTTCTTACAAGGAAATTGGAACTAAGTACTGTGATTTTTCAGTAATGCATTTGTGGTTGTTCATATTCACAACACGCTGTTCCCTGCTAGGAGCAAAATTAGAAAAATTTCCCGTCTCCTGGCTCATTTTAAGTGTGACTCTGTGTGTGTGTCTGAAGAGATCCCTAAAAGTGCCTTGCAGACCCAGCTGTGCGTCTGGCCACAGGTGCTCCGTGGTGCTGGCACTGGGGACCAGTCCTACGGGACACGGTGCTTTTCCACCTGCTCTGTCAGCTTCAGAAGCGCTGCAGGAATTTGAGGGGTAAAAGCCAAAACAATATAGTTTGAAATTTTTGAAGTTCTTCAGTGGTGTGGAGTCAGTGTACCTGGGTTTCTGCCAGCTGCCTTCAGATGGATGGGAGCTCCTGCCCCCTCAGGCACCGACTCCAGATATTTCAGAGTTGTCACTTGGGGTCTTGGTTTTTTTTTTTTCCCCCTTCTCTTTTTCTAATTCACTTTATTTCTTACTTGCTCCTTGCCCTCTTCCAGGGCAGGGTTTCTGGCTTCCAGAGAACTACAGCTGGCCGAGCCTGCCAGTCCCACCACCTCTTGCTGCCTTCCCCAGAACAGGCAACGGCCTTCCTGGCAGGTCCTTATCTGCCCCAGTGTTCGCTTCTGGTACTTTTTCACTCCTAAAAGCCCACCTTTGGACTCTGCACCGGCACAGCACCTCAGCCTCAAACAGCAAACAAGGGGCCATCGTTCCTAGGAGGGAATGATGCAGCTGCCTCCATGATTCTCCACGCCCTGTCATTCCCAGCACCAGGGTTTGTCATAGAATCGTAGAATATCCCAGGTTGGAAAGGACCCGCAAGGATCAGCAAGTCCCACTCTCTGCATCTGGCAGGACTACCTAAAACTAAACCATATGACTAAGAGCACTATCTGGATGCTCCTTGAACTCCGTCAGGTTAGGTGCCGTGACCGCTTCCCTGGGCAGACTGTTGCAGTGCCCAGCCACCCTCTGGGAGAAGATCGTTCCTTTATGTCCAATCTCAACTTCCCCTGACTCAGCTTCATTCCATGTAACATCTGCTTGGTACTTCTGATCTTGTCTAACCCAATGTTTTCCTTTCTTGCCACCCTTGTCTTGTCGCAGGGACAATGATTTTGACTACCTGGAGTTCCGCCTCTGGATCGGCCTCTGGTCAGCCTTCCAGTGTCTCATTCTCGTGGCCACCGATGCCAGCTTCCTGGTCAAGTACTTCACCCGCTTCACCGAAGAAGGATTTTCCTCCCTGATCAGCTTCATCTTCATTTATGATGCTTTCAAGAAGATGATCAAGCTGGCAGATCATTATCCCATCAACTCCCAGTTCAAGGTGGATTATATCACGCATTACTCTTGTGCCTGTAAACCACTAGATCCAGGTAAGGGAGTGTTCATTACCTCCCCGGTTTGTAGGTAGGAGGTGGCCTTTGCTCTCCTTTTCCTTTCTGCTGCAGCCCAGATAATAGGTAGATTATTCCTTCTTTATCGGTTGTCTTCAGATACCCTATCTTAGTCTCAGGAAGCTGAGAGGTAAATTTCACCCTACATCCCAGCTGGAAAGTCAGTACAGCTGGCCTTCCTGGGACTCCTCCAGAGAGCATCATGACTAGTGGAGAAGCTGTTTCTGCACCTGTGTCTCCTTGCATCCCTGTGGCTGTCAGTTCCAAATGGCATTCCTCCAGGAATTCCACGAAGGGGCAGAAGTGGTGGCCAGGTCACTGCCACGCAGCTCAGGTCGCTGCCATGGAGTTCAGGTCACTCCCGTTTCAGGAGCTGGATTTATTCAAGGCGTTACCCAAACGTGGGTGGTTCCCACCTCTTAGTTGCATGGATGAGAGGGAAAGCACAAACAATCCCTTGCTAAGCAGAAGGGAAGTGTATCCACAGGGCAGCCTATCTCTGGAGCGTGGGCTGCGTGGCAGATAGAGCCAGTGTACCTATGGTTCTGGGAACAAAGGGTTACAAAACCCAAATCCAAACAGAGGGACGCTGGCTGTACCATTAGGGAAGCAGGGACCACTCCTAGGATCCCACAAACAATGGGGAGGAGTGAGTAAGAAACTTGGTCTGTGCCCAAAGTAAACTGCAGGTTATCTCGGCACACCTGTCCAACAGGAAATGCTGCTGGCTGCTCCTCGCAGGTGTCGGGAGCCGGTTCCCTGGGAGCTGGGTGCCTGCCTTCCCTGTTAAACAGGATCTTGGCGAGCATGTGGATGCTGGTCTGGTTCTGCCTCCACTGGAATGGCAGAGTGGTTTCCGTTTTGAAACTAGGACGATGGGAATGGTCAGTGCCAAATTGGAAGTCTCCACTTCCCATTGAAACACTTGTGGCTCTCCAGACGTCCAAGTGAAAAAAGTTTATTTATGCAAAACCTTGGTAAGCCGTGAGGACAGGGGCCACGAGCCTGTTTGCAGGAAGGATTGCATTTCTAAATGAAAATTCAAATCCATGGTTCCTAATGCTGCAGAAGCCATGGGAAATGCTGCCCCTTCTTTCAAAGAAATTATCCCCATCCTGTTGATTTCAGTTGCTTGCTGGCCTTTTTCTTTCTTTTAATTCAGAACTGTGTTTATGCTGGACACTGAAATGCATTTTGCTTTTCTGGATATCTTTGGCGTTGTGCTTGCATTTGAAATTAATCATTAGGAGTGTTCTGTGGGTATTTAATGTAATCCAGAAATCATTAGAAAAATATTGGAAAGCTATGAAATATTACATTGTCTGTCTGGTTTTTTCTGGGGGTTTTTTTTACCGTGAACTCAAAATATAATCCCAGTTGGGTTTGGGTTATGTTTCACTTAACCTTTTCTTTTTCTGTTTTGTGAGTGATGGATGATTGAGGCTTTTGAGTCTCTCTGAAACACTTGTGACTCACTTTACTGGAGCAAAGAGGTGGCAAACAGCTTGACAGAGTCAAGAAATTATTTAATAATTGGAATTTGCTCTCCTTCCTAGCTGTTTCCTGCATCCTGCTCACCATATTCCTTTTTTTCTCTTCTCTTGCAGTTAATAGCTCATTACTTAACAGGACAATGGTGCTGTCAGACTATGAGCTGGTCTCTCCCTCTTCCGAGCTGGTGAGTTCCCCTTGGGAAGGCAGGGATCACGTGGACTGCAGTGTCTCGCGGTGCCACTCTGCTGGCGAGCTCTGGATAATGAGGAGAAGGAAGTGGAGCTTGATGGATCACATTCGTGTGTGGGGGAAGGAAGTTAAGACACAGAGTAACAACCCCTGTTAGTCAGACACCAGCAGGAGAATGGTCTCACCCAAACCGTTCTATGATTTCCATGATTTTTAGCCTCTGCACGATGCCTCCCTGTTCCTCTCAGATACTCTGTCACCAGTCCTGTCCCAACACGGGCAGAGCATACACAGCCTTACGGAAACATTCCCTTTTTTTCTGCAGGACAACACCACCATTGACTGGGCAGCTCTGACAGCCAAGGAGTGCTTGAAGTATGGGGGACAACTTGTGGGCAACAACTGTGACTATGTCCCTGACATCACCCTCATGTCTTTCATCCTCTTCTTTGGCACTTACACCTGCTCCATGGCCCTGAAGAAATTCAAGACCAGTCGCTACTTTCCCACCACTGTAAGTATCTCCTGTCACCCCATCAGTCTTTCCGAGGGCACAGGTATCTTCCTTTAGAGTAGCTGTCCTACGCACCGGGAGCGATGCTCTGCAGGGAGGTCAGGTTGCACTGGCTGGGATAAAAGTGCAACTGGTTGTTGGGTCTGGTTAACAAAGGTGTGCCTGGGATTGCTCCCAGTGGTTCTGGAGGGCACAGGTAAGGCAGCAGAAGAGCCAAGAGGAGCCGTAACCTGTTTGGGTAATGTGGCAGGGATGCTGAAGGTGACCCTTCCCAGCTTACAGGCGTGTCTCAGGTGCATCTGCTTGTTTTGTCCCCTGGTGAGGCTCCCAGGCCAGGCGTGCGAGCCAGCGCTTCCTGTGTGTGCCAAAGCCGTTCCTCTCTGAGACTGCCGTGTTTCTGGCATTCCGACACACAGGGATTTATCCTGCATGGGTGTTTACCGTTCCCCTGTGTTACAATTGAACCTCTCTTATTTTCAATAAAAAAGAAACAAATTCCAGCTGGGCTGGAATGCAGCTCAATTTATCTGTAACCATGTGAACCCGGGAAACCTGGAAGGAACAACAGCTCTGGAAAGCTCACACAGTTCCAGGCTAGCAAAGTGGCTCCTGTCTGGTTAAATTCTGGGGTCTGATCAGTGGCAGCTTTAAGTTGTTGTATTCCAACGACTTCAGGAGAGCTGCAGTCTTAGTGATTTAGCTGAGAAGCCTGGTTTGTTTTCCTGTCTGCTTGGTTTGATTTATTACTTGAAGAGCAAACAGCGTAATCTCTGCCAGTCATTCAGAGTATCTCATTCGTGGAAGTTTGTGTTGTTTTTGTGCTTCCACTTAGGCTTTCAGAGAACACAGTAAAAAGTACCAAGGCACGTGTGGCAAATGACACTGGACATGACGGTGGGCACGTTTGTGGGAGAAGAAACAATGAGCTTGTCTTGCCAGGGGGTTTCTCATGTAGACACTAAAGCGTGGGTGAAATGGTGTTTCGTGGTGCTAACTCCTGTGGTTATGATATCACCTTCTCTTTCAGGCCCGGAAGCTCATCAGTGACTTTGCCATTATCCTGTCCATTTTGATTTTCTGTGGAATAGATGCCCTAGTTGGTGTGGACACACCAAAACTAATTGTGCCAAGTGAATTCAAGGTATGTTGTTGTGAGCTTGTTTGCTGGCCTTTGGAAGAGGTTCCTTTTCCCTCACACCTGCTCTGTATGGAATGACTTGCCCTCAGAATGGGAATGTAGTCAGTGGTCTGGAAGGGGCCGGTTTCCTCAGAGGGTTAGGATGCTTTTTGTTAGCGTCATTTTGCTTGGCTGATTTATCTCCTAACTTCTGTCTCCATACTTGGAACCTTTGATTAGTGTTAATGGGAAGGATGAAATTGTGACAAATCGGAAGTGTCTCCGTGGAGCTCCAGTGCTGGAAGCAAAGCTGGTTTTGGGACGTCATCGCTCCTGTATCGCACCTCTAACACAAGCTTCCTTTTCCTTGCCCTTCAAAGCCAACCAGTCCCGAGAGGGGTTGGTTTATCCCACCTTTTGGAGGGAACCCGTGGTGGGTGTACCTGGCAGCAGCCATCCCTGCCCTGCTGGTGACCATCCTCATCTTCATGGATCAGCAGATCACCGCCGTCATCGTCAACAGGAAGGAGCACAAGCTCAAGGTGGGTGTGCTTTGTGCCTGGAGCGCGTGCAGGGGCTTTTCCTCCTGCTGCCTTGCTCCCTTGTGGACACAAGCCTATACTCCCTGTCACTGGCTGCTGTTTCTAAGCAGGAAAAGTGGCTTTGTGGCCAAAGCTGCACGGTGCTGTCAAATACGAGCAATAAGCTGGAGAGATTTGGGACATAGCAAGGGCATAGCCCCAGTTGGATGTTATTTAAAGAAGAGCTGACACGTAACGGCCTAAGATGTAGTCATGTTTTTAAAATAAACTTTCCAGACCAGTGCTATGCGGTTTTTCATGCCTGTAGGGTTTTTTTTCCTTTCCCTGCATGGTCATTTCTATTGAAAATTATTAAATTCCTGTAAAAGAAGACTCTCCCTTCCTGCTAACAGGGCACGTTTCAAGTGGTCTGACCTGTGGAAGTAATGACTCCCTCAAAACACAGGTAATAGTAGGTCATTATTTAGATACCTGCCTCATCAGTTATCCAGAGAGCTGTTGGAAATGGGAAGGGAGCTTCTGCTTGGAAAAGAGGAGGATGTTTCAATTCAGGTGGTCGCTGTAAACATTAGACAAGTCATATGTAATTTAAGACCATCCTAAGCCCACCCTGGAGGAGAGAGTTGAAGTGTCAGAGAATGGGAAGGGTTTCTTGTGTACAGTGATGACTGCTGGCTGATGGTTTTAAAAAAACCCTCAGAACATCCCTGTTTGCCACCTGGATCTGGGCAGATAAATTCAATATCTGAGCCCTCATGTTCCTCAGAGGTGGCTGATCAGTTTTAGGTCTGTCTCCTGCACCTAACTAAGCAGACATAGCATTCTCTTAAACACTGCAAGAAAATATTCGCTGTTCTTCCCTCATGAAGAAGAGGCCCCTCGTCTCTGCAGCTTATGAAGCACTGAATGTGGTTTTGCTGTCAGTGCTGGCTGTACTTTTTTAGTAACAAAGTTATAAACACTCCAGCAAAGTACTGTTTTATATAAAAAAGTGTATTCCTTGCTTCCTTTGTTATGGTGTGAGCATGGTATTTTGTGAAATTGAGGGTTCACAAGCCCCATCCTGTTGTTCCACAGCAAAAACCACTTCCATACGCGAGATCTGCTGCAGGAAAAAGGTGTTTTTTTCTGCTCATCCCTTGCTAAAGTGTTGTCAGGGTGTTGCTGGGTGCCCATCCCGGTGCCACCAGCCAGCCAAGGTAAGCAGCGCATGTGTGAGGAAAACAGTGAGGACTATTCAAGAGGATCTGGATTGCTCTCCCTCCTGGGTCATCCTAGGCCTGGATCATTTGTTTTTTCCAATAAAATCAAATCGAATGGGATTAAAAAAAGGTTAATCTGTTTTAAAATAGCAAAGCTTAGAGCTTTGTCCAGTGTTTTTCTGAAGATCCCTTTTCTTGGTGGCTCTTTTGTTTCTTCACTTCTTCTCTTGGCACTTGTGACCACTGGATTTCCTGTTTTATTTCATTAAAGGACTTTAAAAATAGAGGATCAGAGGTGTTTGAAAAGGAATCAAGAATGAGGGCAGCTTTCTCCTTTGGGTAGGGAATGAGGCTTCAGCTGTTGTCGTTGCACTCCCGAAGGAGCCTGGGGTTGGGTCCTGAGGGAGATGCTTCCTTATGCTGTTCACAAGATCCGATGTATATCTGGTGTTTGGCTCTGCTGGCCTGGATGTTGCAGAAGGAAGTGCTGCCTGTCCGGTGTGCCTCTGCCCTGCTCCATAGGCATTTGGAATAATTAAGCTGAAGGTTGTTTGTCTCCCTCCACAGAAAGGTGCTGGCTATCATCTGGATTTGTTTTGGGTGGCCATTCTGATGATTGTCTGCTCCTTTATGGGGCTGCCCTGGTACGTGGCTGCTACCGTCATCTCCATCGCTCACATCGACAGCTTGAAGATGGAGACGGAGACTTCAGCCCCTGGAGAACAGCCCAAGTTTCTGGGAGTGAGGTATGTCCAACCAGGAAGACTGAGTTACCTTGTTTGCCTGCAAAATCCTTCTGTACAAAGAATTTTGTGCTGCTTTTTCCCTATTTCCAAAGCCAATTCCTTGGGCAAGCCCCCGTGTGACTCCTCCAGAGTCAATTTGGCCACATCAGACACAGTGTTCCTGTGTTAAAGGAAATAAATTTCCTGCAGATTTCGCTAACCAGGGAAATTAAGCATTCTTTAGCAAATGTAAGGGTCAAACATACAAACCTGTCATACCTAGTGCAACCAGCTCTACTTAATGAAGCATTTTTTCCTGTGTTTGATTGCCTTAATTAAGTGGTCTGAAGTGCTTCCGATGGGATTACTCCTGAAAATCAGGCTGCTTGCTTAGGCAACTAAACAGAAATTTTATGGCCTGACTGTCAGTGTTCTGAAATATTACCGGCCGAGGTATTTTTGGATGTGGGAAGCCCTGTGGGTGCTGCTGAAGGCACATGTGCAGCACCCCGTGAAGGTCTGAATGATTTATCCGGCTGTTGGAGTGCTCTGGGCAGGGCTCACAACGTGTTACTGATCTCAGCATGGAGGGCTGATGATTTATTGCCTCTCTGCATGCTCTGAGTACGGCTGTGCGGGCAACTGGGAGTGCTGGCGGACGTTTGTAATGTTTAACATGTAAACACGCTCCCCCTGCTCAGTTGCAGTGCTGTGTTGATCCCCAAACAGCGTAACAAAACGAGCTGGGAGTTTAAAACAGAGGTCTGCCGGGCTTGGTCAGGATCCAGCCATCTGCCTGATGCTGTTGGCTGAAAAATGCGGCTGCAAACATGAGTTTTGGGGATTTCAGCTGGCATTAAGTACTTGTGGTCCTGACTCAGTGACGTTGTTTCAGGGAGCAGAGAGTCACCGGAGTCATCGTTTTCATCCTGACTGGGGTGTCTGTTTTCATGGCTCCCATCCTGAAGGTAAAGACTGTTTACAGTTCTTTGAAAGCTTAAATCCAAACCTTTTGGACGGAAAAACCAACATGGTTGTAGTGTGCTACAATAGTGACCAAGTTCAGGGCTGGGGTTCTTGGGCACTGTGGGTTTTTTTCATTTTAAGATTATTTTTCCGTGTTTGCATAAAGTTAAGTTCCCTTTTCTTTTATGATTTCTTTTATACCTCTACTGGGCCTGTGTTTTATGGAAAACATATTGTGGATAAAGCTCAGAGTATGGAAAACATGTTTCTGGAGGAAGCAGTGCAATTAAATGGCATTTCTTCATCTCCTGAACCGTTTTTTTCCTGTGAGTTTAGCCAAGGCTCTGGACAGATGTGCTGCTGATGGACCAATGGATCTAGGTAGGTTGCTATTTTCCAAGACCAGAAATTTGTTGGCATGTAGCCACAGAGAAATGCATCCTTAGTGGATCATCAGATTGTAGAAGGAAACTGGAAAACCTGCTTATCCCTGTCTTGTGGAGGATGTTGCCTTCTCCGGGGATAGTGATGGACGTGGTGCCAAGCGTGGACACACTGTCCAACAGGAGATGTCAGCTGCAGGAGCCCTTACCCATGGATCCATAGGCCGATGGCATGAGCAGAAGATGTCAGACCAGTGGCACCGTGTGTCCTCACTGCGGGATGGAGCAGATGGGTGTCTGGAGGAGCATTTCTGGAGGCTGCAGATGAGTTTTTGGAAACGGCAGGGGCTGTGAGGCACAGTGTGATGTGAACCTGAGGGTAGGAGGCAGGCAGGGAGCAACAGTGCTGCCTGTAGAGAGAGTGGAGACAGTGGATTTCCAAGCCAGTGTGTTCCTGTTCTTCCTTTCTAAGGTTGTTTGTACAGCTCAAATGTTGGTGTCTTGGGTAACAGTTTCCACCTTCACACAAACAGGCATTTCCGTGCCTTTATTTTAATGCCTGACTGTGATAATCCTGTTTTTTAGTTTATGTGACCTTTCCCTGCAGGATCCCTGTTCCTCTATTCCACTGGGGTCTGTTACTTCCCCTATTATTGCTTCAGTCATTAATTATTTGTCTGTGCTTCCCCTAAGACAATGTGTGGGGAAGATCCGTGCTGGAGGACGCCTGAGGATAAGTCAGCACGCTCCTGGCCCACGTGCCAGCGGGAAGGACCTGGCAGGATTTCAGGACCTTTAGCAAATTCCAGTGGCAGGGTCCTGCTGGAGAGAGCTGCACTGCTAAAAGCATTGCAGAACATTTCAGTCTTCTCCTGCCAGCGGCGAATTGAACGCTGACAATCCCAAATTCAATAAACCAGGCAATCCACAGAATAATCCCAGCTTTGTTTACTGAGGGCTTTGGCGGTGCTTGTGCTGGGTTTGGATGTTGCTGCTGGTGTTTCTGCTCAGCCAAGGCAGATCTCCACAGAAACATCCTTGGCCCTGCTAGGAGGTGACCGGCGCTTGCCTATAAATACAGTTTTAATCCTGTTGGCCTGCAGCAGCTTTGCTTGACGCGCCGAAGCCAATACCCCCATCGTTAGGGAATACTTCGCCAAGAGAGTCTTCCAAAATGACAGCACTGCTTGCTGCTCTGCAGGATAATGTACTGAGGTTTCACCTCAGGATGATCTACAGGATTAATCATCATGGAATGGTGAAATAATATTCAGACATTTTTCTTACTCTTAGAAAAGCCCATGGAAATAAATAAAAGGGGAGGAGAAGAGAGCAGTGAAAATGAGCTAGAAGGCTCAACTCTTGCTTACTGGAGCTACTCTCATGTCTTGTCTCATCGCTCAGATCCAGTGAGGGCTTTGAATCCCGTGGTCACCCACAGCTTTGTGAACCACACGCTGGGTCCCCGTCCCTCCCACAATGGTGTTGGCAGACCACGCGCTGCAGAGCAAGCATTTACCTTCGAATGGGAAATACCAATGCGGCTCACTCGAAGGAGGAAGTAAATCCGAGAGAAGCATGAGTTAGCAGTTAAGAAGCTCGCAGGGGGCGATGGGCAGTGAGACTCGGGAAGGAAGGAAAAATGCAGGCAGGGAGGCTTTGGATAGCATGTGGCCAGGTGACTTTGGTGCTCATGTGCCCCCAGGGAAATGCCTGCTGGAAATGCTGAATAATAAGGTGGTGGGGAATATGCTAAAACACTGGATAGCTGCCCTGTTATTTGCCTCTTTAATGAGCTCTGTGCAGAGGTTGGAAGGGGAGGGTTCCCAGTGTAGAAGTGCTGGGAACCGTGGGCGCCGTGGCCTGGCTGCGGCTGCCATTCAGTGGCAGCCACCTGGCACTGCATGAGGGGCTATCCTTTGGAGCTCATTGTATCCTCCCTGGGCTCCAGTAAATCCCACAAAGGCCGTTATTCAGCTCCTGCCTGTGGTTTGTTCCCTGTTCCTGTCCTGCCAGGCTGGCTGCCCCCGTCCGTATTGAGGGACAGAGACTCATTCTGGGGAGCCTGTCTGGTGTTCCCCTGCACCTTCCTCACTCCTGAGGGGAGATGTGCCTGATGTGGAGGAATGGGCAGCACTTAACACTTTGAGGGAGCAGAAAGTGATGTTTGAAAGGACACATCCTGGCAATGAAGAAGGCAAGTCACAGTCCTGTATTTGGGAGTAGTTACGGATTAATGTGTGCGAGAGATGGAGCAGGCAGAGATTGGCTTGGCGTGACTGTTGTCACTGAGGTGGGACTCCAAAGAACAGCCTTTCTGCATGGATTTGCATGGCTTGCTGAGCTGGACTGGACATGGAATCACAGGATTGTTTCAATTGGAAAAGCTCTCTAAGATCACCCAGTCCCACCAGCACTGCCAAAGTCACCACTAAATGATGTCCCCTGCTTTTAAATTCCTCCAGAGATGGTGACTCCAGCACTGCCCTGGAAAGCCTGTGCCAGGGCTTGACAACCCTTTCTATGTGTTTTTCCTAACATCCCACCTAAACCTCCCCTGGCACAACTTGAGTCCGTTTCCTCTTGTTCTGTCACTTGTTATCTGGGAAAACGGGGTTTACCACAAACTACAGGACCATGCTGCCTTTTCTTTTCTGCCTTCTGCTTCCGGTCACACCACAAACCAGAGGTGAAAGGCAGTTCGAAGCTCACCGAAACACATTTGCCCACCTGCTCCTCAACTTGCTGAGTGACTAGCATCATTTCCTCTGGTTCTTGACAAGAAGTCCAAATCCTGGTGAAGCGGAAGAGTGTGATTGCACAAATGTCCTTGTGTTTCTCAAAACACAGCAGAAGGATTTATTGTTTATTCGGCTTTATTTTGCTTTATTATTTATATGGCTTCATTCCTCTGTGTTGTCCACTCATGGGTGCAGTTTGAATTGATGACAGGCTGGGATTGTTGTCCCACCACATGTTAACGGTGCGTGGCGTACAGGGAGGTTGTTCACCTGGTCTCTGCTGCTCTTCCTCCCACAGTTCATTCCCATGCCCGTGCTCTACGGTGTCTTCCTCTACATGGGAGTTGCGTCTCTCAACGGCGTGCAGGTGAGTCATCAACCAGCACAGGGCTTCTTCCACAACCCTCCAGCTTTCCCCTTCCCCTTCGCTGCCTCCTCTTCCTTACCAAGAAACCCGTGGAGGGTGGTGGCTGTTGACAAACTTTGTCACCCACAGCCTGGGTGTCCTGAGATGGGAGACCAAGGGAGAGTGGCCAAGTGGGCACTTGTCAGTGCCGGGGGGTGCTTTGTGAAGGCCTGGGTTCATCTTTGGCAAACAGGATGGGGCTTGGAGCAACCTGGTATAGTGGAAGGTGTCCCTGCCCATGGCAGGGGGGTGGAACAAGAGGATCCCCTTAGGATCTCCTCCAACCCAAACCATTCCAGGATTCTGCAAGCTTCTGCCCCAGCTCAGGCTCACTCCCAGGGTGGTTTGGGTCCTCTGCCACAGACTGAAGGCAAACAAGGGGGATGATTTATGGCAGCGGGGTCATTCCTCAATGCTGACGAGCAGGGACATTGTTCTCCAGGGAGGGGAAGCCAAGCCCCTCTCTTTGTCATTGAGGAAATCTTATGTAAGGAGCCATTCTCGTGCCCAGCGCCTGTAGCTGGCCCAAGGAGGCTGGAAGTGGTTTTGTTGCTTTCTGGCACCCTGTTAATTGTGGCCTTTCTTTTTCGAGCTGGGTTGCGCCCTAAGGGGAAGGGACTGCCTGTTCTGTGAGCCCCAGAATTCCCTTGGGTGTTCTGTAAAACAGCTCGAGCTTCCATTCACTGGTGCGGGATCCATCTGGTCCTGGCAGTGGGCAGTGAGCCCGTGCTCCGGCAGGGGACAACGAGGGGATTGTCCTGCTGGCCCCGGGGCTGGCTCTCCTGTAGGGGATTTCCCCTGCTCCCATCCCAGGTGGTGGGGGGACTGGGATCAAGAGTGTTTTTTACTCAATGAGAAATCCCCGTTTTGGTTTAACTCCAAGTCCATCCGGTCCAGCTCAGGGCAAAGGGACACTGCTGGGAAAGCTGCCCGTCTTCCTTGCTCTTCGGTGAGGTGCTGTTCTGTTTGCTGGCAATGCAATGTGTGCCCTCGCCTCTGTCGACCTCTGCTCCTGATTTCTTTGGGGAAAACAAAACCACTGTTCCTGAAGGCTGAATGCCTTTCCTTGGCAGGAGCAGGGAAGGGGAGGACAGTAAAAATACCCCAGAGTGTGATGCTGACCCTGGTTTGGGACATTCATGTTTTCTCTCTTTTTTGTGCGTCCTGGGTTTCATTTCAACATCCCTTTTTTTTTTCCTTTCCAGTTCATGGATCGTCTGAAGCTGCTCTTGATGCCTCTAAAACACCAGCCTGACTTTATCTACCTGCGCCACGTCCCGCTGCGCAGGGTCCACCTCTTCACCTTCCTGCAGGTGGTGTGCCTGGCCCTCCTCTGGATCCTCAAATCCACTGTGGCTGCTATCATATTCCCTGTCATGGTAGGTGATGCTCTCCTTCACATCCCTCACTTTCACCACAGCCTGCTCCTTCCCTGCTTGTGCACTCCTGTAAGCGTGTAAATCCAACCTCTCCCTGGTGAGTCTCTGGCTCAGGGCTCCACTCCCGGACTCAGGTAGGACTGCACGGGGTCAGTGCGGCCGTGGCTGCCTTTACATAAGTCGTCCGGAGGAAAACGAGCCTGGAAAGTTAATTTTTTCCCAGGAAGGTGTAGTTAGTGTTGACCATTCCTGACTGCCAAGATTAGGTTTGCCTAATGGTGGTTTCTCCTTGAGCTGTGTGAACCAAGGAGAGGGGCATAGTTTTCCTGGTTTAGTCCACACTAACTACCAGATACAAAATGTCTCCCCAGCTTTTAAGTAGCACAAATTGACAAAACCAAGAACGAGGCTCAGTGCTAAGAGGGGTGCCAAAGGGAGGGAAAGGGAATGTCTCTTTTCCTTGAACTCAAGTAAAAAGACACTTACGTTGTTTACCATCGGTGGATGATTATTCATATTATTACTAGAGCTATAGGCACGGTTGGGCACTCTCTGGCTTGGAGATGGGTCAGACTTCTGCAAAGGCAAAGCTCTATGAAACTGCTGAAAAAATCTTGGCCCCAGGTCACCTAATTTCAGATTTATGGACAGGTAAAATCCTGTGGGGCAGGTAGGAGCTGCAGTGCTTATTTAAGGGAGAGAAGGAGGGAGGGCAGAACCCAGATAAAGAACAAGATGGTGAAATGAGAAAAGATGATGCAAGTAAAAAAATCTTCCAAATGTTTCTGCTGGGACACATGCTCCTGTAAAAGATGTTAAAAATCAGTAATTCCCACTGATGTGGCATTCCATCACAATTCCACGGCTGTGTTGCACTGATGTTGGAAGTTGAATCTAAGATCTCTTTGCCCATATTAGAATCTGAGTGAAACCCAAGGCTGCCAAAGTTTGTTAAAATGGTGCAGATTCAGGCAAGGCACAGCCACAGCTTTGGTGGAGCTGGATATGATGAGCAAAAGCTCAATTTTCTGCACTCGTGAGCAAAAAAACTACAAACTTCCAGTTTGTGAGGATTTGGCCAATAGCCAACTCCCTGTTTATTTGGAGGAAAGGCATTTTCAGCACAGTAATTCGTAGTGGGATGATCACGGGTGTCTGCGTGGCATCTTTCCACCCGTGAGTAATTCCTCACGTCTGTAATCGCGTCTTAAGTTACGCAAGTCAAAGCTTGAGAACTTCTCCTGGGAATTGTTTGTGCTGTGGATCATCATTGCTTGGGACAAAGTTTTCCTTGGAGGCAGCCTGTTGGGAATGGGTTACAGCTTCCAGCCTGTTGATGTACCCATTGGCAAAGCCTATGTGGGATCTCAGTGGCCTCTGTTGGGGGTGTCAGAGCCAGCGTCCATGTAAACACTCATTTCAGACACGTCCCTTCCTTTTTCCCAGTGCCTTTATTGCAGTCTTGCACAGAACAAGCTTTTCCTCCAGTTTCCTGCTGCCACAATCCAGTAAACATTATTCTCCAAACTCTGCGGGCATGGATTGGCATTTGTCTGATTTCTTAAGAGCTCAACTGGGCAAGTGGTGAGAAGCAAGTCAAGGTTTTATTACTCAGGCTGTCCCGTGAACCTGCCTCCAAAAGTAAATGAAAGTGCTCGTTTTTTTTTCTATCTATTATTTCTATTCTATATCTATTATATAATCACTCAGGAGTACTGAGTGATTATGATACTGTTTTGTGTCCACTGCTTCTGGTTTTTTCTGACATGAGGCAGTCACAGCACAGCCTTTCAAGCTGGCAGGGATGTCCCAGGTGTTCACCACCTTCTTTGTATGGTCATTTACAGCCAGAATGCAAGAGTCTGGGCTTAGAAGCAGAACTGAGAGGAATGCAGTGTTCCAAATGAAAGGTAAAATGTGACTGGGAATCCCTCTCTGCCTTTGCAGATCTTGGCCCTGGTGGCAGTCAGAAAAGCCATGGACTACCTCTTTTCCCAGCATGACTTAAGCTTTCTTGATGACGTCATTCCAGAAAAGGACAAGAAGAAGAAAGAGGACGAGAAGAAGAAGAAAAAGAAGAAGGGCAGTATGGACAGTGACAATGATGATGTAAGGAGCTTCCTGCTCTTGTCACGTTCCTCTTTCCTAGGTAGCTAACCCCCGGCACGTTCCGTGCCCTGCCCAGTGCTGAGGCTGGACATTTTCCAGCCACTTGTGGAGCTGACAGCTCAGGCTTTTGCTGCTGCAGCAAATGGGTCCCAAAGAACACTTATTTCCTACGCTGCCTTCCCTTTTCCAGCCTGTGGTGGGTGGTTTGTGCATTGCTGGGAATGAAATCACACTTTCCAAGGGCCCCAGGTACCTGCTGAGATGTCCTGCCCCTTGCTAGAATGCCTCTCATCACCCTTGCCTCCCCCAGCTTCCCTCCTATGCCTTTCTCCCCTTCGTTGTCTCTTACATTTTAGGATGAGAATGCTTTTCACCAGCAGCTCTGGTCCTTCTGGTTCTTTTTTTAAAATATTTTTGTAATGGCTCTTTTGGAAAGCACAAAACAGATGTGATATGTCATATTGCAGGAAAAGCTGCTTTGTGTTGGTAAAACTCATCACCTAAATGTTTCCTGAGCATCCGTGCCCTCTGCAGTACACTCTGGTCCTACCTCAGGTGGCAGCATGCCCTAAATAGTGAAAAGTGACCCGGCTAGACCAGACCCTTTGTGTGCCTTTGACTGTTCTCTTTCCTCCTGTATATATGAAAAGAAGAAATGTAGTCCTGGTGCCTTTAAATATTCTCCTGCTCAGGTCTAACTCAAATCCCTTAAATTTATACTGAAGTGCTAAACACGCTTCGTGGTGAGTTCTAAGCATGGCGTCACTTCTTCTGCTCATGTCCATGAAGAAGGGCCTTTCCTGGGGTGTAGGGAGAGGTAAAGTCACCTGAAGCTGGAAAAGAATCCCATTTTAGCACAGCAGGAAAAACAGCTCGGAGGACTGGCTTTTAGTTCAGACAGCAAGCAGCCCTGTCCCGTCATTCCTCCAGTTCCCGGGGTGAGGGTTTTCTTTAGCACCTTTGAGCAAACCAAAATGAGATTAAAAGAGGCCCTCCTGAGTAATCAGCACAGGTTTGACTCCGTCCCCTCCTCTTGACTGGTGTGAATCCAGCAGCATCATGTCCCGAGCCATGGCTCCCCTCTCTCCAGTATGTTTTAAGATATTTCCTCTCTTCCCAGGCTTTTCCTGAATTCCAGGTACAGTAATTAATCTAATGGTAAGAGATTTTATGCAAAATACTGGTTCTTAACTCTTGTCGGTTTTTTTTCAGCACTTGCTTTTACCAGCTTCCTGAACATAGAGCACTGGGCATTACTGGTTGGATTATTTTCACACTTTCCCTTCCAGAAATATCCACCCCCAGAGTTAATCCTGTGGGATTTGGGGGGCAGTATATGGATCCGAGTTCAGCCAAGGGACCTGCTGGGTGTTGCTTGTGCTTTATTTGAGTTATGCTTGTCCCTCAGCCTCATAAAAATAGTCCGGAGGAAACATCTTGCTGTTGGAGTTTGAAATAAGGCACTGGATATCACTTATGTTCAAAAATAAATTAAAAATAAGAATAATAATCCAGGGAGAGCCATTCTCTGGCCTCCTTAGTGTTTTCCTGCCCTGACTGAAAGGTCTCCTCCCTCCACCCCGGTGTTGTGGGTCTGGTTCTCTTCAGGAACAGAGATGTCCCAGCATTTCTGGCAAATCCCACCTTCCTGCCTTGGCCAAGTTAGGCAGTATCAGCCTTTCCTTGGCTATGAGGAGTTCCCTTTATTTTTAAAAAAAGCAAAACAATTCCAAGCACCTTCTATTAAGCAGAAGCAGGTGGGTGATAGAAGGCAACGGGGTGTGAAATCCTGCTGGTACCCCAGCTCTGGAGGACCCTGGCTTTTCCCTGTGCCTCATCCTGACCTGGTTGCTGTTTCTCTGGCTGGGCCAGGGTTACAGAATTCTTCCAAGGGCTCTGGAATTGATGAACCAGAGGTGTAACTGAGATTGGGTTTGCCTCCACTTGCATTAAAGAGGGAGCTGAGCCAGTCTGATGGAAGGAACCTCTGCCGTGTCATATCTGGGCCCTGTAGAGCAATTGGGAACAACCAAGGGCTTTTACAAAAATCCCAGCAGGATAAAGGGTTTGGATGAGCTTTTCCAGCAGTCAGTGCCCTGCTGTGTCTGCCCACAGATGCGTTTTCCATCTCTATTTCCTGCAGTTCCAGCTGACTCCAGGCAGAATGGGATGGTGTCTTATAAGACGATGGGGTGGGAAAGGGGGAAGATTTATTACAATTTACAATTCCAGCAGAGTATTCTTTCAGTCTGTTTTATTTTCAGAGTATGAGGGATGAAGGGAAGTGGGGTGCAGTGGGGAACCAGTGGAATCCATCAGGGAACTGAGCTGGAGGGTGCTTTTCTCTTTTTCCTTTTTTTCTTTCCCCCGTTCCTACAGAACTATGTGAAGGGTAATTTTAATGTGTGGGAGACGATAAGAGAGAGAGCAGTGGGAATATTCTAAGACCTTTTACACGTTTCTTTCACAGTCTGACTGCCCCTACTCAGAAAAAGTCCCAAGTATTAAAATACCAATGGACATCATGGAGCAGGAACCTTTCCTAAGTGATAGCAAACCTGCCGACAGTGAGTAGAACTAAGCTCTTGCATGCCTGCTTGACTCTGACTTGCACTACAAAAATATATCTATGTATATTTAGAGTGATTTTTTTTTATTTTTTAATCTTTCCTTTTACTTGAGAAGTACTTTCTCTTATTCTTTTTTTTTTTTTCCTCTCCTTTTTAATTTCCAGGCCCCTGCTTTATGACAGATTTTGCTTTTGTGAGCTTTTTTTTTCCTTGCTGGTTACAAAATCAGTGTTGTTCCTTCTGGTGCCTCCAGTTTAAGTGCTTATCTCCAGCTCCTGACAGGTCTCCTGGCCACCCACTCTCTCTTCCTCTCCTCCCCGCTCCCCCCTTGGTGTTAACCTGCTGATGGTGGGATTTATTTTTTTTCCTCTGTTCTGGATTTGCAGCGCTGTCCTGTCACTGTTTGTTCCCTGAGGTGCCAAGCAGTTGCAAAAATCAGCATTTAACAGAGTAATTAATACTTGTGTCATTAAGCTGCACAGGCCATTAACATATTTCAGTTGGCCATTAACATATTTCCCTTCTTAGGTGATTTGAGCTCTTCTTTATGGTTTTAATTTCTCATGTTAATAGCCGTAATTGATGAATTTAATCTTTATTTTCAGTCATTCCCACTCTACATTTTCCTCTTTTAAGTGAGGAATCACAGCTGACGTTGGTGTTTTTGCCTTTGGGATGACTTTTTAACGTACTAAGGGTGTCATATGCTCTTTTCTACTGAGGTGGGAGGGGAGAAATACAAACTGAAGTAACAAATTAGTGCTGCTGCCAGGCTAGTGCTTCCTAGGAACAGGACCTAAACCCTCAGATCTTTAGATCCTTAAATTATCCATAGAGCTTAAGAGCTGGGAGCCGGGTCCCTTTCCTTTTGGTAGCATACAGAGGCGTCAGGGAATGCTAAGCATTACCCTGTGGGTTTTAGATACAGGAACACTTAAGAGATTGGGATTATAAAACAAAACCAAAGGAGACATTTTCTTGGCTATTTGGATATCCTCAGTGTTTTGCTGATGTCGGCACATCATTCAAAATCAGCCTCGGGCAACCACACATCCTCCTTATTCCGTGGTTTTAGTTCATTCCTGATGTACTAAAACCAAATTGCATCCTAAATACTGTTACTCAGGATTTTAGGATCAGATGCCTTTTTTCCAATATCTTAAGGGCTAAAATAGTTAAGGAAAAGGTAATCCTGCAGTCAACCTGTTTGTTGGAATGCCCTCGGAGATGGAACGGGGTAAATGACCCGTGACCTGAGCTGTAGTTGGTTCGTGTATTATACATTTCTATAATCCAGTATTTTATTTGCTGGTTTTTAATTAGAAACAATGCAAAATAAAAATTAAAACTCACCAGGCCACTGGAATAAAAAAAAAGCTGGAATCCAGCACCACCATGGGATTGTGCTTGGATATAACTCTGCGATCCAGAGCATATTCCTGATAGTACCACTAACATCAGCTTTCCTGCAGCGAGAGCAGGAATAGGACTCTTATTCCCGGAGAACACGCTTCCCATAGGGTCAGGAGAGAGAAGCTAGTCCAGGTCACAAGCCACCCTGTTTCTCCCAAGGACTTCAGGTGCGACAGTGGGAGCGCAGGGTAACTGAGGGGTGTAGATCCAAGGTAAGTGTCAAGCCCAAAAGGTGGGGGAACTCCTGGGAAACGGGTCCTTTTGGCACCCCAAGGGGTTGTACTTTGGAGGAGAGATGGGAATGGAGTGTTTCCTCACCAAGCTGTGAATCCATCTGGCAGCTAACAGGAAAAGAGCTTGGCCCGTAGATGTGGGTTGGAGGAACTGAGGCAGGGCTTGAGGCGCGGTCGGTGCTGCAGCAATGACAGCCGAGGTTTTCTTCCCCCAGGAGAAAAATCACCAACATTCCTTGAACGCCACACATCGTGCTGATACCATTCCCTTCCTTCAATCACACGCCATGCCAAGGTAAGCACCCGGGAAGTGCGCTTCGGAATGATTCAGAAAAATGCACCTCTGCTCCCCCTCAGAACACAGCAAGTTTCCTATAGGGAGTTCTTAAAAAGCACTTACAGAACATTCCCTACACTGGGTTGCTGCTTCCCAAGGTGATTATGAACAAGTTGATTCCATAGTTATTCCAGCCCCTGGCAGTGCTTGGAATGGGGAGTGGAGAGCCTGTGAGAGACCTGAAGGCTCCACTGGCTTTGGATAGACCCTGGCTGCAGCACTGAGGACTGGTTTGGGAACCAGACCAGGGGAAAGACGTGGAGCTACTGGGAGGAGTCCAGAGGGGCGTTGCCAAGCGAAAAGAACCCATTTTTCCATATCTGTGGTGGAAAATAGAGTAAATAATAATCTTAAATTGCAGCAAGTAATACTTGCTCAGAGTCCAGTCCCTTGGGGCCAGCTTGGGCCTCCCAGCACCAGGAGTGGGATCTGGACCAAGGCAAGTTTATTCCTCTGAAACATCAAAGATGTGTCTATGCTTACAGGTGTCAGACAGGGGCTGAAATTCATCCCAGTGGCGATGCCCAGATTATTTCAATGGCAGTTGCCGGGTATCGTCACGGCCCGGGGTGAAGCACCAGGATGCCCCTGGATCCCTGGAAGTGTCCAAGGCCAGGTCGGATGGGTCTTGGTGCAGCCTGGTCTAGTGGGAGGTGTCCCTGCCCACGGCAGGGCACAGAACTGGATGAGCTTTAAGGTCCCTTCGAAGCCAAACATTTTTGCATTCTGTGAGGCACAAGTGCTGGACACTCGGAGCTCCTCAGTGAGTGAAATGGGTGGTTTTGCCTGCTGCTGTGAGCAGTGGTCAGGCCAGCTCATTCAGATTATCTGGGTGTGGACCTTACCTTAAATCCAGCCACGTATTCCCAAAGCCTGGCGTTCGTCCTGCACTGACCTTGTCTTGTCTTCTTCTTCGCAGCCCTCCACGAACTCCAGTAAAAGTTGTGCCTCAAATTAGAATAGAACTTGAGCCTGAAGACAATGGTTATTTCTGGAGGAGCAAGGGAACAGAAACTACTTTGTAATTTGTCTGTCTGTCCAATCTTTTACAAATTCATTTTGTCACTAGCCAAATGTTAAGAAGCTCCCTGCTCCCGCCGGCAAAGGTAATTGAGCCACCCCGCTGCCCCTCCCTGCCCACGGCCCCAGGTCTCCCCGGGCCCCTGCGCTGCCCAGGACTCGGATTGCCTTCTCCTCGGCTCCGAAGCGCAGCGAGGGCGGGAGTGTTACGGATGTCACGTTGGACCTGTGGGAATGCCAGAGGCACTGGCTGTTGGGAACCGGTGTTTGTCTGGCAGAACAGAGCTGGCCGCCAGGCTAATTCCATGTCTGCTCCCACTGCTCAGAGATGCTGGAACATGCTGCTAACCCTCGTGTGCTCTCACCTGTAGATAAAAGAGAAGGTACTTCACTCCCAGCACAGACAGACCATTGCCATCGCTGTAGCATGTTTGGAAATGTCCCTTTCCTATGCAATTTTTTTTTAAAGAAACACTTTAATGGACTTAATCTGTCAGGTACATGGAAGAGTGTTATTTTCTTAGATTATTTTGTTTAAATTATGGGGGCCTAACCTACGACTTCTTTTTTTTTGACAATTTTTTTAACCTTTTTTTAATTACTGTAAAGAAAAATGAATTTTTTTCCTGCAGCAGGAAACATATAGTTATGAGTAGTTCTACCTCTTATTTCTAGATGCCAGGCTTTCTGTAAAAAATGTATTGTACCATATATAATGTGATTTTTACAAAAAACAAATCCACAACATCACATCACAATCTCCAGGACATGCATAGGGCTGGATCAGTTCAATTAACACCATCTGCTCTGAAGCATCTGTTCTTCATAGGGTTATGTTGGTTTTTTGGAGTTTTTTTATGAGTAATCCCTGCTGTGAAGGAGACTTAAAATCTCTCGTGATCTTAGAAGAGTCTTAAACGGGTTGTTGGTCCAACGCTGCAGACAGATGCTGGTTGTATCCCTGTCGTTGATTTCTGATGTGGGATCGCTCCATGATTTCCTTGGAACACCGGGGTGTGTGCGTGCGGTGAGAAGACCCGAGGTGTGGCTCAGGCACAGCGGACGAGGAAGAAGAGGAAGGTGGCCTGCTGGGATGTTCATCCTGACACTCGGATTTGCAAACATCCGCATCCTCCTGCGTCCCACGCCTGTCTACCATCATCTACAGAATTCACCCTAAACCTTGGCTACTCAGCCCCAGACCCGGTGATGCAGCAAGACTAAGCAGGCCAGGCATGGGCATCCCAGGATTTTGGGATGGAACCAAGAGAGTGAGCATCACCTCGGGAGAGAGGTTTTTTCTCTCCATAATGTGTTTATACTGGTGTGTGCTTCTAAACATGCATTTGGGAAACTGGGCTTCACCAGGACATGGGGGAACACTCTAAAAGCTTCATCCAAAAATGAAAAACAAAACAAGAAGTACCCCAGCTCTCCAGGCAAATTCCCCAATGGAGACAATCCCATAACAGAGGATGGGCACGTGCTGCCACTTGGTCCTTGCGAAACCAAAGTCTGGGTTGGTGAAGTCAAGAGGATTCTCTGATGGTGCTGAGACCTTAAATGCCAAATTTTAGCATCTGCTCCCACATAGGAGCCATCACCTCTGTACAGCCCCTGCTCGCTCTTGAGGGGTGTCCCCTTCTGTTTCCATAAAATGTGTGTTGGGTATCCCAGGAACCCGGCTGCAACCTGCTCCGAAAATGCTGGGGAGACTTGGGAAAGGCCTGAAGAGGAGCAGCTCTGGGATCCCTTCTGCTGCTGGAGGACAGGTAACTTGGGAAGAGTGACGCCAGCTTCAGCCAATGCTCTCCGTCCCTTGGTGAACACCAGTCCTGGCTCACAGTGGGGATGCAGGCTCGAGCGTTGCCTGCAGAGTACACAGGAGCTGCTTGGGTCCTGCCCAGGCCGTGGATGTGTAGCAGTCCCAGAGGAAAGGTGCCCGCAGGTGGATCGCGGGGGCTCTCCCGGTCAGTTCGACGGGCACAGCTTCCATCTGCTGGCGTCTGGTGACCTGTCTCACCAAAAATGAGGTCTTTGCTTCCGAACCATGTTAAATGCACTTGAAGTGTCCTGACTGCTGATCTAGATCTTTCTCTCTCTCTGCGTTGTGTTTTTTGTGTTGTGCCGAGGACAGCGCTGCCGACAGGACGAAGGGTTCTCTGACTTTCCGTGAGAAACACCCGCCTCCGGTGGCAGGGAAGAGCCTGCAGCATGGCAAAGAAAGGTTCTCTGCGCGCCGTATGCCTTCGAAAATAACTAGAACATCCTTTCAATCCAAATTAGGTACTTTGTCGGAAAAGCCTGGGTGGGCGCTTCAGGGAATAGGTGTGGAGACTGACCCAAAGCCCTCCAAGATCAGAGGCAGCCATCAGAAATTACCTTCCCCCAGCAAATCCAAGGTCCCAGCTCACGGTGGGATGTGTGATGGCCGCTGGCCACAGCCAGCTCTGTCCCAGCGCGGCCTGCACTGCCCTCTCCCCTGGGCTGATACACCTTTGTATCTGTGTTTGAATCAAGTCGCACTTTCAGATACTTTTATTATTCTTTTTAATTCTCCTAAGTCCGTGTTTGCTTTGGAGGAGAGAATGAGAACTTAAGATGAAATGAAGTGAATCAGATGGTGGAACTAAAAGGAAAAAAGCAGTAAACATTTCAAATATATTAAAGTGATTTTTTTTTTCCCAGTAATATAAAACATGAAATTCCTTATAACATTATAGTATTTTACAGTTTTATGAAGCTTTCTATTGTGACTTTTATGGAATCAAAAGATGAAGATGATGAGATATTTTAGCATTTATATTTTTCAAAATTAAATGTATACTGAAAATAAAGTAACTTTATGCATTTATGGGAGAGTTCGTGTCTGTTTTCCCTCATTACGTGCCAAGTCTTGTGTGATTGAATCGAGATCCCAGAATCAGTGTGGTCATGCAAGGGGCTCCCCGACACCCTAGTGTTGGACCCAGTGAAGCATGTTTTGGGATACCAGGGGGAGCAGTTGGATCTGGAGGGTGGCCACAAGGCCTGGGGGTGGCACAGCATCTCTGTCCAACTCCCATCGGCTGCGCACGGCGAGGATGAGGTCAGTGTGCCGTGGCTTCTCCACAAAACCTCTGGTTTCTGGGCTGAAACGTGCCATGATCAAATTTGTTTTCTGACCTTGTTCCTTGGCCAGGAATAACCACTGGAGGACTTAGGGAAAGAGCAACCGTCGGAGCCTCTGTGGCTCCACCAGCGTTATGCGTGCAAATACCTATGTGTCCACTGGACCCCCTCTGGGCCCCTGTCCCTGCAGGCGGGACCCCTACTTGCACACCCCTCCCAGCTCTGAGCTCACCTGGAAAAGGGGGGCCTGCCCAAAGGGCAGCACGTGGAGGTGAAGGCAACTCGGGGGAGCGCTGGGCTGTGGGCTGTATTTGGCATCTTTGCGCAGCCGCTGGGAGTGGCACCCCTGAGGGAACTGAAGATCATCCCCTTAATAACCAAACCATATAACCAAGGGGAGAAGGAAGGGTCAGGAACTGACCGTGACCAATCTTAGGGGTCTTTTCCAATCTAAATGGTTCTGTTCTGGGATTGTAAGCTGGACAGGGGCATTAACCACTCGCCTGATGGCATGGAGAGCCAGCTCCTTAACGGCCACTCGGCTCCTTGTTGATCAGCTCTGGTGCCTCTGGAAGCTTTGGAGCAGGTACCATGGGCAGAGTCCTCATCCATCTCCCTAGGGACTGGAGGATGTAGATGAGCCCAATGGTCTGACAGCTCTCACCTCCTTCAGGAAGGAGGCAAAGGGCAATGGCAAAAATGCTGCAGGTGAAGACCATGGAGGGGAAGGTCCTGGTGGAGCCCCGGAACGGGTCCTCCCGCCCACGGCGATCCAGTTCCGCTGGTTCTATAGGGACGCGGCGGGCGGGAGCCCTACGTGGCTGGGGCCCCGGGGAAGGGATGGAGAGGCGGGCGATGCTCTCCCCCGGGGGCGCGGTGGCCTNCCGTGTCCGCCAGAGGGCGCCCCGCGGGGTCCCGGCCCCACACGGCAGGGGGACCCCAGCCCCGCCCGGTGCCGACCGCGGCTCCGCGACCGCACCGGGAACCGCCGCAGCGCTCCCGCACCCGGCACCTCTCGCCCGCGGCGATCCCGGTCCCGATACCGAGCCCGGTCCCGATCCCGCTTCGACCCTCCCGCCGGGGGAGAGGCGGCACCGCCCGGGACCACCCGGCGGACCCCGGCAGGACTCGAACCCCTCATCCCAGCTCCGGTTTTGGAGTCCATCGCCCGCTTTCGGTCAACCTCGTCCCGACATCGTAGCAGGAGGGGGCAGCGAGTCCAGGATAGATTTGACCTGTCCCCACCTCTGTCTCAGCCCCAGTGCCGCCTCCGTCTGCCATCCCCGGGACTCGCACCCCCCCTGCCGGGGGAGAGGCAGCACCGCTCCGCGAGCGGACCCCGGCAGCACTCGGCCCCGCA
>VXAZ01008871.1:0-15237 GCA_013399875.1 Gymnorhina tibicen | reverse complement strand
GTCCAGCCTCTCATCCACCAGTGTACTCTGAAGTTGTTCTCAGCAGGGCAACTCTCATTCTCTTCATCTCCCAGGGTGAATTGATACCAGGGGTTGCCCCAGCCCATGTGCAGGACTTTGTACTTGGCCTTGTTGAACTTCATGAGAGTCCCATTTCTTGTGGTTGTCCAGGTCCCTTTGAATGACTCTCAGGCATGTCACCTGCACCACTCGGCTCAGTGTCATCTGCAGACTTGTTCAATCCCTTTGTCTGTGTCATTGAGGAAGACATTAAATAGCACTGGTCCTTGTATGGACCCCTGAGGGACACCACTTGTCACCGATATCCATTGGGACACTGAGCCACTGACCATTATCCCTCAGGTGCAACCAATTAACCAGTTCCTCATCCACCTAGCTGTCTACCCATCAAATCCATCGCTCTCTAATTTAGGAAAAAGGATGTTGTGGGGGACCATGTCAAAGGCCTTAGAGAAGCACAGAGACATCCATAGNCAATTAACCAGTTCCTCATCCACCTAGCTGTCTACCCATCAAATCCATCGCTCTCTAATTTAGGAAAAAGGATGTTGTGGGGGACCATGTCAAAGGCCTTAGAGAAGCACAGAGACATCCATAGCCCTTCCCATATGCACTGATGTTGTCACTCCATCACAGAAGGTCACTAGGTTGGTCAGGCAGGACTTGTCGTTGGTGAACCCATGCTGGCTGTCTCAAATCACCTCCCTGTCCTCCACATACCTTAGCATAGCTTAGGAGGATCTGTTCCATGATCCTCCCAGGCACAGAAGTCAGTAGCTCCCAGGATCCTCCTCTCTACCCTTTTTGAAGATGCGTTCAGTGTGTCCCTTCTTCCGGTCACCTGGGACTTCACTTGACTGCCACAACTTTTTAAATAGCATAGAAAGTGGCTTGGCAACTATATCAACCAATTTCTTCAGAGCTCTGGGATGCATCTTGTCAGGTCCCATGGATACATGTATGCTCAGGTTCCTCAGGTGGTTATAAATCTCTTCTCTTACAGTGGAAGGGACTTTGCTCTCACAGTCCCCATCTTGCAGTCCACCCACTCAAGAGGTGTGGGAAGAGGGGTTGCATTTCAAGACAGGCAAACAGCTGGTTGAGTACCTCAGCCTTCTCCTTATCGTTTGTGACCAGTTTGCCAGCCTTGGTTAACAAGGCAGGTACACTTTCTTTGACCTTCCTTCTCTGGCTAACATACCTGTAGAAGCCCTTCTTGTTATTCATTGCATCCCCTGCCAAGTTCAGCTCCAGCTGTGCCTTGACATTTCTAAACCCATCCATGCACAACCAGGCTGTGTGTCTACACTCTTCCCAGGATACCTGGCACTGCTTCCACTGTCTGTGCACTTGCTTTTTGCCCTTTATTTTGACCAGCAGGTCCCAACTCAACTGTGCCAGTCTCTTGCCTTCCTTGCCTGATTTCTTGCACCTAGGGATCACTAGCTCTTGCACTTTTGATAAGCATCCTTAAGGATCTGCTAGCTGTTCTGCTCCCTTGTCCCTGAACACAGTTTCCCAGGGGGTCCTATTTACTTACTTCTTGAAGAGCTGGAAGCTTGCCTTCCTAAAGTTCAGGGTCCTGACTTTACTCTTTGCCTGACCAACATCCCTCAGGACTGCCAATTCCACCAATGCATGATCTCTGCAGCCCAGGTTGCTTTCAATCTTGATGTCCCCAGTTAGTTCATTTGTGTTGGTGACCATCAGATCTAGTCACGCATCCCTTTTGGTAGGGCTATCTATTACCTGGCTCAAGAAGTTATCCTCAATGTATTCTAGGAGTCTCGTGGGTTGCCTACAGCTCACCATGCTACTTTTCCATCAGATGTCAGGGTGGTTGAAGTCCCACAGCAGGATAAGAGCCTGTGAGCACAATGCCTCCTGTAGCTGGAGAAATAAGGTTTTTTCCAAAGGCTTCCCTTGATCAGGTGGCCTGTAATGGACACCAGCCACAAGCTTCCCTTTGTTACCTTGGTCTCTTATTTACCCATAGACTTTCAACCTGCTCGTGGTTGTTCTTCAGAGAGAGCTCTTCACACTCAATCCACCTCTTGATGTTGAGCACAACCCCTTCACCTCTCCTTCCTCTCCTGTCCCTTCTGAACAACATGTAGCCATTGATAGCTGCACTCTAGTCATGGGATTTCTCCCACCAAGTTTCAGTAATGGCAACTAGGTCACTGCTTTATACCAGCAGGTTGCTTCCAGCTCCTCCTGTCTGTTGCCCATGCTGCATGCAGTGGTCTAAAGGCACTTCAGCTGGGATGTTGGCCGTGTTGCCTTCTTAGAGGAACACCTCTTAATTCCTTTGAGATACTTTCCTGGTGGCATCTACTACCTCAGCAGCCCTTGGCTCATCTCCATAAGACTTCTCCATAAGTGTGGTCAGCACAAATCAGAGTCACTGGCAGAGGGTCCTGACTAGCACTCCGTCCCTCAGACCTTGGCGGGTCGTCCCAGAGCTTGTCAAAGGGCAAGCCGGCATCATCGCCGTCCGCCGCCGGCTCTGGTTCAAAGCTCCATCCGCGAACTCCCGACGGGGAACGCGGCGGGGACGGTTCCCGCCCGGCGCCGCCCTCTGCTGGCCGTGCGCTGGCACTGCCGCCGCGGCGCACCCGGGACGTCACCGCGAAAGCGTGTCCCTGAGCGCAGGGGCTGCGCCGGACGGGGCATTCCCGGCCACGGGATGGGCCTGAGGGGCCCCGGGGAGAGGGTAGGGAATGAAGGGGTTATGGGAACAACACACGAGTGAAAGAGAACACGGAGAGTAGAAGGAAGACCGTGACTGCTGGTCATGCAGCTGATACACTCGCTTACAAATCTTCCCGGGCAAGTGGGCTGGAAGTTGGAGATAGCGGCTTTAGCTGTGTTTAACGTGGTTCACAGTGCAAGCTGCTCTACTCATCTGTCTCTCTTCCTCTGGCTCACAGACCTGCCCTTCTTTTGCACTATGAACATTTCCTTCGTGAAGTTTGTCCTTTCCAAAGGGGAGTCAGCCATGTACATTTTAGATAACCAGCATATTAAAGATTCAGATGCAAAGCGGGTTTTAAGAATTTGTCTTTCCTTGCATGAGAGTCTTTGCATACAAGAATTAAAATCTTGCTATGCCACAGGGAATAAGTGAATTTTGGAGCTTCCAGAGTAATTTTCCATAGGGTTTCTGGGTAGTTTTATTGAGGATAGCTCAGCAGAAAATAGCTCATCAGCTGGTATCCAGGAGAACAGCAGAAGTCTATGGAATTTCTCAGAGGAATGAGGGAATCCTCACAGGTGGAAGGGAAGATGTGCATGGTTGAACTCATCACATTATGCTCCTTTTGCAACCAGTGAACAGAAAGAAAAGTTTTCATTTCAGGCCCTCTGCCTAATCAGACTTTATGTGTGGGTAGTTGCTGTAGAAGTTGTTACCCCTCGCATGAACTGAAGGGAATCTGGAAACCTGGTTCAGATGCAGATACCAGTGTTCTTGGTCAAATAAGCCTGTCAGGCCCAGGCAAAGTTTCCTCATGGGTGAGGCTAATGAGAGGGTTGGCCTGTAGAAGCCCTGAAGGTCTTGGGCCTCTTTATTACTTGTGACCAAGTAGTGAATTAAGCTGCATGACTAAATACATTTTATTGGAGGAGTTTGTGTTTGCCTTCTTCAGTGCATAGATCAGTTCCCAGGGAGAAAGGAGGAACACCTAAGGAGAGCTGGGGGACAGGGTGAGATTGAGGGCATTCATGGGGCCGGGATTGAAGACTTTGAGGGTTCAGAGACTTTTAGCCACTGCAATACTGCAGGGACCTCCTGTGGTCAGTGGAAACAAGGCACTGCACCCAGCCCTGGAGATAGGGCAGGATGGGCAGCGGGCTTCCTGCTGCACATGCCCAGCTGCACAGGACAGGGGTGTCAGCCTTGGGAAGTGCTCACAGGCAGGAGGCACCATCGCTGAGAAATGGCTCTGGGACTGGGAGCTCCCCACTGAAAAGAATGGAGAAGCTTGGTGCAAGCAAAACCCACTTCTTTGTCCCACCCTTTCACAGAAATGCCACAAATACAAAGAAAGTATACAGCCCACAACTCATTGCACTGACAAAGAGAAGTGATGTTTCCACCGCTTTCAGCTTTGCTGCGTGTTATGTGAACCCTGTAAAAACTGCAGGGGGAAGTAAAATTTTCAAGAGACAAATGTAGGTAATGCTACAATTAGTGGCAGTAGTCAAAATTTTCATGTTTCTGCTCTGTTCCATAAAAGCAATTTTATTAGTTTTATTTTAATGCTTGGAGCTTGTGCCTGTTTTGTCTGGGATAGAGTTAATTTTCTTCACAGTAGCTGGTATGGGGCTGTGTTTTGGATTTGTGCTGGAAACTGTTGATAACTGAGGGATGTTTTAGCTATGGCTGAGCAGTGCTTACACAGTGTCAAGGCCTTTTCTGCTCCTCACCCCACCAGGAAGGTGGCTGGGGGTGCGCAATGAGTTAGGAGGGGACAGGACAGCCAACCATAACCAACCCATGGGATATCCCAGACCATAGGGTGTCATGCTCAGTATACAAAACTGGGGGAAGAAGAAGGAAAGAAGGAAAGGGTGATGGTGTTTGTCTTCCCAAGTCACTGTTACACACCTGATTGAGCCCTGCTGTCCTGGGGATGGCTGAACACCTGCCTGCAATGGGAAGTAGTGAATTCATTCCTTATTTTGCTTTGCTTGTGCATGCAGCTTTTGCCTTTACCTATTACACTGTCTTTATCTCAACCCACAAGTTTTCTGACTTTTACCCTTCCAGTTCAGTCCCTCATCCCCTGGGAAGTGAGTAAGTGGCTGTGTGTGGCTTAGTTGCCAGCTGGGATTAAACTGTGACAGATGTCCTGCACCTGTCCTTTCTATTTATTTCACAAATGTCATAATGGAATTTAAGTTCAGAGAAATGCCAGGTTTATTCAGCTTCTGTATTTTTGCCTCTGTGTTCTCTGACTAGTCTAGAACTAGCAATGAAAGGGCCTTTGACAGTTCCAGGTTCAGAACTTCTTAGCAACAGAAATATCCAGACAGGCCATGAATTTCTTGTGATCAAATGGGTACTGTGGAAGGGGCACTGGGACACTCAGAGAAATGATTCACGTAAAGGGCAAGTGATGCACAGAGGGGCTGCCAGTCTGTCTTACATCCCAGATAAAATGGGCTTGTGATATCCAGTGTTAGTGTGCCAAGTGTCTACATATCGCTTAACCTCTCTTTGAGGACGTTTCTACAAACAGTTGGGGTTTTATCCTACTTTTGTGCTATTGTTTGCCTAAAAACAAGGCAGCATCAAGTTTTTTGTGCATTGCTCAGTGGCCTCCTCTGAAGAAGCAGCAGTCTCAGGCTGTGTTGAATCCACTTCTGTTAGTTTAAATTCAGTACCCTTTTTCCTTGGTTTCTAGTAGGGTACTCAAGCTGTGAAGCCCAACTGGGATAAAGATATAAAAGATAAGGACAAACATTTCTTCTTTTGCATGCTGTTCTGGTTTCAGCTGAGATAGTTAATTTTCTTCTTACTAGCTAGTAGAGTGTTGTGTTTTGGATGTAGTATGAGAACAAAGTTAATATCAAACTGATGGTTTCTTTGTTGCTTCTAGTTCTTACTCTAAATCAAGGACTTTTCAATTTTCCATGCTCTGACAGTGAGCAAGTGCACAAGAAGCTGGGAGGGAGCATAGCCAGAAGAGCTCATCTGAAATAGTTGAAGGGTTGTTCCATACCCTAGAACATCACGCTCCATCTATAAACTGGGGGGATTGGCCTGGAGCCGCTGATTGCTGCTTGGGATTGGATGGGTCAGCAGGTGGTGAGGAATTGTATTGAGTGTGACTTGTTTTTCTTGGGTTTTATTCCTTTGTCTCTCTCCACTTTTCATTACTGTTACTATTATTTTTATTTTTATTATTACTATTAATATTATTATATTTTACTTTATTTCAATCACTAAACTGTTCTTATCTCTACCCACAAGTTTTACCTTTTTCTGCCTTTTATCCCCATCCCACTAGGGGAAAGAGGGGGAGGGATTTAGCAAGTGGCTACCTGGTAGTTTGTGGCCAGCTGGAGTTAAACCATGGCAGTGCTAAAACCAAACGTTTCTGAAAAGCACCAGCAAACTTGACATTTCTATGGGCAGGTAACTTGGCAAGTCCAGAGAGAGCAAATGATTTCTCACTTTCAGCTGCTCAGGTGCGTTTTATATTTTGAGAAAAGGGACATAATTCCAGGTTTCCTCTACTGGGAGGAGCAGTCGGTATTTTCATAAGCTATTTGAGGCTTTGTTTCCCATAAACCTATCCCCCCTCAGCCCCATATTTCCCCAAACTCACCAGTTTCTTCTTGTTTGCATAAAGACACTGAAAACAGGAAGTTTCACTTCTTCATAACTCTGTTGTGCATACTTTCAAGGACCACAGATATTGAACAATCTCTTCACTGATGCAATGTAAGCATCCTTTGAAGAAAATTTAATTAACCCCAGTTGATTTTTAACCAAGTCAGTCTTCACAGTAAGCACTTTTGAAGACTGCTCAACTGATCAATGATCAACTTGGTAAATAGACCAAAGGGAGTCTTATTTGAAACTGAGCTGGGTTTGCAGCCAGAGTAAGGACTGTTCTGATTTAACACACTACTATTTATAGCATAATATCTAAAAAATGCAGCCATAATATTTGTTCATAAATGTCAACAAGAATTATCAAAGCTGTCCCTACCATGTTAACTCTAGTGCTCAGTAACTTCAGTGTTTCCACATATTTTAGTTCCTTCTGTGTACCTGAGAGGATATATGTCTCAAGTTGTAGCAAACAGCACTCTCTCTCGCCCTGAAACTACTGACTTTATGACCCCCAAAATATTTGAATCTGTATCTTCTGTCCCCGTGTCACAAATTCCAAATGTCTTTCTGCTAGTTGAGAGGAATACATGACTTCTGCAGTATCTTCCTCCCACTAGAGAGCCCTGGGATTTGCTGCATATTTATTTCTAGTCTAAACACCAGGTAATGAGGAGCTCACCATTACCTCAGAAATTCCCTTCTGAAAAACATAACCTGGTGTTCGAAGACCTGGGCTATTTTATTCACTATTGTGCTGCTGCAAAAAGATACCTTGTTGCTAATCACCGCCCATCTCTTGTGTTTTTAAACCGTAGGAGCTGTCCCTGGGAGTTTACACTCACACTATTAGCTGCAAGTAAAAATCTTTTAGCTTCATCAGGTCTAACCAGTTTAATAAAGGGCTTATGTTTGCTGTAATGCAAATTCAGGCAGCAAACTTTAAACAGATTTTTGTCTAAATAACATTTAAGACAAGTCAAGTCCTTATTCACTGAAATTATTTGGAACAAGAATTTTTAGCAAAAGAATATTTCACATACACATAAGTCCTATCTTGACAACTTCTCTTTCCTCAAACAGGTCTCCCTGAAAGCAAAGCTAGCACAGGAACTGTGGTGCTGCTTAGAGGGTGGTTTCTTGATTTGGAAAAAATATTGCAGCATCAGCAAGTTATATGTGGATTTAAGCAGTTTCCAAAGAAGCAGATACATTCTGCTGAGTTTGCTCAGTGCAATCCTAGCCACGAATTGGATTTCACATTGCCCCCATAGCCACATCTAGCCACAGCAGCCACCATAAGAAGTGAGGTTACAGGTAACATTGCCCTGTGCCCATCTGCTCTTGTAACAAAGGGTTTTATGAAATAACAGCTGAGAGGGGAAGAACTGTTTATCCAGAAATTACAGTAAAAATAGATGAGGAAACATGCAAACTGTCCAGGTAATTACATGGGAGATACAATCCAGTCATCACCCGTTTGCTATGGCACTTCCAGGATGTAAAGCCAAGAAGTTTTTTGAGACAAAACAAGGGTTAAATTCCTGGAAGCCTAAGGAACGGCTGTCTGTATGCTCACTGGGGCAGGCTTCCACAGCTCATGAAAACCAGTGTTATTTACTTCATGGAGAACAGTATTAGAGTCTCCATGCTAAAAATCTGATTTGAAGTTTCAGATTGCAGTACTCAACAGGAAGAGAGCTCACACCATGCACATTTTCTGCTGTGTACTCAATATTTTGATAGTAAATCTTTCCAATAGTATTTCCATCATAGTAATTCTGTCTGTTCCCAGAAATCATCAGTTCCATCGCCTAGTGGCTTCATTACTTAAAAAGCAGAATAACCAACTTTTTTCTCTTCAGTTCACCTATGGAAGTAAAGGTACATTATGTCAATATGAAACCTAGCATTCTCTGAATTTCTTAATGGTTTGGCAGTAAATTGTATCGATGACAAGAAATTGCATTTCTACACAGAAGCCTGTTCTTCCTGTTCTGAGTATTGAAAAGAAACCCATCACCTGAATGAAATCTTCCTTTATTCTTATATGAAAGGTCTAAGTGTGTATTTCTGAGCCAGTACTGTGGCTCCAGTGGTTCCATCAGCTGTCATCCGTGTCACAAGCATGGACAAGGCTTCTTCTTCTGCTGGGGGCTGATACACCTAGATTTGACTTGAGTAATACCATAATGAATTTTGTCTGACATTTCCCATACTCAGCCCCCTGTCCAGTTGCACAGACTTCTGCCAAACATAGGCCAGAAGGCTACAGATTTTCTATCCATGCTTGTGCAGGTTGAATTTCTGTGAATATTCAACAAAATCAGTTTGTCTGTCTCCAAGAGAGCTCTATGTGAGCCAACTGCCCTGGGTTCCTCCTGCTGCCAGTGGTAAAGCAGGTATTTTAGAGGGGAGTCATTAGGCCTCATTCAAATCTATTGAAAGTTTTTTTCTTGGAAAAGATTTCTATTTTCTTTGTGCATGTGTGCATGGAGTGTGTGCGAATAACTTTGCATCGAAGATGTCACTCTGCTAAGTCCTTCCATGAAAATAATAGGAGAACAGGTCAGCTTCTTTCTTGCAGGGTCACATGCTGTTGTCCAACTAGTCAAAACTAACACTGCAGCTGAAATGAGCAGCCTGTCTGCTCTGTGTGTCAGCTATTCTCAAAGTACTGTTCTCACTCCTGACTAATCTAGAATGATTTGGTCTGACCTGAAGAGACTAACTGAAGAGGGTCGGTGCTTGAAGCAGTAGATAAGACTGTCATTTAATGAATTTCAGGTAGCATATAAAGTCACAGGTAATGACAGCATGCATGGAAATTGTATTCTGTGTTTTACTGATGTATTGGATTTGCTTTTAAGTTTGCAATAGAAAATGCTTTCTTAAAAGTATAAAAATTATGTGTTATAGTTCGATGTCAAACTGCATATGATGGTCTGATTTTTAACCAAAAATACTTTTTAAAAAATAGTCTGGAATTTGTGGAATTGTCTTACTAATACATAAATATAATTAAATTTTTCTCTCTGGGCACTACTTTCAAAAGTGGAGAGTAGGTCTTCCCTTAGAGCATGAAGGGTGGTCAAAAGGGATGTAAAGGGGGAAGAGGGAGATCAGTCACAGGCTTCTAAATTGATCCCTTTCTTTTCCACAAGGCTCTATTTAATGCGGTGGTGTCACACACTACCCAAGATTTGAACTGATGAAGATGATCAAATACATCTGCCAATGGATTTCACAGAATCCCAGCAGCTTGGGAGAGATCTCCAGAAGCCATCTGGACTAACTCCCTGCTCAAGCCAGAACACCTAGAACCTGTTGCCAGAACCATATCCAAAGGCCTTTTGAATATTTTCAAGGATGGAGACTCCATAACCTCCCCAGGCAATTGTGCTTGGTCACCCTCACAATAAAAAAGTGCTTTCTGGTGTTCAGAGGGAACTTCTCATATTTCAGTCCGTACCTGTTGCCTCTGGTTTTGTCACCGGGCACCACTGAAGCCTGGCTCTGCCCCCTTTGCACCCTCCCTTCATGTATTTATATACATTAATAATATACCCCTGAGCCTTCTTCTCTCCTGAACAATCCCAGCTGCCTCAGCTTTCCTCATATGTGAGGTGCTCCAGTCCCTTCATCATCCAAACAGCCTCAGGTGTCTGAATAATTTTGCTGTAGCTTTCCAAGGATCCTGCAAAATGTATGTCTTGTTTTGTTATTAATGTCACCATTTCTTATAACTACCTCTGAGGTCACAAGTGCAAACACTAAGTAGCAGAGTCAGGATTACATCCCAACAGCAGCATAGGAACAGCCTGTTGAGTAAGACATGTCTTAATCTGTTGACTACATTAAGTAAAACATTTACATGGGTCCATTTAGGATACAGCATTTTTACTTTACAGTGATAATCAATGTTTGGTGCTGTTACAAGATTTGACTGAGAGAAGCCATTATCAGTAACATTCCCACTGTCAGCTGAATGCCTACTTCTCTGGAGTGTTATCTGAAGAAGAAAACACATGTTGGCTTCACGAGATGCTGGTGTTTGGCTGCCTGGGCCCAGGGCCAAGGCAGTTCTGCTGGGACCATGGGGAGAGGCTCCCAGAGGCACCGTGGGGAGACCATGGCCACAGCCAGCCCTGGTCTTGGGGCCTGGCAGAGCTTTGGCCACTGCCATATTGTGGTCCTGCCACAGGCTGGTTGTGGCCCCTGATCCAGGTGCAGAACACGCCTCCGGGCCAACATGAATGTTATCAGGTGTTTTATGACCCAGGAAAAACCAGAAACAGATATTGGTTTACTTGGAGGATAATGCATTTATTAGTTCAGCCTGCAAGGTCCTGCTACGCAACAGGAGGATGTTTTGATGAAGTGCCTAAGCAAAAAGTCCATCCACAAGCACATTTTCCAAAGAAACATTAGGGCTCTGTGCCATTAATTCTTTATTTATGTTGCTTCTGTTTAGAACATATCTGACTAATTGCATTTATGGTTGTACTCAGAGAAGGGGAGCCAGGTGTTTTAGTAGTTTGTCCAAACGTTATATCACTTCAGGCTCTGACTGGAAAAATTAATAGTTTTTCAAGTATTGTCCCAGAGTCACATTTATCTGATTACTGAATACGCACCCTGCTAATGGGATCCTTCCTCTGATAACAGTATTGAAAGTTTGGAGACTGAGGGCACAGAATCATTAAAAATACCCCTATGTAGTTAACTATCTGAGATTAATTGCAAACGCCAAAGAACATTGTCACTAAAAGCCTTCTGTTAAACACAGATCCGTTTTTTTTTTCACAAATAATTTATCTAAGTACAATCCAGATTTTGAGAAGAACATCATTTTTCAGGAGGAAGTGGCAGTACAGGTCTCTGCAATCATGTTTGACAGCAGCTGATGAAGAAAAAAACCACCTTTTAAACCTATTTAAACTAAACTGGCTGAACACCAGATCCCAGAGGGTGAAAATCAATGGCACAGGGTGTAGCTGGAGGCCTGTCCCTAGTGGGGTCCCCCAGGGTTCAATACCAGGCCCAGCATTGTTTAGTTTATTCATCAAGACTTGGATGAAGGGGCAGAGGCCTCCTCAGCAAGTTCACTCTCAACACAAAGCTGGGAGGAATGGCTGATACCCCAGAGAGCTGTGCAGCCCCTCAGAGGGACCGTGACAGGCTGGAGAGATGGACAGAGAAGAACTGTCTGAAATTCAACAAGGGCAAATGAAGGGTTCTGCACCTGGGGAGGAATAACCCCACACACCAGTATGGGCTGGGGGCCGACTTGCTGGAAAGCAGCTCTGCAGAGAAGGACCTGGAGAGGTCCTGGAGGACAACAAACTGTCCATGAGCCCAGCAGCGTTCCCTGGGATCCAAGAAGGCCAATGGGATCCTGGGCTGCATTAGGAAGAGCACTGCCAACAGGCTGAGGGAGGTGATCCTGCCCCTCTTCTCAGCACTGGTGAGGCACATCTGGAGTGCTGTGTCCAGTTCTGGGCTCCTCAGTACAAGAAAGACATGGAGCTCCTGGAGTGGGTCCAGAGGAGAGCTACGAAGATGATGAAGGGGCTGGAGCATCTCTCTTATGAGGAAAGGCTGAGGGAGCTGGGCCTGTTCAGCCTTGAGAAGAGACAACTGTGAGAACACCTCAACAATGTCTGTCAGTATCTGAAGGGAGGATGTCAGAGGATGGATCCAGGCTCTGCTTGGTGGTGCCAAGCAATAGGACAAGAGGCAACAGGCAGAAACTGATGCACAGGAAGTTCCACTTTTACATGGGGAAAAGCTTCTTTACTGCATGTATGACCAAGCACTGGAACAGGTTACCCAGAGAGTTTGTGGAGTCTCTCTCGCTGGGGATATTCAAGAACCCTTTGGACACAATCCTGTGCCATGTGCTCTAGGATAATCCACCCTGAGCAAGAAGTTCGGACCAGACAACCCACTGTGGCCCCTTCCAACCTGACCCACTCTGTGATTCTGTGAATTCAGAAGCATATGCAAGGACTGCAAAGGCCTGTTTATCTGTTCCATTTATGATGTTTGATAGTACAGAACAGGACTCAGGACTTTCTCACTGCTCTTACAGTACTGCAGGTTGTTTCTATGTTTTTGCAGTCCATTCTGTTGCTTGTGGATATCTTTGTCTTCTCCTCCAGCTGGTTGCTGCCTTCAGGACATCAAACATATCTCTGAGCTATTGTGTCATCTGTGTGGATTTTCCAGGCTGTTTTTCTGGTCACATGTTCTATGTATTTATCAGACACAAGTGAAAGAGTAGTCAGTGCTCTGCCATTGCTGCCTTACCTTGCGTTACAAACTGCTAATCCTAATTGCCCTGGCTGCAGCTGAAAATCCCTTTCCCAGAGCATTTTTCAAGATTAGGTTTCTCACTGTATTTCTAGAGGCTGTCAATGATCTTGTTTTTGTCCAAATGTTTGTTTGTTTTCTGAACTTTGGGACATTCATGGGAGATTCACAGAAGCAGTCAAAAGCAAAATACATAGAAGAGATAAGAGAGAGATTTCACAGTACCGACAGAGCAGTGATTGCTTTGGTGAGAGAAAGCCGAAGAGCAGTACTGGCTGCAGCAAGCCAAATTTGGTGCTTCAGTCTCTCAGAATCAGACCTGTCTCTATAAAGGCTGAAATCAGTAGGTTCAGTCACAACTGTGCAACGTGGAGAGCTGTAAGAGATTGTCATACACCTAACATATGTCTAACATACCTTTATTTACTCCTGCTGTGCAAAGCAGCCCTGTTAGATTACTGCTTTGACCTTGACATCAGTGCTGCAAGGTTCTTGTGGTTTTGCACAGGGAACAGCAAGACAAGTACAGCCAATGTGTGTTTCTCTGCTTTATGATTCACTTGGCTGTTGGTCAGGTTCTGTCACACCAGAACCACTCTGGATTTGAAATCCTCCCTGTGCCTTTTTGCACATGTATATGTATACGTATACAGTTAACTGCTGCTCACTTCATTACCGTATTTCCCTCCAAAATGTTTGAGCAAGGTCACAAGGATCTCTGCCCATACAGAACCATAAGCTCAGAATGACTCAGGCAGCAAGGCACATGAACAAAGAAGTGGTTAGGAACAACCATCATGGATTTTCCACAGAGCTCTGGTGGCTGACTTACTTGATTACCTCGAAGAATGAAAACACTAAGGAGAGAGAGTTTTTATGCACCTTGATTCCATAAAGACTTTCAGCAGTGTCCCAATGCATCCTTGTAGCCAAATTGATGCTAGATAGATTGAAAATGACTATAACCTGGGTGGAGTATTCACTGGACTGGCAGGCCTAAAGGGTGATATCGGCTGTGCCAAGTCCATCTGGCAGTGAGCCAGTAGCAGCACCCTGCAGGCTCTTTATTAACAGCCTAGCCAACATCAAGTTAGGTGAGAGCATTTGGCACATTGAAAGGGAGGGCCACTATTCAGAGGGACAAACTGCTTTACAGAATCTTCATTATTTCCAACTGTGGTGAATGCAAGGCCTTGCATCTGGGATGGCTTAGCCCCCCTGCACCTATTCTACACATGAGACAGGTGAAGCAACCCAGCATTACAGTCCAGGGATTGACTGGCTGCAGAGCAGCCTCGATGAAAAGGACTGGGGGGCAGTGGACTAAACACGAGTTCACTGTGCATGCTGACAGCAATGAAAGCCAACAGCCAGCTGGGCAGGGAACTCTTTGCACCACACTGGTGTAATGTGCACCACCAGGACACCACATTTGACTCATTACACCACATCTAGAACTCTGGTCCAGTTCTGGGCCCTCCACTATGACAAAGATATAGATAAGCCTGAGTGCATTTGGCATAAGGCCACCAAGATCTTTGGGGCTGGAGCACCAGAGCTAAGAGAGACCAAGGGAAGTTTTCAGCCTGGAGATCAGATGGTTTCAGGGAGACCTCATAGACCATGGATACTCTACACACTGGAAATACCACCAGAACTGCAAGGGACAACTCATCATAACTGGGGAGAAAAGGGAGAAATAATACAATACCCTATTCCCATATTAAGAGACTATAAACAAAATTTCCTTCGGTGTCTTTGGGGACAAGTCTGTATTTTCTCACTGGAACAAAAGCAGTACAGGTATTAGGGTTACAAAAATTTAAAGTAGGAGAGCAGATAAGGGACAAAAAAAATTCAAATAAGATAGAGATACATTTTAGGTTTGCTTTTTTAAAAACTTTTTACTATTCTTGTTTATTTGGGCTTTCATAAAAATTGGTTAATTCATAATAAAAACATTTGCTTTACTGTATGCCTCACAACTGGTTACAATTGTTAATATTTTTGAAGACATAAGCAAAACGCTAGGTTTTTGAAATTCACAACATCAGACTTTCAAAAAGATGCCTGTATTTCAAAATATTTGGTAATATTAAAAAAATGAATAAAATAAAAATAGAATATGACAAAAATGCTGATAAGCTTATGCAGCTTTATCTATATATTTACCATTGAGAGGTGCAAATACACAATTTTCATCAAAACTTGAATAGAGTTTAAAAAATGCAATGCACAGTGAAAATGTGTACGTATTTACCTACTTATTTCCAGTTAAAACTATTGAAAACTGCTGAAAATTAAGGTAAAAGATATTGAAAGTAAAAAGTCAAACATTGACTGAAATTAACACAGCAGAATAATGACAGAGGAACCTGGTGAAGGGTTTTCTGGGTCAATGCAGAAGAGTACATTCAGCATCCCCAGATATTCTACCCTGTCTGTAATGACATATTCTGAGATGCTACAAAGGATATGAGTATTGTCAAAGTTACACAATTGCTGAATGAGAAGACACCTCTAGCAAGGTATCATTTTCTGCACTTTCAACCACA
>VXAZ01008868.1:0-13854 GCA_013399875.1 Gymnorhina tibicen | reverse complement strand
GCGGCCGGCGCTGTGCCCCCGGCCCCGCCCGGCCCCGCCCGCGGCGGTTCGTGCCCGGCCGCAGCCCCGGCTCCTCCGCCCGTGTCCCCCAGCGCGCAGTAATACACGGCCGCGTCCCCGCGCCGGGGCCGCCGGAGCCACAGCGCGCTGGAACGGCCATCCTCCGACACCGACAGCTGTCCTGCAATGTCCGGCACGTCCTTGGACCTTCTAGAAGTGCCCGCGAGATGTTCGGGTCCTCGGCCCGGGAGCTGACGGTAGAAATGGATGTAATCCTCGATCTGTTTTTTTGGGTGTGAGCAGCTGATGTTGATGCCGGTGCCCTCGGTGGTCTCCAGCAAGGCCTCCTGTTGTACCTGGGCTCTGACCGCAGCCACTGCTGGGGAGAAAAAAAAGGACAAACTCAACTCCTACATTCTCCCCAACCCTGCCCAGAACAAAACCCCGCAGAAGCAGTCAGGAATATACAGAGATGATGATGAGAATAGTTTCCAGAGGATGTCAATATGTGCAGGAACGGAAATGTCCATTAATAATAACTACATAAAATACGCAAAAAGACACAGAGGAAAGGAAGTTACAGGAATGGTTGGCCAAAGAAGAGAGGGATGAGTTTTCTGAGGCAATATGGAATGGTGCAGAGGAAAGGATGGATTCGAGGATGGTTATGGGACAGAGATCCGTGAAGAAGCGAGAGGGGACCTGCGGGGTCGCCGCCAGCCCCACCCCCGCGCACCGAGCAGCACCGCCGCCAGCGCCGCCAGCCCCGCGCCCCGACACCGCCGCATCCCGCCGCTCCGCCGCCCGAGCATCGCTGCCCCTGCCAGCCCCAGCCCTGTGCTCTGCCCGTGCCGCCTCCTTTTCTCTCCTCTGCTCTCCATCGCCTCCAGCTCCGCCCCGGGGCTGAGCTCTGCGCCGGCACTGCTCGAGTTCTTGCCCCGGCTCAGAGCACTCACGGGCTTCGCACGGGCACAGCTTGGTCTTCCGGCAAATGGACTCTTCCCCTCCTCCAGCAAGAATATCCCAGCGAGAATCGGCCTCCACAGCGCCAGCTGCAGCCTGAGGCAGCAGCAGGGCCCTGAACCAGGAGATGGAGTCACTTCCCGGAGCTGTCTCACCTCAATGGACCTCTCAGCTGATTCCCGCTCTCTGCGATGGTTCTTGGGGCTGTTTGTCATGGGAGAGAGAAATCGGGAGAAGGTTAGAAATGGAGGGAGGCTGGGATGCTGATCAGGTGGCATCTGGACTCAGGGCCTGGGCAGTAGCTGCATAGGAGCTGGTGGCTCTTTTTGGGCCCTGACAGGATGAGGCCAACCAGCCCTCACACATCTCTGCAGAGCCTCCACCTCCTGGCCCTGCATGTTCTTTGACTCCTGATGTAGTGACAGGCTGCTCCTCATATATCCTTATATTTTGCCTCTTCCCTTCCCTCTCTCCAGGTGCCCCTCATACCCCAAGACATATCCTGCATAGAGAAGTGCCAGCCCTGCGGCCCCACCCCGCTGGGCAGCAGCTGCAATGAGTGCTGTGTCAGGCAGTGCCAGGACTCCACCATTGTCATTGAACCCTCGCCTCTGGTGGTGACCCTGCCCGGCCCCATCCTCAGCTCCTTCCCACAGAACACCGTGGTGGGATCCTCCACCTCCGCTGCCGTCGGCAGCATCCTCAGCAGTGACGGAGTGCCCATCAGCTTCGGGGGCTTTGACATCTCCTGCATCACCAGCCGCTATGGTGACAACAGTTGCCTCTGCTAAATAAGCTGTCAATGGCCTCAGATAAGGATACCAAGGAACTCAGAATACGAAGCTGGACAGAGGATCAAGCTTTTTGTCATTGTTTTAAGAGCAGGTCATTCCTGATTTGCCTTGCCAGGGCAAACTTGAAGGGATCAACCTGAGGAAGTTGATACTGCGTTCTCTGAAAACTTGGCCACTGTCTACCTCTCCTCTCTTTCAATCTCACCCTTTCTCACTCTTGCCTTTGTTCTTTTGTGTTTCCTTCAAAACCTGCTGTGAGGACCCCAGAAACCAGCACGCTGGACTGTCCCCTGTTGCTGGACAGGTCAACAGATTCCCTGTGGGAACTCTGCCACAGGAAAAGGGAAGAAATTCTTGCCTGTTTCTGCTTCTATTCATGCTTGGAGTCTCTACTTAGAGTGACCTCATTTTCACCTTTGGACACATTAAAAACTTGCTGCAACCTTGCCTGTGTCCTTTAGTTGTCTTTCATCTGTGCATTAAGTGCCAAGCAGAAAAGCCATTGGTTGAGAGGCACAAGGGGAACCCTTCATCATTCCTAGTGGCACTGGGGGGGTGGGACAAATTGCAATGAAACTTCTTTTCCAGCACTGCTTCCAGGCACTGAGGCATCGCAGAATTTCATAGAATTTTAGGCTGGAAGGGTCTTCTGAATTTCTCCTGGTCCAATTCCGTACAATGAGTAGTGACACCTTCCACTAGCCCAGGTTGTTCAAAGCCCCACCCAGCTTGACCTAGAACATGTACAGGGATCTATCATCTCTCCGGGCAACATATTCCTCTGTATTATCACCCTCTTTGTAAAAAATTTCTTCATAACTAGTCTGAATCTACCATCTTCTAGTTTAAAGCTGTTTTCCCCTGCCCTTTCACACCACACTCTGCTAAAATATTTATTTTAAGCCCCCTTTACATACTGAAAGGCTGCAACAAGGTCTCCTCAAAGCCTTTTCTTCTCCAGGCTGAACCAGCCCAATTGTTTCTGCCTGTCCTCATAAGAGAAGTGCTCCTGCCCTCAGATCGTTTTTGTGACCTCCTCTGGGCTTGCTCCAAAAGGTCCATATCTTCCCTCTGCTGAGGACTCCAGAGCTGGAGGCAGTATTCGAGATGGGGGTCTCAGTGTAGAGGATCAGAATCAGGAAACAGTTAGCTCTCTGGGCTGCAAGAGCACATTTACAGCTCATATCCAGCCTTTCATCCATGAAGGAAGACATCCCTAGTTATTCCACTGCCAATGGCTGTCAGTCCTTGCCTATCTGCGTCTCCTCTCAGAAATACCGCTTGGACCTGAAGCACATCATACAATCAGGAATCCTGAAAACTGCTGTTCTCTAGAAGAGAACTGCAGGCATGTGGGAAGCCTGAGGAGGTCAGCATTTCCACAAGTTTTTGAGGAAGAGTGCTCCTCTTGCTTTGTGTGAAGCCGTGCCGGGCAAGAAGGCTCATAAGCCAAAAAATGGCAGGAATTGGGAATCGGTTAAAAGCCTTGGAATGGTCTAAATTCCTTACTCCACTGCCCCTCTCCTCCATCACCTGATCCAGGGGCCATGGTCAGTGTGCCTGGTCATGGGCAGCAGATACAACTTCCCCATGCAGCCCTCTCCCCCTGCAGCACAGCCTCTGACCTGGCTCACCTGGTGCTCCTTGTGTAGGGCTGAGGTGTTCCCGGGCAGCATTGGGATCGGCTACAGCAGGCCCCACGCTGGAGTCCCCTCTCCCTGTGAACCCAACACCCATCAGGTGAAGCCAGCCCCGGGACAGGGAGTGGCGGCAAAACACGACAGGGCTTTGTTCTGCCTTGTCTTGCCCCAGGACAGAGCAGCTTTCAGGAGGCCCAGGAACTCTATGGCCCCACAGGTGTCACAACCCAGGCACAAGTGCACTTCTACCCCAGACAGGGTCTGTGGGAGTCAGAGCAGAGTCAGCAGGGACTCTGGGACAGGGAGTACTAGGACCAAGCCCACCTAGACCCAATTCAACCATGGGCTCAGCTCCACCTTGGTCCCTGCCAGGGGCTCTGTGAGAGCACAGGCCTAGCACAGGCCTGTCCCAGCTCTGTGCTCTCAGTGCCTGGGTCTGGCCTGAGCTACTCTTGTTCTCCTGACCTAGCCAGGCCCCTTCACCACCCACAGCAGTCACAGGATGGACCCTTTACATGGGCCTCTCTTGAGTCTGGCCTTGCCCTGAGCCCCAGCACCAGCTCTGGCCCTGCCACTCCTGCCCAGATCTGGCCCTCCTGGGACCTCCTGCACATCTGTAGAACAGATTAGGGCAATAATCAACAGATACTTATGGGGCAGAATTATCTCCTGTCTAAGACAGAGGTCTGAGATGGACAAGATCTCTTGCTGTTTCTTGGAGTCCTACACCAAGGACGTATTTCTAGGCACTTCCTTCAACAACTGGCTCCCGAAGGCCTGCATTTCCTCAGGATGGGTGATGAATACCTGAGGTGCTTCCACCATCACTGATGAGCTCAGCCTTGGCCAGCAGTGGGTGGATCAGTCTTAAAGACATCTGGTGTTGGCTCCCCCACAACCAAAACCCTGCCATGCAACCCAAATCCAGAGGGTGCAAGGCAAACAGAGCCAGGCGCTTCTCTGAGGTGCCCAGTGACAGGACCACAGGCAACGAGAACAGGCCAGAACACTGGAAGCTCTGTCTGAAACATAGGAAAGACCTTCTTATTGTTGAGGGTGACCAAGCACTGGCTCACATTGCCCAGATTACCTGAGGATTCTCCCTCCTTGGAGATACTGGAAAGGCATAAGGGGAGCTTTAGGAATAAGAGAATGAAACCCAACAGTGCAGCCCAAAAGCCCGAGAATCTGAACACAAGTGAACACTGGGGCAAGTTGGGAGGCATGGAGGAAAGGAACACGGCATATCATTTTGCAGCGGTATCATGGCATATCCTTGAGTGACCAGTCAAGGGTTGAAGTGCTGGGAGCAGCCAGGCCCCTTCCTGTCAACAAGGCCGCAGACAACACCACCAGTGAGCTCCAGGCCAACCTCACTTCCCTGCACTGCACCCATCCAGCACATGAGCTGAGGATTCTGCAGACACTGACACATTCCTGCCCTGGAAATCCTGAGGCATCTCAATCCCAGCACTCAGAAGAAGTCTCCATGAAGAAATGTGCATGACATAAGCCAGGAAATGAAAAGGTGGCAACACGGAAAACAAGCATCCAGCCCATGTCATTAGCTGGGATGTTTTCCATACATTATGAGTACCTTAGGAAATTACCACTTTCATAGAAGCCACCTCTGGGCCCAGGGCAACTCAGAGCCACCATAAAAGCCAGCCCAGCTTCATGCTCTCTCATCCACTTCTCCTGCCTCCTTCTCCTTGGGACCCAGGTGAGTCTGAAGCTCTTTTCCCCTGTCCTTTTCTGGTGAAGCAGATGTGTGTTCCTATAGCCTGTGAGAAGTCTTAGTGCTGCTGCTGCTGAGGGGTCAGAGAAGAGCTAAGGTGTGACTTAGAGAGTGTCAAGGATTTGGCTGAGGGAACTCTTTATTGAAGAAATAAGGTGACACTTTGCAGTACTGTGTCAGGATGAGGCTGAAAACCCCTTTCTCTCACTGCTCAGTTTCTCCCTTCTGGCTTAGCAGGTACCATTGAAATTCTTGCAGTGGGGTGATGGACTCATGGCTGATGGCTCCTCACATGTGCCTGTGCTCTGTTTCCTTCCCTTCCCTCTCTCTCAGGTGCATCTGCAGCCCCAAGACATGTCCTGCTACACCCCATGCCGGCCCTGCCAGCCCTGCGGCCCCACCCCGCTGGGCAGCAGCTGCAATGAGTGCTGTGTCCGGCAGTGCCAGAGCTCCACCGTGGCCATCCAGCCCTCACCCGTGGTGGTGACCCTGCCCGGCCCCATCCTCAGCTCCTTCCCACAGAACACCGTGGTGGGATCCTCCACCTCCGCTGCCGTTGGCAACATCCTCAGCTCTGGCGGAGTGCCCATCAGCTCCGGGGGCCTTGACCTCTCCTGCATCACCAGCCGCTATGGTGGCAGAAGGTGTCCTCCATGCTAAAGCCACTGGTGCAGCGCTCACAAGGACCCCCAGGAATCCAGAAGCTGATGCTGGACTGAGGACAGAGCTCCTGGCCATCGAATTCAGAGATGCTGAGCAACCAATGCTGCCCTTCCGAAGGAGGGCGGGTGGGGCTCTCTGAAACCATGGTCAGAGTTTGCTTTCCCCGCCTTACTCTCTCTCCCACCTCTCTCTTGTCTTCCATACTTCTGGACTGTAAGCCTCTCTGGGGGATCTGCTAACTGCTGCCCACTGTGGGGCAGGCAGATGGATGCTCCATGGGATCTCCTGTGTTGGTGATGGGCAGAGACTTCCAGCAGTTGCATGTGGTCTCCCACCACCACCAGCAGCCTCCTCTATGAGGGAACTCATTTCCCACTTCAATGACAATAAAGCTTTCTGCATCTCACCCTCAGCCTCCACGTAATCCTTTTTTGATGTCCTTGTCTCAAGTTGCTGAGACCAGAAGGCATTGCCATGGGTGGTGGAGGAAAAGGTGGGGACACAAGTGGACCATTGATTATTCCCAGAGGAAGGGGAGGGTGGGAAACACAGCACTGGGGCCCTTTCAGGCACTGTCCCTTGGAGCTGAGGAAGACATCCCTGACTTCTCCACGGATAGCAGGGATCAGGTTCAGCCTTTCAACATTTCTGCTCAGATACAACTCCTTGGTCTCAGAGCACGTCCTGCAGATGGGGAGGACCTGTCTTCAGGACCAGATCTAACAGACTCTGTAGACTCTTCCCACAGTCAGTGATAGGACATTAGGTCACCCAGGAGACTTATCCCATCCCAAAGCAGATGTGCAAAGGAAATGGCACAAACCACCTTTCTGAGACACAGATCCTGCAGCTGACCAGTGGTGGCCTCTGAACTCCCCAACTAGGACAAGCTCACAGCAGGGCCTGCATACCTGGTCATGTGTACATGGCTTGTGTCACTAAGCAATCACAAGTGAACCCACAGGCTCCAACACCTCCATCACATGGCTAATCCCCACATCCATGTCCATGGATAGGACAGATAGATAGCTGGGAGATGGTTTCATGGTCAGAAAATAGGCTCAAGCTGAGCAGTTTACTCCCATTAGTGGCATCTCCACCTCATGCCAAGTACAGGTCAGTTTTCTCTCAACCACACTGAAGCCTGGGACACAGGACTTGCAGAAAATATCAAGTCCAACAGCTGTGTGGTGGTCCTGGATAGTGCAAACAGACTCTCTCTGGAGATGAATCTATCTCAAGATGCCTAGAGAAGTGTGTGTATTTTTGTATGTGTGTGGTCTAAGGCAGCTCTCTAGTTTATCTTGAGTGTCAATAGAAGAAAAATAGGTGTTTGTAGCCTGGATTGCCTGATCTGTGAGAGACAGCATTTTTTGTAAGAGTTGAACTAAGGCTTGAGAGTGCCTGTTTCTCTCAGCTGATGATGAATTGAGCAAAGATGAGTACCTCAGTTGAAGACACCTTCTCTGGAGTCTGGGGAAATCAATTTTCCTCTACTAATGTCTTGTCTGATTTTGAACTCAGATCTTTACTTAGTTCTTCACTTCAATGAAGGCTGAAGACAGAGGCCTTAATTGCATTTAGAGGCTCTGAAATGAGGTAGGTGAACCCCTTACCTCACAGTCTCTGTATTCACGTGCCCATATTTGCCTTTAGTTACTTCCCATCCTAGAGGTTTCACAGCCACCTTAGTATCCAGTACCAAATACTTGACACTTCCAGTCTCTTGGAACATGACTATTTCAGACATCTCCACATGAGATGAGTTCCTGACAAGGTTCTCATACCACAGCTGCAGGCAGAAGACAAACACCCAGCCTAGCAGCCACTTAAGCGATTGCATTGCTGTTCTTTAATTGGCCTGTGTGAAGAGAGAGTACTCTATCTCTGACAAGCCCATAAAACCTCCCAGAGGTCAAACTCCCTGGGGCACACCAGACGGAAAACAGAAAACAGTCTCCTAGGTGTGGCCAGCTGGAGCTTCATTGTGTTAATGAGGTGGGTGTGGGGATGTTATTATGCTAATGACGCTGGCGACTCTCTGGTGTATATTCTCGCTATATGAAGCTAAGCTGAAGAGAGTTTGTACTTTGTGTGTGTGCACACAAAGCTCCCTTTAGTGGAATTACAGTGGTGGCTGTGAGAGGCAAAAGATCAGGAGTGCAAGCTGTCAGATCCTACTGGATGGAGAGGAAACAAGGTCAGGCAGTTGCCATCAGCTTGAAGTGAGTCGGCAAGGGGAGAGCTGCTCATCCACACACCTTCATCTGAATTGAGAGTTCCCCCCAAAAAATCTACCTCTTTCCAGTGCTCTCCATTAGCCAAGGGGACCATGGCTTCCTTGGGAGGATGATGCATGAAAAAATGTCATTTGGATCATTTCCACTGGCAAATCTGGTGAGTGAAGCCTGCCCAAAACATGTAGCACAGACTTCCAATGCCTTGCATGTTTAAGGAGAGCTGACATAAGGGGGATTTCTTTAGTCTTTAAGTACATGAGATTTCTGGTATATATTGCTGTGGAGGAAGATAGGAGAGAAAGAGATGATTCAGATGGTGATTTAGTCCATCTGTCTTCCATATCCACCTGAAGATGAGATATGTTCTTCCTAGAGAACTGATCAAGAATCCTGCCTTGTCTGCAGGAACAGGTCAGCAGAGCTGCCTTTAATGGGATTCAACTCTGAGGATTTTGCCTTCAGTCACTGAGGCTAAATATCTCTGCCCAAGCTGAGATGTCTAACATCCATCTAAGGTGCTCACTAGACTCCTGCCTTAGACCTCAGAGACAACCTGGCACTTCTAGAGGGCTTTTAGCCATGTGTATATAAGATAAAATGAGCTATGCCTCCCTCCTGCTTTTTCTCTGTCTGTGAAGAAAGGAGCGGGGTAAGCTGAGGAGCTGAGATAGGAGTATTTCACTGTAGTGTTTCAGCTTGGTCAGCAGAAATCCTTCCCCTGACGCTGAGTAGGCAAAATGGCAAAGAGGTGAATTGCACCCCTAGTAGCTATGCTGTGAAGCAGACATCAGTGCAGGAAATTGAGGTATTTGCAAAAGCTTCCTGTTCTGAGACTTGGAAGAAAGCAAACGCAGGAGACCTTGAGCAGTGACTGTCATACTAACCTGCTGCCCTATGCAGCTGCAGCTCAGTCTCAATCCCTTGTAATAAACTGACCTAGAAGTGGTGGGAAAACCTCTTGCAGTGTCACATTATCCTGACAGTATTTGTATTCCTCAGTTGCATTTGCTGATATCACACCTCAGTATTGCCTGCCTTGGAGAGTATAGGTTATGCTATTTGCTTCCTACTTCTAACAGCTTTTCCCATAGCTGGAGTGCCTCAGCCTGTTGTCCATAGTTTCCTAAGCGGGATTTTCATCTCAGAAAAGTGACTACATTCCCCGTGTTGTAAAGGAGGTGCACAATCTGATAAATAATTCTCCAAGTGTTCATTTGTTGGGTTAGGCCTGATTTTCAGGGTCAGATCTAGTTGTCCAAACATGTTTCATCACGGAAGGATTTCTCTTAGGATTTTAAATTGGGATAAATGCCATTTTCCCATGTTGTGCACCAACTGCATTTTCAGGGATGGTAATTTTGTTTTGCTACTTGTAGCATCTGAAGGACCAGCACAGGCATGCAAACTTTCACAGAAGCTTTTCTTTCTTTGCAGATGGACCTCAACATTTGGAAGGACATGGCAAATGGGACAAGTGTGGAAGAATTCATCCTTCTTGGCTTCCCAGGCACACGGCAATCCCGGGTCTCCCTTGTGGTGGTATTTGCACTGATGTACTCCCTGACAGTAATAGGCAATGCATCCATCATAGCCCTTGTGTGGAGAAGCAGCAATCTACACACCCCAATGTACTTTTTCCTCTGTAATCTCTCCTTTCTGGAGATCTGGTACACTACAGGTGTTGTTCCCAAAGCCATAGGGGTCATGCTGGGGACTAGCCAGACCATCTCCTTCAGTGTCTGCATCCTCCAGCTGTTCTTTCTTCTCTCTCTAGGTTCCACTGAATGTTTTCTCCTTGCTGTCATGGCCTATGACCGCTACTTAGCCATATGCTACTCCCTGAGGTACAGCTCCCTCATGAACAGTGTCCTCTCTGTTAGGCTGGCACTCAGCTCCTGGCTGGGAGGCTTTTTGTCCATCTCCCTTCTGGCCTTTCTGACATCCAGCCTGACTTTCTGTGGGCCAGATGTCATCAACCATTTTCTCTGTGATATAGATTCCTGCCTTGCCCTCTCCTGCAGTGATACATGGCCTGTGGAGCTGGCAACCTTCCTTGTCTCCATAATTGTTGTGGTGGCCTCCTGTGTGGTCACCCTGGTCTCCTACACGTACATCATCTCTTCCATCCTGAGGATCCAGTCTGTCCATGGCCGGAAGAAGGCCTTTTCCACCTGCTCTGCCCATCTCAGTGTTGTCACGATCTGGTATGGCTCCGTCATGTTCCTGTATGTCAAGCCATCGGCCCAGAAATCCCTGGATCTGAACAAAATCGTGAATACGTTTAACACAGTGGTAACTCCTTTGTTAAACCCCTTCATTTACACACTCAGAAACAAAGAGGTGAAACTTGCTCTGGTACGGGCTTTCCAGAAGAAGTGAAATGACTTTTCAAAGGGCATCAGTTGAACAAACAGATTCGTTCCCTCCCTCCCATGACTTCTGCCCTGCAGAAGATCCCCACTGATGTGTAGCTCTGTGTGGGCATCGCAGGCAGTGAGAAGCCACCAATTCCCCAATGAGCTCATATCAACTTACAGCCATCTCTGGCTGGGCTGAGCCTCAGTTCTGCTGCTCCCACCACCCTCTGTTCATTCCCGGTGAATTCAGAATGCCTCCCAGTCCTTTAAAGTGCTGTGCTTGGAAAGGGTCACAAATCCCATCTGTAAATGGTTCTGTAACAGAGCTGGAGGAGTGGTACTCCCACAGGTTTCTACCCAAGTTTGCCAAGTGCCTCATTTTTTCAGGGGTCATCTGAATCTCCTAAAGAAATCCCAGCAACTTCAGGAAACATTGCTTTAGGAAACAGACATGTGTTTCTCCATTTAGCCTGAAGTTTTGTGGATGTATCTATGCCACATTCTTGTAGCTATTTCATCAAATCATACTCTGATTCAAGATAAAATTTGGCAATGTCTGATATCTCTACCTATAGCCATTATTCCTAGCATAAGACTGCAAACAAAATTTGCATAATTCCTCTTCCTTCCTCGCCTTAGTATCTGAATCTACTCTCTTATTTTTAATTAAAATTATGCAAAATGGTGTGCTTCATACTAGATGTGTCTGAGCATTTCCACATCTAAAACCCCACATCATTTTTAGCAGTACATTGTTCCACCCATTTTGGGCTTTGTTGTGGAAAAACTTTAATGTGATTGGCAAAGCATTCAAAGTGCAGAGCTGTGGAAGGCTGGCTGGGAAGCAAGTCTCTCTTTACACTCATTGGGAGGATATTAGCACTTCCAAACAGCATTTGCTTTTCCCCTCCCAATTTTCATTTCAGAACAGTTTAATCATGTTCTTAAAGCTTTTCTTTCTGCACACTGACAGTGAAGATAGTCCATGTAACCACTTCATAACGAGGAGGCATCAATACGGTAGACACACCTTTATGGAGAAGGTGGGATTAATTTCACCTGAGTGTAGAGCTCTCTGAGGGAGATGATTGAGTCTGAACTGAACATCTACTCCTCCCTTCTAGAAGCGATGGCACTTCTGGAGGAGATTCACAAACCTCCTGCATCCACCTGGGCACTTGGCGCTCAGACCTGTATCCAGGCCCAGGCACCACTGCCCAAGGACAGGCTGATTCCCACTCTTTGTCAGCTGTGCTCTTTTTCAGTGGCATTTCGGAAAATGGGTGGGACAGCAGAAAGAGCCTGAGACTTGATTTATCCTCAGACAGACATCACTGCTTGTCATTTCTGCCTAGGAATGATGCATTTTGGAGAGGATTGTGTATTTGGAGTATTGAAGCCCCCTACAGTCCTGGAAAGCAACAAAAAGCAGGACCTGAAAATGTCCAAGCAATCCAAGACACAGCAGAGTGCAGGACACTGAGAATTCCTGCTGTGAATTCCTCATCAACACTGCTTAGAGCCCTCTGAGATAAACAGGGGCATGCAAAATCTCACACAGGGCTGTCAGAGCAGACCAATGTCACTTAGGAGAGGCAGGCTGTCTGAGAGAGGAACAGCCGCAGGAAAACAAATGAGTACCCTGAGATTTTTCAGGTGAAGGAGATGATACTTCAAGAGCAACAGACTCAAGTTCAAAGGGTGGGATCTATCTGGAAACTCAGCACCCTTGAGCTGAGTTTCCATAAGCAATGCTGTAGTGGGATTGCCTGAAAATAGGTCCCCAGAACCCCTACTTTAGCTCATGGGAGAAAAGGAGATTACTGAGATCTCCTGATCACTGAGATCATCACCAGCTGTTGAACAGAGAAACTGGCATGGACTCGGGAACACAGCAGCTCCCTCCAGCACTGGTGATTTCCCTGAAAAGAAGGAGAGACATGAAAAAGAGTGGTACCACTCTCTGGCAGTGGATGAGTGCAGGAAGAATCTTGTCCAGAGTCTGGCTGATGGCTGTTTTCCACTTGCTGATGCAGGGTAAGGAAGGGCCCTTCCCATCTTGGGCTACTGTGACCACAATGGCAAAACCATAAGAGCAGTTGTGCCTCCTAACAAAGGCCTCATTCTCTGGCTGTGGCCATCAGTGGAGGTCCACAGAGAGTAGGAACAGGAAGAAGAGCTGGTAGGATACTTGCTCTGAGAATTCCAGTGTTATCTTAAGCAGAGGGCATTGACAAGGCTGGTTTGGCTTGTTTATGGTGTAGCCTCCAATAGGTCTGCCCCAAGTCAGGTTTCTTTAACAGTTTTCATCATAAAAATCCCTGAATCTAGAAGCAACTGTAAAAGTTGCATGAGTATGTGCTTCACAGCAGCACAGCCTCCACTTCCAGGGATGGGGCAGCTAGAGCTTCTCCAGACAACCTGTGCCAGGTCCTCACCACCCTCAGAGGGAAGAATTTTTTCTTAGTAACTACATGAGTCTATCCTGTTTGAGTGGGAAGCCATTCCCCCTTGTCCTGTCACTTCACGCCCTTGTAAAAAGTCCATCTTCATCTCTCTTGGATCCTCTTTGGGCCCTGGAATGTGATTTAAGTTATCCCCAGGACCTTCTCCTGGCTCAACACATCCATCTCTCCCAGCCCTGTCTCCATAGCAGAGGGGCTACAGCCCTCTGAGCATCTTCATGGCCTCCTCTGGACTTGCTTCAGCACCTTCACATCCCTCTTATGTGGGGGCCCCAGAACTGGACACAGCACTCCAGCTGGGGTCTCACAAGAGCAGAGTAGCGGGGAAGAACCACCTCCCCAGACCTGGTAGTCACTCTTCTTTTGATGCAATACAATTCTGGGATATAATTGGCTGCCAGGGCTGCATGTGCACATTGCAGGCGATGTCCAGCCTCTCATTCACCAGTACACCCAAGTCCTTCTTGGCTGGGCTGCTCTCAGTCTACTCATTACCCAGTCTGTGTCCAACCCACATTCAGGACTTTACACTTGGCCTTCTTCAGCTTCATGAGGATTGCATGGGCCCACCTCTCTATCCTGTAGAAGTCAAGGTTGTAGGAACACAACACACTGTGGACTCTGCTGAGGACACCTGGGGACAACTGCATCAGGGTTGGAGCATTGTGAGGAAGGACAAGGAGCCAGACAAGCCCATGACATTTTCTGTGCTGCACAAAGTGGGGATGAGTTAAAACAAGCTAGCATTTTTTCCTGATAGCAGAGTTAGGAAGGTAGGGGCCAAAACCAGTTGCACAGTCCATGGACACAGGGAGCGAAGAAGTGACCATAAGGAGGGAAAGACAAGGATAGGACATATCCTCATGCACAGGAGTCCTTGGGCATCCAGTTGAGAATTGCTGGAACACAAACAACCCCACCAGAGTTATACAGACTGTTACATGCCTGGTCTGGGCCTATCAGCACATCAACTGAGTCTTCTGCCTGCACTGCT
>VXAZ01008863.1:0-89326 GCA_013399875.1 Gymnorhina tibicen | reverse complement strand
TCAAAGGCCTTACAGAAGTCATCTCTTGGTCTTCCCTTGTCAACTTTTGCAGTCACCCCATCACAGAAGGTGACCAGTTTAGCCAGGCACAATTTGCCCTTATTGAGGCTGTGCTGGCTGTCTCAGACCACCTCCTTGTTTTTCATGTGCCTTAACATTTCTTCCATGAGGATCTGTTCCATGATCTGCCCAAGCACTGAGATAAGGCTCAAAAGTCTAATTCCCCAGACCTTCCTTCATCCCCTTATTGAAAATAGGCATGGTGTTTCCCCTTTTCCAGTCACTGCGGATTTTGTCTGACTGCCATGAGTTCTCGAATATCATGCAGGAGGCATGCACCAGACAGGTTTTGTGGCAGCTAGGACAAAAAAGAGGCGGGGAAGTGGTTATGACGGCCAGCACTTCGTACTCTCCCCTTACACCATGTTTCCATTGGAAATGGGGTAGCAAATACCCTTTTCACCATCCACCAAAACAAACAAAAGCACTTTTAAATTTCCAGCATCTTCAGGTTTTGGCAAGGGTGCAGACACAACCATTGCAGTAGCAATAGTTAACATAGCATTAGGCTAAGGGAGAAAAAACACCAGTTAGCAAGCTTGGAGTGAAAGCGTACACTGTCCTCACATTACACAGTTGAAGGAGGTTTAGTTAATTAAAATACATGAAGCCTGGATTATGCGAATGATGAAATGTTGTCAGTTTGACAAACCCTAAATTTGACCTATTTGCCTATTTGAAGAAAAACATCAGGATAAAAAGTTCTCTTTTCCCCTCAAAACTACTTTCCGTATGAGTCAATGAAACAAACATATTTTGTTTGAAATGTCTTACTTGGGCATTATTTACACCTGGGTTCCAGTGGCCTGGACATGAAACTTGAATGGAAATTTACACTCAGAAACCATGAAGACAGAGGTGATTTTTTATATGTCCAGTACAACAAAGTAGAATTTTCTACAGAAGACTTATAAAGATATTATTTAGCATTTACTTTAGTAACCAGTCCCATAAAAATACAGAGTACTGTGCATGAAATCATTCTGATAATGCCATTAAATATACAGTATGTGTATTCAAACTGAAACATGTCACTTAACTGGGCAGGGGGGAGAACAAGTTGGTAAGGTCATGTGTTGTCAGCCTTCCAGCTATGTTTTGAATAATGATTTGCAAGCTTCTGAATAAGTATATTATCTCTTAACCATCTTTACTATTCCCAGCTTTCCTGATGTTACAGGCAGGCAGCTTTAAGTAAGCACTTGTCTGCACAAGCACACTATCCACCACTGACACTGGATCGTGGTTGAGGCAGGGTCAAATAAACTATCAGCCTGAGACTGGAACAAAAACCCCTTGGCTCTACAGCTGCCTTTGAAACAGTAGGAAGAAATTTTGTCTTTGGTGGCACAGCAAGGAAAATGATTCTGCACTTCATGGCAGAGGTGTAGATGCCAGCAGCAGGTGGGTGTTGCTAGCACAGACAAACCTGGAGCACACATTTTCCCTTGTCCTCCTGCAGTCTTCACATGGACCACAGTGCCAGCTACTGTTGCTGCCAGGACTTGTGAATGATTCTTTGTTCAATCCCTTAACAGATCATTAAGGTATTATCTTGTTTGTGTATCTGTTTGCTCTGGCTTCAGGGTACTTTAGAGCAAGATTTTAATTACCACCTCCATCACATTAAGATATTACATGGAAGAAAATATCCTTGAAAGCCTCCAAAGGGCAAAACTCCCTCTTCTGCACTCACACCTTTTTACTAGCCTCTCGATCCTCCTCAGACCCAGGACTACTAAATTTGCAGTGCCAAAATTCTCATTAGCTTTAGGTACTGGGAGAAAAAAGCAACAGCTAGGAATGACTGATACATTTAAAAGATAAGAGCACAAACCAGTGTCAGAAAAGGCTCCTGTCCTTAGCTTCTGAAAAAGGGGTCAGTAAGATCAGCATGACTATAGAAGTCAGACCTACCCTTCTGCTTTGTTTCCAGGCAAAGACATGCATCAACTGGACACCCATTCTGCTCACAAGGGGCTCCTTTTGCATGGAGTAATACCTGGGTAGTGTCTAAATAGTTCTACACATCCTTCAAAATTCACCTCTGTCCCCTCAGCAGACAGGGTCTGACCAGGAGTTGCAGCATGCCCTGCACTCCCAAGACAGCAGAAGAAGACAGAAACTGGGATGGGTGGGTGTTGCCATCCTATTTCTGTCCCTACCTCAGGTTAAATGTGCTTATTAATTTAATAATTGATATGCAGAAGTCTTCCAAGTGCTAATTTGCATTGACTAGCAGTATAGTTTCAAGAAGGATGCAACACTGCTTTCCAACAAGCTGTAAAAATCCTACAGGTGTTAAACAGTGTAGCTGCAGTCCTACTGCATGAAAAAACACGAGAGTGTCCCAAAGCACCAGGAAGGTTCTGCCAACACCTCTCCTGCCTTCAGCAGGTCTTCAGACCAAAGCTTTTCAGGACATTTATTTTCATGCTGCTTTTGCAACCATGTCTTGAGACTGAGTCAGTTTCCTGCTGGTCTGCCTTCCTCTGACTGAAAATATTAGAGCCAATGCATCACAGTGGAGATATGCAGGATGAGAACAGACTTCTTCCTGAGCTAGTATGACTGTGTGAGCTATCACACAGACACTTTCCTCGCTGAGCAAAGTGTTTTCTTCCAGGATGAATTCAGAGGGGTGTTAGCCCATATCCTGCTCTCTCTAAATTGTCGGTAATGCAATTTGCTTCTCTACTTAGCCCTGAAAATTGAACCTAATGAAGAAGACTTCTAGCCCCAGGATTTTCCCAGTCATGCTGGCTGAAAGATATATTGTCCCCTCAGCAATAAGGCAGGAATTTATGCTGCCTGAGAGAAATGTGCCTGTTTTGGCTCAGGAAGAGAGGCTCAACTTTGTCTTCACAATGGTTGCCCTTCAGCTCTGTGACCCTGAAGAGCCATCAAGGATCTGTAGACCTTGGGTGTTTCAAAATAAACATAACTATGGCTTGAGGATCTCGTCATAAAACAAAACTATCAGTCCCTAATCCATTAGTTTAGGGTTGTTTGTCTTCTCTGCAGAGATTTGCTACAGGCCCATAATCCTCAAGGCCGGACAGGTTTCCAAACAGATCCCATAACCTGATCAGCTGGACTGGACAAGTTTGGAAAGTCCCACGTGCCACAGCTATGCACAGAGCACTGAGTCAATAAAGACTACACTCACTGAACTGCCAGAGTACTGGGTCTGCAATCAGCTTTGGCTAGGATTTGTAGCTAGCACGTCTCAAAATGTGTCAAATTGGTTCAATGTATCTTTACTTTTCAACTTACTGCCACGTGTACAGTACTCTGCTTCAGTTCCAGGACACCTGGAAAGCAACAGAGGATCCAAGGAGCAGCTACAGACAATAGTCCACACAGAGGATTTTGCTCTTTCCCTCCGTACATTGTAATCACTTGCCAGCAAATGAAAGAATTACAATGAAAAATCTTCCCAAAAATACATGACATTCAAATCAAAATATCTTCCAGCTCTAAATTAGGAGAGAGTCCTACCTCTAAAGAAATTATTACTGTTTAGCAGAAGGAAAATGTAAGGTTATTTTTAAAAGATTTAGAATATAAACCATTTACATTAAAAAAAAAAATTAAAAATCAGATTTGCAAGAAAATCTGCAAAGAGGCTCAGCTTCTAACACCATAAAGATATGACACAAAAAATAGTACAATACACATGGAACACATGGGGAGCCTTCTCTCCTTCGCTTCAGACTGTAGTTACCCCTGTCACAGAGGACAAAGCCAGCAGCTCACTCTTGCCATGTCACATCCCATGTGCTGCTAGGTGCTTCACGGAAACCACTGTTGGAGTGATGAGGACATGTCTAAGAGGTGGAAACACACCTTTGTCACACGGGCTGACTAACCCAGCCAAGTAACTGATTAAAAGCTGCGAAGACTGGCAAATTGGATTTTAACTGCTCTTGACTGCTAGATTTTGAACTCAGACCTCTCTGAAGTACCTAAATTAATGCTCTTACCTGACATTGAACTCCAAGTTATCTTTACATACTCTTTCAACCAGAGCCACTTCTTTGTGCAAATACCCCTCGCAATATACACATAACCTGACATGCTTTTGAATACTCTGTAAATGGAAGAAAATTGCTCTTGGAGGACTATTCTCCTCATAGGGACCCAAACCCCAAAGAAGCACTTTCCTGCACATAAGCAAGAAATACGTAAAGCCTATCTTCTTTAGCATGAGGAGCAGAACTCCAGTTGGGCTGAGTCAGGCAGCCCAGAGCCACCTACCAGCCACCACAGTCACTAGTAAACGCTGTATTTCCCCTCTCCAGCTCCTCATTGTGATTTTGGTTTGAACCCTTGTATAGCTCTATCCCTCACTATCATCTGGACAAAAGCTAAAATGCTACCACAAGAGCATTTTACATTAGTCATTAAATGAGATCAAGCAGAAGACAGGGACAGAAATCAGTGTCACCTGCAGGTTCCAGGTGGAGAGCATGCAGAACTTGAAATGCTCTTAAAATTTTTTTAATATATTTCTCACATTCATATCATGTAGGGTTTAGGGCTTGTTTTCAGTAGTATCTAGTTCTCTAAATGCTTTTTTCTGCAGAATAGCTTTTAAAGCTGTTCCTTATGAACCACAGACTATCTGTCCCTGCAAACCATGGGGAGTGTAGGAATAGATAGCAAAACAAAGCAAACAAGTGAGGGAAAAAAGAGAGGGTGAGGGCCTTGATTAAAAAATAGACCATGCCAAGATCCCTATTTCAATTAAATAAGGGGATCACAGGGACAGTGTTGGTGTTGTTAGCTCCCTCTGAAACTCACATTGGTTTATATGAGCTTATTGATTTTATTCTGCTTACAGAAAAATGCTCAAAAATTGTTTTACAAAACAGATGGCTAGTATTGGTATCACTTGGCCCATCAGAGGTGATTTTTTCTTTACAGCATCTAAAAATTCTTTGAAGTTAATACTACAAGAGAATCATATGCATTTCAGAAAAAGAAAACACACACCTATGCATGTAAAACAGTTTGAAATGGAGTTAGGGTGAATAACTGGGGTAGGAGTGTGTGCTTTTTGACTACTGCAAAAGTAAACTTACATGGAAGAATCTGGGGGGGGAGTGGGGAAGAGGCAGGGTTGGAAGAAGCCTGGGACCATTTCTGGAATAACACATCATTTTGAGACAGCTATGTCCTTGCTGTGGTTTGAACTGAGGTTTCAAGTCCTGAAAGAAGGTCATACAATCTCCTTCTGCACCAGTGCCTCTGATACAAAAAGCAGTTAGCTGTTAATCTATCTCTCAGGGGTATTTCTGAGTTCTCAGATGCTACTGTGACATTTGTGACAGGTGCCATGGAGGCCCAGAATATCTCAGAGAGTATTGTAGTGAGCCTAAACAGATGTTATGGATATACGGATTACACAAGGACCGTCTCATTGGAACTAAAACTGCTACATGCATCTTTCTAGGTACGATGTGCAAGTTGTGTGTGTGAAGAGGAGTCACAGGAGAATAATGAGTACAGATCATTAAAAGAGATAACAAGTTTTTGAAGTGACATTCCCCCCAGGGAAAAGTGATATATAATGATTTGCCCTGTTCGAGAGGTCTGATGGAGGTTGCCAGCTAAGTGGAAAAACAGCATGCTTGCCAAAAGGGGTCATGTGCCCACAGTCCAAGGGCTGATGCATCGTACCTACAGGGACCCTACATACTGAGAGCTGGGTGTGCAAGTGTAAAGTATTCTTATTGCATCCTGATTTTCTAATAGTTCTTTGTTCAGTGAAAGCCAGATGCTTAGCAGTTAACTCAGAGAATGTTAATGCTTCCAGGCTTTATTGCAAAAGCTTTATTGATGGGGGGAAATGGGAAAGGCAAAACTGGAGTGCTGGAACCTCTAAGCAGCAATACCCTGACCCTAAGCAAATACAGTTTACCTTGCAGAAGAGTCCTTTTGCTGGCATGATTTATGTCATCTGAGAAAGCAGTTTAATTATCTCAGCAGAACACCTCCAAGCTGCTGGATAATATCAATAAATGACAAAGAGGCTGTAACCTAAAACCCTGGTAAGAAGGTTCAAAAAATGCAAAAGGAAAATGTGGAGAGCAAGAGGTCTCAGAGCTGGGCAGTGGAGAGGCTCGAGCAGTGATCGCCACTATGGAAAGTCTGTGGCGGTCACACAGCTGATACTGCTCCCCTTTTATTCATGTACATCAAGTGTCTGTGATGATGGGACTTGGCAATGTCACTGCCTATGTATAAACAACAGCACTGTTTGTTATAAACATGCATGTTTCACACTACTGTGCCAGCTCTGCTGTCTATCGAGCCATATGCTCGTACAAACTGCTTAACTGTGGGATAAGGGACAGATGTAGCACCCCATTGCAGGGACACTCCAGGCAGAAAGAGTTTCTGGCCTGAAACACTTTATGATTTTGTTTGTTTTGTAAAATGGACAGAACAATACTGAATTTTCCTTTAAAGCCCTGGCATGGTTACTCCCAGGCAAGGAGAAACAGAAAATCACCCAGGAAACTCCTCACTCACCTGCTCTAAAGGTTCTTCCAGAACTTCTAGAAGAGGGAGTGGAGGAGAGGGAGGGGAAGAAAGATGTGCACAAAGAACTGGCTGTGAAGGCAGCCTTTGGAGATAAGCTGGAAAGTCATCAGGATGAGTCTGGAACAAACAATAATTCCAGTAGCACCATTATTTGCCACACTTATTTTTAAGTTTAAAAATATTGTGGCTGTTTTGTTTTTTTAAAAAAACACCACACCTGAATCTCTGATGCTCCCTGATTTTCACACATATCAGCAGCTCAACAGTACAAGAAGTTGGGTTTCCCTCCTTNCCCTCCTTTTTTTTTTTTTTTTTTCCAACGAAACGCTCACGCAAGTTTTGCTCAAAATACTTGCCAACTCTGAATCAGCTCCTGGGGAAGACACTTCCCTCTCCAGCGCTGCCCGCAGCCGGTGGCTAGCAGCAGCAGCCCGCCGGGCAGGGCGCATCCCATCCCCGCGCTGGAGCGGGGCATTCCGCCGCACACGGAGCAGGAGCAGGGCTGCAAGGGCGACAGGTGCCCGCCCAGCTGTGCTGTGCTGAGGGACACTGCGCATGGAAATTATTTTTTTAACTTTTTCACCTCGTAGCCTCGGAAGTGTGCGGCAAATATGAGTCGAACCTCCAGAGTACATTAGCTGTAAAGACGAGCCATTCCCGCCCTCAGGTTCCCCCAAAAAACCCCGACAAACCATTTGCGGAGGGACCCGTCTCTCCCCGCGGGCGCTGCCTCTCCACCCCGCGGTGTCCCGGGGATGCCGTCCCCGCGCCGTCCCTACCTTGTCCCGCTTCAGCAGCTCCAGGATGTAGGCGAACCGGGTGCTGTCCGCGGCCGCCTCCATGGCCCCGCGCTCCCGGCGGGATCACGCCGCGGCCCGCGACCAGCCCCGGTCCCGGTGCGCTTCGGGGGAGGGCCGTCCTGGTGCGACAGATGCTCTGCCCGCCCACCTGCCCACGGGACACAGGACGCTCGTGAAAACCTCTCATCCTGCAGGGTCGCGGCAGGACTGCCAGGCACCTGGAGGTGCCCAGGAGCACGGCCCCTGCTCAGATGCTGCGGCCGCTAGAGCTGTGTTAAAGCTGACAAAGTTACACCTACTGGTGGTCTCATCAAATCTGAGTGCTACTGAATCAATCACCGAGCCTTGGCATGGGGCTGGTGCTGGTGCGTGCCCACCTGGGCAACACCCAAGGTGGGCATGCCTCTCTTCAAAGCACAGCTTGCAGTGGATGTATGCTGAGGAACAGCATGATGCGTTTTTTCCCAGGCTCCACCTGGTTTTCTTAAATTCTAAGCTTTTGTTTAGATGAAAAATTGTGTCTAAACAGAAAACACCTACTAATGTACATAATTGCATGTATGATCTCTTTCATGTATTTGCACTTGACTGGTGGTGTGTTTGTGGGGTAACTCAAACAGTAGGAAAACTTCCTATCATCTGTTTTTCTTCATCCCAGGCCTGATGCTACCTTTAGGGATGAGATGGATACAACATGCCTGTATACAACTGTGGCAGAAAAACTGGTCCCAGCAACTCAAGTACTCTCCTCTGCTTGATGAAGGAAACCCTCAGTCCCACTGAAATGCTGACAACAGGCAGGGGGACCAGTTATCAGGTGAGGTACTGCACAGCCACCCAGACACAGTGGGCAAGGGGGTTCCACAGGACAGCTGCGGAATGGTATTTGAGATGTGGCAGACATCACATTTCTGCTCCATGCCTGTCCTCACGCCAAGCTTCTACTGTATCTTGCTTCTGATAGAGGAACTGCAGTTCACTTCAGCCAGCAGCTGGCTCATTTCTTCCTATTTTGGAGCCAAACTTCCCCAAACCCAAAGGTCCCAGCTGCCTCCAAGACCTGGTGGAGAGGCACAGGTGAATGGCCAGCCCACTGCTGTCTCACCAGTTCTGTTCCAAACTGAGAGGTGGAAGGTGACAAGCCCTTCTTAAGCCGTAGCTATCAGGTAGCCCATGGAGCACATCACCCCTGTGTGGTGAAAACACACCAAAGAGTATTTTATAACAGTATAATGTATCCCCTCAGAGGCTGCATTTCCTAAGATATTGATATAGTAGTAATGTTATCTCAAATTCTCTCTACAGGTTACTCACTGAAACAGTATATCCTTCCTTTCTCAGGAAACGGGACTCATGAATAGCTCGAGACTTTTCTGTTACTAGATATTGTACAATTATATATATCAAATGACTCATTAATCAAATAGCTCATTATTATGATATAGACAGGCTTTCAGTGCTCCACTTCTTGCTTTTGTGCAAAGAGCCCAGGAATAAACAATGGGCAGTGGCACTGGGGACAGTCAGATGTCATCACCCACACAGCTAAGAAGTCTTCCATATATAATTTAACTCAGTGTGAGATATTTTGCTTCCTGGTCTGATTTCAGCTCACCAAATGGCAGTCATGTAGGAAATTTTCACTACCCTAATTTCTTTGTGTCAGTGTTGAGAGCTGGCAGAGAGCAGAGCTGGCTGAGGCTGGGCCGAGGGACTGCCTGAAGGAACACCTTGCTTCTCCCTAGCTGCTCAAGTCCAGTAGTCATCTGCAGGAAACCATGCTGGTGGCGGCCTCAGCAAAGGCAGCACTCCTGCATCAAGGAAGGTTGTACCACGATATCAGTGTGAATCTCCAAATGATAACCAGCACCAAGAGCAAACATACCTTTGACCCTACTGCTCTGTATTGACAGGCTGTGAACAGCCAGGGAATTTACAATCCTTTGTGCTCCACCGTGCAAGCTGTTTACTCCACTGGAACCCTTTCAGCAGAAGGCAAGCCTGCACCTCAATCTCACCGCAGCTTTGTCATGTGTATGTTAAGCAACCCTCATCTCTGAGACAAAGAGTCTCCTCTGGTGCACGCACCATGGATCTGCTCCAAATCAGAGCTTTGTCTTGTGTTCTTCGGTCACAAACCACACCAGTATTTTGAACTACATGCTCTGAATTTCTGGCTGCTATGTCATGATTTTTTTTTCCTTCAACAGTTAGTTGGATTTCGGTTGTGGGTTTGTTGTTTTAGTTCTGTTTCTGCCAAATGTTGTAGGTTATGGTCAGCCTGGGCTGCAATTCAAGGACTTAGGACAAAAAAGGATGATTCCTTGTTCCTCTTCCTTCACCTCCTCATGTCCCACTTCCATAAATTGATAAATGTAAATGTAAATGTAAAGAGATGTAAATGTAGCTCAAGTCATGAAATCAGCCAGGGCAAGAAGGATACAGGAGAAGATAGAAGAAGCTGATGGTTCTTTCATGATCCCTTCCTGGAGTGGTTTTGTTTCAGGATTAGCTATGTTAGCACTCCAGGTTCAGATGGCTGCCAGTGATAGTTAAGCATGAGGAAGCCACAAACCACTTTTGCATTGATTTCACAGCTTCAGCAATGGCATCCTCCCAAGCAGCTCTAGCCAGGATGATCCTGGCCCCTGTATGACAGCGCTCTCTGCCATCAGCCCTGCAGAAAAGTGTTTTTCTGCAAGTCCAGCAAGCCTGAGCAGAGCCCTGTGGACAGTTCAGCATAATTCAACAAGCTCTCTCCATATATCCAGACTAGCTAGGAATTTGGGACTATCCTCTGCAGAAGATTTGATTCCTGTAGCCATTCTGAGGGCTCCTGTTTACTTCTCCTTGGATAGTAGACAGTTTGTGCTAGCCTTTGTCTTTAGTGGCAGAAGGCTGACAGTGGAATGTGCACTTGGAAGGCTGTAGACAGATGGAGAAGCTTCACATTGCAGCTGGTGGCCCAGGGACTTTCACCCCTCTTGGTAACTGATGGCTGTGTTTTACACAACCTTTACTGAGGTGGGCTGCATGTCAGAAATAACTGGGAGCTCCTCACCTGTCCCACATAAATCCAAAATATGAAATTGCTTATCATACTTTTCCTTCTTTTGTTTCACCTCTACGCCAGTTTCTTTCTAAGGAACCAGGATGCCTGAAAATCAATTCAAACCTTCTGTTGTTGTGAAATTATCTAAGAGTATGTCATATTATGTTAAAATGAAACATATAGGATCGTATTTGTTTTCTGTTACTTGAACTTGAAGCAGGTCTCCAAAAAAATAAGGATCCCAGTCAGATTACTAAGTTATACAAACTAATTAGTATAATTTTATATCAGTGGAAAAACTGGTCCTGTACTGCAATCCTGAAATGTCATGCAACACAGGGTTCTGTTGTGGCATGTTGGTACACAAATAAAAACACAAAGGAAATTTGTGTTCCCTGACCTGTGAATTATGTTGATTCTCCCAGGACAACGATGACAGCTCTAGATTTTCTCTTTGATCTCCTTCTCTGTCTTAGTCGACTTCTAAACTAAATCTGAGCAGTGAAGCCTACTCAGATGCTTTTGTCTTTCTGTTCCCCTAGGACTGTGAGATATTTTCCCATTTCCATTGCACAGGGAATCCAGTCAAGCGCACACCCTCAGCAGCTGTCTAGCACCATGGTGAGGCAGGTCTTCTCCCACTGTGCTCCTGTAGTTGAAGTGTACCACACTTCAACTTGTTGGCCATCATCACCTCAGGAAATCTACTTAAAGAGTGTTTAAAGAGTTGCAGGGGGTGATATGGTTAAGGGTTAGCACAAGTAATTCAGTATAGAGAAGAGAAAGAGCACTTCCATTTTATAGTATGCTGGGGCAAATGGATCTGTGTAAATGTACTTGCATCTCAGACAACTCTGTCACTGAGCAATGGAGATGCAAGAAATGTGATGTTAAAGGTAGTAGAAAACTGTGCTGGTATTCAGCATGAAATGCTTCACTCTTGAATTGTACATGTGAGCAAACATTTGAAATCATGAAAAAAACACCTCTGAAATGTGAGTGCACATGCCTCTGGTAAAGACTGTGACCTGCTTTTATTCTCTGAACAGCACTCAGAGGCCTGCTTCCAGCTTGAGTAATATGAAAGAGAATCCATGTGAATAGTTTATGAATTTTGTATAAACTCCTTCCTTCCACGGGGAGTGATGTAGATGTGAACCGTCACTGGCAGAAAAAGAATTGCCATAAAACAGATGAGACCTTCTGATGGCTGGAAAAGTGTTGCAAGCAGGACAAATGAGACCAAACTATTTCAAAGATCACAGTACTTGCATGCAGACCTAAGCCTCTCCCTGCAATAAACTCCATCTCTGTAGTTTTTCTAGGCACCATAGGGGCATTTTTCTCCCCCATTTTTTTCCCCACCTGTGCTGCTCTGGGGTAAACAGAGGAGCAAAAGTCTCTGGAGTCTCTTCACAAGCTGTCAGAAAACTGTCTGCTTCTGCTTCTCTTCCACATTTTAACTGAGGTCCTTCTCAAGATGGCCACTCCTGCACCTTCACCCTGACAACCATGTTAATAAATTCTGCTCAGAATTCAGATTTAGCCCGGGATCCCCAGATCTGTTGCATGATGCAGCTGCCAAATCACATCTTCACTTTCTGCTTGAGAATTTGATTTTTACCCTTTCAACGTCTCTAAACTTCCTTAGTGATCTAATTTTTATCCCCCATCACCACAGACTGAAACAGGGTTTTATTTATTTTTATATATTTTATTCTAATAGAAACTGGCGAGAACATGAAGGTCACTAAACACTTAAGATTTAATATGGCCAATAAACAACAGGAGATACTGAAGCAGTTCTGCTGCTGCTCTGTGGCTAACAAAACATACTTGGTTGCTAATGGCCAGAAGAAAGATTCTCACCCTTTGCCTGTACCTCTCATTCCCCTTATTTCTGGCTATAAGTGCTCAGGCACAGGCAAATGTAATAAAATTAAGAAGTGAATTCCAAATCCACGATATATTGGAGCCAGATATTTTGTTCTACTGTGCTTGAACCTTTTTGACACTGGAGATACCTATCTCTAGACTTCTTTTCTTGCTCCCTTTAAAGACTTCTGTTCATGTTCCATTAGTACATGCATTCAGTACTTTTGAGACACAAACACGCAAAAGAGAGAGAGAGAACTGAATCTGCACTGTTTGAAAAATTATCTTTATGTATGATTTCCTCCTAGCCTGTCCCATGTGACACTAGCAGAGTATCACATGCCCCTGGGAACAAGCTCATTTAAAAAATATGGGTTAAGTATGTAGACTACTATTAATATTTAATGTATTGAGTATGTTATTAGATATTTATGAGGAATAAGCTAAAGTACAAAATTATGCATACCATGAATATATCATGTAATTGCCTTCTTTTATAGCAACTACAGTTGATCAAGTTTGGCAATACAAAGAGGATTTGGGGGTTCTAGAGTTTTAACAAATATTAATTGAGCAAAACACAGCAAGCTTGAGTTTATTAATTTACTGATTCTATTAGGTTACTTAAAAGAATGCGTCTAATGAAGAAATCAGAGACATGCAAATCAGAGAAAGATAAGGGAAAGATGAGCACTGCTGAGATCTGCATGCAAATGTTGTCATTTATGTTTTAGTAATTTTGTATGTTTTGCAAAAGGGGCGGGTCTGTAACCGTGAAGGCTCTGAAGAATGAAGCATAGACATGAAAGCTTTTTAGGCTCAGCTGGCCTTCAGAGACTGTCCAATCCATGCCTTCAAGGCTTAAACGTGTCAGCTGGGCTCCTGCACTTTTCTTTCAGCTTAACTATACCAGGATGAGGTTTGACTTAACTTTCTTTTTCAAAATGGCATGCTGTGCTCCTGCAACGAAATTCATCCCCTGCACATACCTGTGGGTTAATAAAGTCTTTAATCCCCTCTAAAGGTGGATTAAGCTCCCTGTAGATTGCCTTTGCATAGAGCAAAGGTGGATGCAGACCCCGCTGTGCCCAAGGGCTGACCCTCCCAGTGTCTCACAGCACCAGAATGAGCCTGCCCCTTTACCTTCATGCCTGCCGGTCATCTGAGGCTCTCCAGACCCTCCACAGCAGTAACTCCTTTTAACACCAGTATCCAGCTGGGATCAGCATTTAGGCACCTGTCATGCTGCTGCATGGGTCGTGACATCTGTCATCTGCCTGCAGGAGCACTGACTGCTACCTCTGGGCAGGCAACACTGCACTGAGGAGAGTTCTTGTGCCTCCTTCCTCCTCTGAAGGATGACAAAGGTGCTGGTGACCTGTCAAGGAGCAACTGGCTCAAACAAAGCTGGCTTAGGTATATAAAGGGATGTGCAACACAGAGCGAAAGGCCAGAAATGTCACTTAGAGCAGTTTGTCTGAAATCACTACAAAGAAAATTGTTCCTTGTAGTGTTAATAAAGAGCCGAGGGTGGAGCACAGTGACACTCCTGCTCCTTGGCCTCGTTGTGTGGAGTGTGGAGAGGGTCTGGGGCATATATTTGTCCTGGATCTGAGATGGATGGTAAGGCTGGCCAGCAGTATTTGGGGTCCAAACCCCCAAATCATGGCTCTGCCTGGCTCTGTCTGTGTGTTGCAGTGCAGGGCAGACAGAGCACCACGAGGTGCAGAACCACAGGGTGCAGAAGCAGAGCTGCAGCTCCGAGTGTTGTCCCACAGACACCACAGTGCAAAGTGAGTTGTTGACAACCTTGCTGGGTGAGCTTGGTCGCCTTCATCTCATGGGTCACAGGCAGAAGCACAGTCCCTCGTGATGTGTGTCACTGCCATGGGCCCACAAGCACTTATGCACTATTCTGGAGTTTCTAGAAAATGAAATCTCCCTGGATTCCCATGCAAATTTCTTTTCATTCCTTTGACTTCTACAGACTATTTGACAACTTCAGCAGTTGTCATCAGCATACTTGAAAAGGCCTCCCTGACGCAGCAGCCTGAGTGGAACAGACTTCCCTCCAATTCATTTACAACACACTAAATCCAGAGGCACACTCACTTAGCCCTGCTGTGGAGAGGAAAGTCAAATGCGTGTTAGTGTGCCAAGGGTGACCCCTCTCAGTGTCCTCCCCAAATAACTTGTCAGGCAAGGATTTCAAAGACAGACTAACTACTACTAGTTTGGAATACTGCATTATTTATTACATTTTCATTGCATTTATGTTGAACTAAGCTGTGTAAAATGTTGGCAAAATGGATATTTTAGCCTGGTTTTTTAGGGGTTTTTTTACCATTAGTTTAAAGCAAACAAGAATAATCTGTTCCTGACTCACAGCAGTAGATGAGCAGAAGTGTTTAGGCTAAAGCTGTCTCAACCCATAAGCAAAAACACATCTAAAGTACCTGAATCTTCATTTGCCAGTGTTTCCAGAGCACAGATTTTCACTGGAGTGACTGACATCAGGGCATTAACTTACTAAAAAAAAAAGGCTTTCTTTACACCCCTGTTCACTCCAAATCTGGCTAGTATCAAAAAGCACCAGAAAGCTCAGTTTGTTCTGACAGGACAAGTGGTCTGTGGGTAGCTGGAGTAGGCTGGGCAGCCAGTAAGGGGATGGGAGGGGGGTCCAGTCCAGACTGGCTATCAGACCAACAGCTGCTGCAGAATTTAATTTCCTTTTATAGAAGGGAAACTGTGGGAACTGTTGCTCTCTGCAGTCGGTGGAGACTCTGGCTTAAAAAACTGCCCTCCCTGGGGAACAGACGCTACGTAACATCTCAAATGCCTGCGTGTTTGCTCAGGTTTCTGCTGCAGCCAAAAACAGTGTGCTTGTGTTTGCTTTATGCAGGGACCTGCGAAGCCTCCCTTTTCTGTGGCTTCTGGACCATGACTTGGAGTCACAGGAGATGAGAAAGCCTGCAACAACCAAGAGGTTACAGGCAGATGGTAAGGGAAATGCAGCTCTAGGACCGTCCAGGGGCAGAAGGAGAAATGTGCCACGAGCCTACCTGCTGCTATGCACGGGGCCCCATGGGGCAGAGCACGGGGAGGGTGCCTGCCCGGGTCTGTGCTGGTGGCCACTGAGCTCAGGAGCATGCCCGCAGCTGTCACAGGGCTGGGGAACAGCTTTCCCACCGATAGCTGCCATTCCCAACTTGTGCTCAGAGCTGGCAACGCCCCTCAGCAGGAGGAGTGTGCATCCTGGGCAGAGTAAACGTGTGCCTCTGCTGTTCCCTAGCTCCCGTGTTTAATAAAAACTAGGATAAACCACGGCTGGCAGAAGGGAAGGGGGCTTATCTTACGGCCAGGGAAGCTCACCTTGTTAATGCAGTTAACACCTTCTCTTTAGATGCCCACCATCCTAGTCCTCCCTTGTACCAGCAGCTCCTCATTCTGTAGAAGGAAGTTGCTTGAGGCTGGAGTTTTTTTAGGCTGAAAACAGATGTCAAGGCATGGAGCCATCAGAAAAAATTGGTGGTAGTAGCAGTTTGCATGGTGTACACAGGAAGCTATCTATAGCAACTGGGAAGTCACAGAGGGCACGTTATCACCGCCCTGCAGGACTCACTCTGGCCACATACAGGGAGTTATATATAGAGCCGTACACAAAAATACAGAAGAGCCCTGTGCCTGTGTTGGAAAGCTTCATCAGGACTTCTGTTGAGCAGACTCCTGGCGGTGGCCTCACCAGAGAACTGCATATTTCAGAGGATATTTTGGAAGGATGCTGGACAGTGAGTACCTCCCAAGGACAGCTGATCTGTAAATTACAAGCGTACAGACCAGAGTGAATGTATGCCCAGTCTATCCAAGATTTCTGATTTCCTCTGAAGTATTTTTGTGCTATTTATAGAAACCTTCCCCTCGCCCTGTCTTCCCATCTATGTACCTCACAGACTGACTCTACAATAAACCGTCCCACCAGAGCAAAACTCTCCTCGGTTTAAGAATTCACAGGCTGGGGCTTCAGGGGAGGTGGGGGTGGGGTTAAAAAAAAAAATACTGAAGTGGAACTAAAGAACTGTGAGAAATAGTCCAGGAGGGTCCTTAAGAGCCCACCAAAGTGCCCCAAGGCAGGATGAACTGTCCCTACACCATGCCCAACAGTTCTTAGTCTAACCTGCTGTGAAAGAGCACCTTTGACAAATGCTCCCTGGGCAGCAGGTTTACACAGAAGATGCCTTCCCACATGATACTTCCCCACAATGAGTCTGAATTTAAAGGAGGCTTTAAGGATAAAATAAGCAGAATGGATGTTGGGACAAAGATTAAAATGCAATTTGGTCAAGTGAGCTTATTTTAGTAAGGCTTGGCTGTAATTTAAAGAAGGTTGTTAAACAAAAACTTCTGGACAGCCTAAGAGCAAATAAATATGGCTCTGTGCTTAGGGAAACCTTTAAATTAACCAAAGGCAGCATGCAATTTCAACAGCAGTCTTGCATATTTAGGCATATTTCTAGGCAGCATAAGCACTGCTCAAGTGGTGTCCCACAAGCACTCAGGAAAGGTGATAAACCACAGAAAAACTTGCTTTGACTTCTGTAATTTTCACTTCAAATTTTCCTTTTGCAGCTTTCACGTAAAAGGTTAAGATGGGATCCTCCCTCCCAGGGTGAGGCAGAGCCTTTGTCTCATGTGCTGGAGCAAAGGGAACACAGGGAGAGTTCTGGATGGAAGCCCAGGGTGGATCTTGCAGAAATAGCCCCATGAAAGCCTCCTTGCTCTCCCAGATTGAGCATCCAAAACTGTTGCTTAACTGGTGCACAGGTGTGGTGGTTGATCTGGGCTGGGCGCCAGGTGCCTACCAAGCTGCTCTATCACTCTCCTTCCCAGCTGGACAGGAGAGAGAAAGTAAGATTGAGAAGGACTCATAGGTTCATATAAGGCAGTTTACTACAGCAAAAGTGAAAGTTTGCGCATGCACAAGCAAAGAGAAAAAAATAGGTTTATTCTCTACTTCCCATTGGCAAGCGATGTTCAGCCACTTCCTGGGAACAGGGCTTCAGCACCTGGAGTGGTTGCTCCAGAAGGCAAACATTGTAAATAAAAGATGTCCCACTTCCTCCTCCTTTTCTTAGCTTTTATATCTGAGTTGATATCACACTCTATGGAATATCCCTTGGGTCAGTTTGGGTCAGTTGGCCCGGTTGCGTCCCCTCCCAGAATCTTGCCCCGCCCCCGCCTACTGATGGGGTGGGCAAGAATGCTGGGGAGACAGTGCTCACGCTGTCAGCAGCAACCAGAGCACCACTGTGTTATCGGCACCTTTCCAGCTACCAAGGCAAAGCACAGCACTGTGAAGGCTGCTAGGGAAAATGAACTCAACCAGACTCAATACAGCAGGGTAGCTCCTGGTCCTCGTGCTAGGGCCTGGTTATCATCACTGTTATGAGTTAACATGGAAGCCACTTCCACAAGCAGGCTAAAATTGTCAAAACACAGCTGCCACATTCAGATCTCCCTCCTTGCATTTGTGAATTTAATATAAACAACTTACCTGGCAAGTTGAAAGCTCTTTCCTTAACATTTTTAATTCTCAAAATGAGAGTGTGCAGATTGTTATCACACAGATTTTCTCTTCCTTGATGAACTTTCTCTTTGTACTTCAAGTTAGGACCATATTCTTCCTCAGAATTCTACTTGTTCTCCAACGATAGTGGCCTGTCCAGTACCATTCCCAAGTACAGAGCCTGTACCTGCAGACAGACATTTTAAAGGATGCCAGTCTCACCTTGGTGAAGGCAAGATCATGGAGCAAACCCTCCTAGAAACTATGCTAAGGTACGTGGAAAATAAGTAGGCAATTTGTGACAGCCAGCATGGCTTCACTAAGGGCAAATTGTGCCTGACAATTTTGGTGCCCTTCTAAAATGGGCTTACATTGAGGGATGCAGAAAGGGAAACTGACACCATATACGTTGGCTTGTGTAAAGCCTTTGACACTGTCCCATATGATATCCTTGCTCTAAACTGGAGAGGGTGGACCACTTGATGGATAAGGAATGGGCTGTACGGTCTCACTCAAAGGAGTTGTGGTCGACACTATATGTCCAAGCAGAGACCAGTGATGAGCAGCCTTGCTCAGAGGCTGGTATTGGGACTGGCACTGCTCCACATCCCTGTGGGCAGCAGGGACAGTGGGACTGAGTGCACCCTCAGCAAGTGTGCCAGTGACACCGAGCTGCGTGGTGCTGTCCACACACTGGAAGGAAGGAATGGCATCCAGAGGGACCTGGATAGGCTTGAGAAGGGGGCTTGTGCAAACATCATGTAGTTTAGTACAGCCAAGTGCAAGGTCCTGCAGACATGAGTACAGGCTGGGCAATGAATGGATCAAGAGCAGCCCTGGGGAGAAGGGCTGGGGGGTGCTGGTGGATGAGAGACTGGACATGACCCAGCCATGAGCAATCACAGCCCAGAAAGCCAAACGTGTCCTGGGCTGCATCCAAAGCAGCGTGGCCAGCAGGGGAGGGAGGGGGTTCTGCCTCTCTGCTCTGTTCTGGTGAGATCCTATGTGGAGTGCTGTGTCCAGCTCTGGGATCCTCAACGTAAGTAGGACATGGACCTTTTGGAGTGCATCCAGAGGAGGCCACGAAGATGATCAGAGGGCTGGAACATCCCTCCTATGAAGACAGGCTGAGAGGGGGTTGTTTGGCCTGGGAAGGAAAAGGATCCAGGGAGACCTTATAGCACCTTCCAGTATCTGAAGGGACCCTACAAAAAAGTTGGGAGAGGGACTTTTTACAAGGGCATGTAATGACAGGACAAGGGGGAACGGCTTAAAACTGAGAGAGTAGATTTAGATTAGATATGAGGAAGAAATTCTTCACTGTGGGGGTGGTGAGGCACTGGGAACAAGTTTGCCAGAGAAATTGTGAATGCCCTATCCCTGGAAGTGTACATATCCAGGTTGGACTGGGCTCTGAGCAACCTGATCTGGTGGGAAGTCTCCCTGCCCACAGCAGGCGGGTTGGAACAGATGATCTTTAAGATCCCCTCCAACCCAAACCACTCTATGGTTCTATGTCCTCACAATGTAGTTATCAAACCAGGCACTTTTCCAGAGCCTCAAAAATAAAGCAGTAGTGTCAGGGTTTGCTGCCTTTGGTGGGTTCAGCTTGAAAACCTTTGGAGGTTGTCATTCTCCGTCCCCTTGGGAAGACAGCTCCTCACCCAGGACATGTAACTTGGAAAAAAAGACATGACAAAAGCTACAGTTCAAAAGAAATTACAGAGTTTTCCCTCAGTTTCCCAACAGTTCACTGATTTTTATTAAACTCAGAAACTAATCAGGCAAATAGAGACCAGGAACACAAAAGCTTTAAAATGGTGAATGGAAAATGTAAATCTACAACACACTGTAACCATTCAGTGGAGTAATTTAAAAACCATTTAGTATAAAGACCGAGACTTTCTTCTTTTTCACCCAGCGTTGTCTGAAATGAGAAAAACTTGTTAAGTGGTCTTTTCTTGCAACAGCAAAAAAAGAGCTTTTCAGAACCACCACAGTATTTAACATCAACCTAAACAGACCAATAGTCTCATTCAACTGATGAATTTTGGAGATGTCTCAAATTTTAGTTGCAGCAATAGCCTCTCCTTACCTAGGCTCTCTGCTTCTCATGCATGTCCTGACACCTCTTTCACCTCCACAGGGACACTGATAGGAGGGTTTCTCTAAAATGCCAGGAGATGGGCTGTCCACAAAGGCTTTGACTTTGGAAATAGCTGTTTCTTCCCTTCTACACTAGGCAACCCCATACTGAATGGCTTACTCGGTACAAAGTTGCAATGTATTTTTAAGGGAACACAAAAGTTTCTACAGAGTATTTAATTTTTATACTGCCATCCATGGAGAAAGCACATTTGATGTAGCTTCTTCAGCTCCTCTTAGGTTGTCTTTTACCTTGGGCATTAGAGCATGGAGCAAGGTACTCTTAATATGTGCTTCAGCGTATATATTTCAGTTATTTCTGTAATGCCCAATTTATTTGCTAGTTTTTTTCAGTGATGATGATTGTTTCATTTAGAAAAAATAGTTCTCAAGATGAAAATTCAATAAATACAAACATACTTAGCAGCAGCCTTCCAAAATGGTGTTACCATATCTGCCAGCAGCTATGTACAGATCAAGTGGCCCTGAAAGCCCTAGTGACAATGTTTAAATCCCCAGTCCTCAGATCCTATGGAAAAGATACATTTGACTTCCTTTGTTCAACATATCATTTTAAGTTGTTTTTCTGGAAGAGAAACTTGGGCCATACATAGAGTTTGGGAGTGTTTCAGATAGGATAGAGGCACACACATTTGTCAGCCTGATAGCCAAGAAGTTTTACATCCTCAAGCACATGGTAAAGCCATTTAATTCATTAATTTCTTACGTAGGTTCAGTTTCAGCAATGTAAAGCTGTGGTTAATACAAAATTATTAGAGGTAGGTAATAATCACATGGTTTGCTTTTTCTAGCTACATTTAAACTTCACAGTTCACATTTAAGTTTTAGCTCTATTTTGATGTATCCCCTTAAAAAGTGATTTTAGGTTATGGACTTCCATGAAACTTCTGTCCACTGATTTCTCATTTAACATTTTTCTAGTCAGAAGACACAATAAACCACAAAAATCAGAGAGGCAATTCAATACAGTCAGAATCCAGATGTCTCCTACACAGGAACATTCAATGCTCACCATTCCTTTGCCTGACATCAGTTGGGGCATTTAGAATGGCTAATCATGAATGCAGAGTTGGTTATTAGTACACATTTTTGTCAACTTAAAAAAGATTAAAGATTTCAAACCAATTAGAGTAATTAGATACTCAGTGTGAGGTGAAGGCATACATATTTTGCTGCCTCCATCTAACTTCAGGAGTTAATGAGAAACAAATATGCCTCATGCAACCTTTATGAAAGGCTAGCTCTGCTGTCAACATGCAGCCTGAAAAGATGTTGTAGAATAATGGGGTCAAGGAGACATGAAATGTAAAATCCAAATGAAGAACCCAGGGTAGCTTACAGATACAGAAAACATAGCAAAAAATGTTATCTGCTTCTTGAGGCAGAAAACTGTTTAATTACTTGCCATGAGAATTTAAATTCTTGTTCACATATTACGATTTTTCACTGTTACCCCCTTATTTTCTGCTGAGGGACCCTGATGTCCCTCACAGATGAGAACCTGGTTACACGTAGGGCAACTCAGGAACCATAGTTTAGGATTTTGCAAGTATGGATTTGCCTCACGATAATCAAATACATCATTTCTCATGAAGCTAAGTAAGAACAAATATTTAGGCTGTTTCCCAGCAGAGACTAAGAACACCTTCTGAAATTCAAAGCTACTCCCTCTACCAGGGTATGTAGTAAATGCTAACAAACTCAAAGACGGTTCACCAGCAAGGCAGAACAGTAGTGGGGATAGGTAGCTACAATTACATCTCATCTTCATTGTAACTACACCGTGTTCCAGAAATCCATCCTACCCTATCATCAGTCAACTTGTGGTCACCATCTGATGTAAAGACAAGCAAATACTGTGCTATTTTGAATGATTTTGACTTCAAGATTTTTATTGTTTGGTTTTAAATGGGTTTTCATCTCAGTAGACTCCCATGACCTAAGAGACTTCTGCTCAGGGAAGCTACTTCAGCCTTTGCTGACCAACATCCCATTAAGCCCCTCCAGGAAAATGGGATTCCCACAGGTACTGCTGTAGTGAGCCCCCTGCCTGGGAGATCCTCTCTTTTTAAGTATCTCACTAGTTCTTTTACTTGTGGCTAGATTTCTGGTCATCTCAGCATGTGAGCAACAAAACCAATTCCCAAGCTCTATCTTCCCCCCCTTAACTCCCTCATGTTCCTTGAGTCAGCACCTTTCTTCTGCTCCCTAATCTTACCCTAGGCAGCTCAGATCCTTTCCACCAGTTTGGTTCCATTATTACTCCACATTCTTTGCTCTTGCCACCAGCCTCAGTATTTCCCAGTTTTCACTTCTCTTACTCTGCAACAATCCTACTTCAAGCACCTCATTCCCCCTCCCCAGTACTAGCCCTACAGTTCTCTTGGTTCCACCACTCCAGACTTCCCAGGTTTTCCAACTATTTAGTCTCTCCTCCTCCAAGTAAAGTGTCTACTGGGACATGTCTAGATCATACTGCCCCCTGCTCCTCCTCTGCTTTTCCAAGTTTTTCCTCTGCTTTTCCAAGCTTTTCCTCTGCTTTTCCAACCAGATCACTATCACTAGTTATGCTCCCAATGCTGCCATGTAAATTAATCTGCTATAGAAATAAAAACTATTCATTTAGGTAGGAAGGCTTCTACAGGTTTGGGCACTGGGATTGTTCTGGTAGCCTAAAGATACACCTATTGGATCTCTATGATATGTGTGCTAGGGGTACAACTATACTACCCTTTTCACTTACCCTGCATTGCAAAACAGGAATCATGTTTATCCCCAAAGCTCTTTTTGCTGACCAAAATGGTTTACTATCCTGTCTCTTTGGGCTCAGCAGTGGCAAATGGTGCACTTAATCTGTTTTAAGAAGTCTTCAGTTGTCTTTGGAACCTTTAGGAAAAAAAAGTGCTGTTAATGACTGGCAAGTAGAAAGATGTCGTGGTGTCTAGTGAATGCACAAACTGACCTGCCACAAATACACCAGCTGCAAAGTTACTTGCTTCAGCTTTGAACAGCACTTCAAGCATACAAAGTAAGGCACTAGTAAAGCACTAAAGAAGCTGAGAATATTCATCATTACTCTAAGTTGAACAACTTCAATGTATTGCAAAGGTTTGTCTTTGGAAGCGGGTTCTAATGCTACTCTTGCACACAGGTATGCCTCCATAAGACTGGGCTGAGTATCTCTTATTGACACACATCAATATCCCCTCACTCTTAGTGAACTTCACATAAAGTAACTATCTCAGATGAAAACTTTTTGTTTGGCTAACAATCCACTGCATCTGTGTAAAACCTACTCAGAAGAATTATGAAATCCATTTAGTAAGGCCACACAACTTTAAAAGTCCAGTATATTGAATAAAATAATTTTATTTGTACGTAATTAATTTGCTTGTGAAAAACAAAGTTTATGGAATTTGAAAGTTGATGATAATAGGTAACTTTTAACTGAGACTTAATATGGGAGATTCCCTACCCAAAAATATGTCAAACAGATTATAAAGAACTTCAATGTTCTGTGCTATACTGTATGATATGTAAACAATTTTGAAAATACTTCCCCATTATATATTTTGACACAGTATGCACAAATTTAAAAAAATAAAATTAAAATGAAGTTTAAATGCCTCAAGGGATTTCTCAGAAGTAAAGCCATCTAAAAAGCCATTTACAGTCTGCGGTGACAAACTTCTATATAATCAAAATATTTCCCTTTTCACAATGCAGAATAACCTGCTGAAGGCAACTCCCTATCAAAGTGATGCCAGCAACACAGATCTGATTGTATGACTCCAGCACTTAAAAGAGCACATTGGTTATACATGGCTTTTAACCCTGGGCTACAATTATGCTACCAGAACTAAATTCAAGTCTAAATCAGTCATGTAGAGAGGTGTGTGTTGTCTGAACGCTGTTTAAAGTCCGTGTTTTCCAGATCTGATGAAGGTGGTGAAGACGCTCTGATGCTCTTGTGCTTACATTCAGGGCGGGATGAACTTTGCAAATACCAGCTTCTCCAATTAATGACAAACCACAGATGCCAAAGTAGGCATGTAAAGCATCTGAAAGGAGGACAGAAAAGAAAAAATAAAATTATTTCAGTCTGTAACAGCCAAGTGTTCCTACACTCAAACACCCCCAAGCAATTTCAGCCAAGGAAAACAAATAATCAAGTGCTATATTTTAAACTTGAGTTTTGATGGAAGGAAAACATTTCTGCCCAAAGCTACCAGCATGAACTAAACTCCAGATTTATTTTATAACAACTTGTGCACTACTTTACTTTTTCTGAGTGCCATAGCCAAAAAGCAAAAGGATTTAAGCATCTGAATATAACCAGTCCAGAAAGCAAATTTTTTTTTCTTGCAAGCATGTTTTGGCTGGTTACTTTATGAGCAGCCAACTACTGAAACAACAAAATTAGTGCCAATAGCTGCCAACAGCAAGACTTAGAGAAGAAGCCATTACTTTTCCTAGCTTCCCTCCTTCCTGAGAGATTACCCTAAGGATAGGAATTCATGCAGCTTGATCAAGAGGTGACTGCCACCAAAATGAGATACTCTTAGTCTCCTCTGTCCCATGCTGCTCCTGATGTCCACCTTACACCATGGTTACAGCTTGCTGAGTCTGCCTCCTCTGGGTAGCACCAAGCATCACATTGGATTATCCGCCCTTGAAATCACAGGCTAAAGATGGGAAGACGATGAGAATTTCTTGTGCCCTTGCAAAACCTCAACACATAGCACTCTGGGGAGGTGTCACTAATTTAGTATCTGACTAAAATGACCACAGAATCATTTAGGCTAGAAAAAACCTCTAAGATCAGAGCCCAATCCTTAACCCGAAATTGCCAAAACCAGCACAAAACTATGTCCCTAACTGTCACATCATCTCTCCAAGGATGGTGAGTCACACACTGCCTTGAGGACTCTGTTCCAATGTTTTACAACCCTTCTGGTGAAGAAATTTTTCCTACTATCCTATCTACACCTCTGGTGTAACCTGAGGCTGTTTCTTCTTGTCCTATCATTAAATAATGTGCTAAATAATGCTAGTGGCCTCTACAACCAACAATGTTTTGATGTCTGTTAGCGTGGGAACACAGCAAGACTACAACATAGTATTTCCCTGAATAATGAGGTGAGAAGAGTTACTTGTTAACATTGCAAGTCCATGTAATACATAGATTATCACAAGCAGTTGACTGTCTTCTGCAATTTCTTCTAGTCTTCTTCCTAAACACACTATTGCACAGCAAAGATAGGTTGACTACCCAAATTTAAACAGCGCTTTTATAAAGTAGGAGTGACAGAAGTTCAAATCCAATTCTGATTAAGTCTTAGGAATCTTTATTGTGTAGACATAAAATGATCAAAAGACAGCTTGCCTTTCAGATATGAGACTGAGCTTGCAGGAAGCTCAGCTGTGTATCTGTAACAATGAAAACACAATTCCTCAGAAACAATCTTGGCAATGTTGCATTTACAGTCTTTCTTCACATCAGAACTGCACTAACATTTTACTTTTTCCTTCAAAACATGAACACAGACTTATGTCACCATCTGCCTGAGGAAAAAATGCTACAGTAAGCCTGGAAAATACATGCAGATGCACACACAATTCAAAGAAAAACAATAATTATTTGTCTTGCCTTTCTCAGATCTTACCTCAAATAGCCACAACTATGCTAAAAGACAATCATAGAATCATAAAATACTCTGAGCTGGAAGGACCCCACAAAGACAATCAAAGTCTGACTCCTGGCTCTGCACAGGATACCCTAAGAGTCACATCATGTGCCCAAGAGCACTGTCCAAAAATTTCTTGAGCTCTGTCAAGCTGGTGCTGTGACCACTTCCCTGGGCAGCCTGTTCCCGTGCCCAGCCACCTTCTGGGTGAAGAACCTTTTTCTAATATCCAACCTAAAACTCCTCTGAAACAATTTCAAGCCATTCCCTCACATCCTGTCACTGGTCACCACAGAGGAGAGATCAGTGCCTGCCCCTCCTCTTCCCCTCACAAGGAAGTTNTACGGTTGGTGATTGCTCATCTCTCTAATTTGTCAAGGTCTCTCTGCAAGACTTCTCTGCCCTCAAGGGAGCCAACAGCTACTCCCAATTTAATGTTGTTTGTGAACTTACTTAGCATTTCTTCCAGTCCTGCATCCAAGCCATTTCTGAAGATGCTGAAGAGCACAGGACTGAGGATAGATCCCTGCGGAACCTCACAAGGGACAGGTCACCATTCTGATTGCACCCCATTCACTAACCCCTTTTTGCCCAATGCGTGAGCCAGTTGCTCACCCATCCCATGATGTGTTTGCCCAGCCGTGTGCTGGACAGTTTGTCCAGAAGGATCCTGGAAGGGACAGTATTAAAAGCCTTAGGTCACATCAACTGGCTTCCCTTGGTCAACTAAGCAGGCAACCTTGTCATAAAAGGAAATCAAGTTTAAGATAGGTTAAGGCACTTCACACATGATGGGTGTTTGAAACAGACTTTTCTAATATCTAACTCACAAGGTAAATGTTTCATTAAGATAAACCAAAATACTTCCTCCAAATGATACTGTTTAGTTTATATGATGAGGAGTAAATACATCTAAATTCCTCAGAAATCCTGAACTGGTTTTCAGGGAAATAGCAGAAGCAAATCTATCACAAGCACTGTATTTTCAGTGTGGGTTCACCTCGAAAAGTTCTGAACTGTTCTTCATGAAATTATGAAAGGATTAAATATCAGGGCACAGATTCCGAACAGACTCTTCCTTTATTATGACTAAATTTTTATCTTATTTGGTCAGTTTATCTTCCCTGTACAAAATGCCGTGGGCAACACTACTGGCACAAGCTTTGTTTTCACAAGTTTGCAATACCCTTAATTGAATTCTAACAACTTTTAAAATGAAAAGATTTTAGCATCCTTTTGAGTTTTTACTTCAAATTATCCACTTCCAAAAGAGTAATAATTAACTTTCAGATACACTCATATAACCACGATCTGTAAATCATAGTATGGAATGATGTAAACTTTGACTTCTGAATGAGCTGAAACGATTCATTTACTAAAGAAACAAATGTTTTAATATATTAAACTCAATTTACAGAGATACCTACAACATAATATTCCCTTTAAGCAGAACAGTTAAACACATACTAAGTAGACAGTGATACTCTCTTAATAGTAATCTAAATAACAACAGCTCACTTCCTCTGTGGTTGAACAAGGAAAAACTTCATCTCCCTCTTAGCACTTCAAAAATGAAAACCTTATTATACTTTGGGGGTTTTTTTTCCTTTTTTTTTTTTTTTTAAAGTGTATGATTTCCCTTGCACCTCTCACACGTCTGATGGCTGGAATGTATTTCTTACTTAGAACACATTCACTGTAATTTTGAAAAGTTGTATTACCTGGATGGCTATCTGGCCACTTGGCAAATCCACCAACAAGACGATCTTGAGTTGACAGGATGTAATTTCGGTTTTTCTCAAAATTTGTATACTGAAATATGTTCAAGAGCTGAAAAGAAATTAGACCATAACAGTAATGATGTATTTGATATACTAACATTAACAGTAATGATGCATTTGATATACTAAGTCTTAGGGTATTTTTAATACTAGAATATAGTGCCTATTTTTGAGATAAGCAGTGACAGCACAGATAGCACTAATCTAGTAGACCTCCATTTCCTGCATTTTTGCTAGATGAAAGACATTTATAGTCATCGGTGCATGTTGGTGCACTTGTGTCAAATATGTAACTCTTTCAAGCAGAGAAAATGGTGCTTTAAAGAAATCAAAACAAGTCAATAACTACACCTATAGCTGTTCTGTACACTACCTTCAACGTTGCTCCCACCCAGAAGGAATAGCAAGTGTCTACAGGTTTGTTGGGACGTCCATGGTAGCCATTCTGTTGTCTCATTATACACCATCTTCTGATTCTGTTCAGTTCTTTTTCTGAAAAAACTTCCTCCAGTTTGCCCATCAAACACAGTGACGCAATACCACAAAATGTAGAGCCACCTGTGAAGAGAGAGCAGGGTTTGCAATGCTTTGATACACAGATTTTCACTGAAACCTGTATGATCTCAGTCAGAACTTTAACTAAGTTATTAGCAATTAAATCAATGGACTTCTAGAAGTATGAAAAGGTTAATTTCAAGTCTAAAATCCAAATAAGTAAGAACACTCTAGTTCAGCAGGTACGTCAAAAGGGGGTAAAAACCCCTCAACCTAGCTCTTGCAGAAATAAACCAGCTCATTTTCTTAAAGCTGTTTTTTCTCTCAATGCTGCGCAATTTACATTACACAGCAGTCCAGAAATAAGTCAATGGCATTGCAACAGAAACATTTCTTCATTTGTAACTTAAAAAAGAAAGCTATTGGGATGCCAGCAATCAGTCTAAATCAGAGATGCCAAAGCCAGTCTCAGACACCATCCCTCAGAGGATATAAACAGACAGAAGTGTCTGGTGAGCAGGAGGAGAAAAACATTAAAAATAAAACTTAAAAAAAAAAAAAAGCATAGTTAACAGTGAAAAGACTCCTGGACTCTCATGGTTGTAATATATACAAACTGTGCTCCTAAGGAATTTTTTGCTGTCAAGGAAACTGCATGGTAAATTAGAAGATAAACTCATGTTCTTTGTGTAGCCTGGCCACCACTTTTTAAAGCCCATCAAAATTTATTTTGAGTCTAATACCTGGTATGATAAAACTAGAGGCTGGGAAAGACCATAAGCAAGCTGCTGACAGATGACTTGGGCCCCAAAGTTCCTTACAATATCCTGGTGCTGGAAGACCCCTGGAGCTGTAAGGTTATTTTCACTCCAATGCTGAAATGCAGTAGGAAAAGGCTGCTGAAGTACTGCTATCTGTTATCACTAACATTCTACAAGAAGTTAGTTAACCAATTGTTTTAAAACCGAGAGGTATAATTTAAATTTTTCAGCTTTATTGATCCAGCAGGAAGGAAACAGACAAAATCCTATCAAAGCTCAATAATAAAGATGAACATTTTGTAGAATCATAGAACCATTTAGGTTGGAAAAGACCTCCAAGATCATCGAGTCCAACCTTTGACCAATCACCACCTTGTGAAATAGACCACAGCACCAGATTTAGTATCAGTCACATAAAAGTCAGTAGTTCCTCTGTCACCAGCAAACTGCTGCTTCATGACATAGAAACATTTTGCTTAAAAATAGCAGTCTCTTAGGGATTCCTATCTTCAGATCTACCAACTCTTTACAAAAAATTAACTGTTGCATCAAGATTTGAGCCCACAACAGATGCTACATCTATCAGAGGAAATGTTTCTAGGTTTTACCAAAGCTGTTGAAACTGGAAATAATCAGTTGCATTGCACAAAATCTCTTGCAGATAAAATCCTCTGAGTAACAATGGCACGTGTGGAAAAAGTTTGCTCTGTCAGCAAGAGCTGAAAACTACAGCCAACACCTTTCAACAAAACACTCATGAGGTAAGATTAATGGAGGTGATATATAAGAGCCCATCTGTTCAGATATTAAGGTAGATCTAAAGGACGAAGAAGTGATATTTGGAGGCATGTTTTGGATTTGCTCCTCCTCACACCACTTCCCTAAAATTCAGAAAAAAGGAAAGGTGTGGCATACCCTGCACCTCCTATAGCATTTTCAGTACTAGTCTGAAAGATGTAGAACACTTTAACATTCTTACCATGAGATTCCAGTCCAGCTCCTTGTGCCAGGCCATTATCATAAGACTGAAGAAAAAAAAATCCCACAAACCAGTTACTTTAGAAATACATCACTTTGACAGACATTGCAATTTCTTAGTTTACCAGCAAAATTATCACCAGATCATAGCCACAATTTAATCTCATTAAACTCTGAACCTCCAAAAGTTCTTGGCACAAAACACATAACAAATCAGCCCTGTTTCAATGCAGGCAGTTTTTAGGACTTTCATGGAATTAATTATAGTTGTGACATATGTTAGAAACCTGAAAGTGGATTAACATATCTTTGCCAAAAAGAAAAAAGCACGTAATGCAGGTATAAAAAGAAAAAAATGGATGTGTAATCAAAACAAAACAAAATTAAATAGATAATTTAATCTGTCTGTAATCTAAGAACAGTTTAACATTTAAAAAAGGTAAAATGCAAGGTACTACCAATGTAGAATACTCAAATCCAAGCAACACTTTAGTAGGAAGTTTGTTACTTCTCACTTCATCAGGCTTTAAAAAAAATGAGAAGGGAACTAGAAGCAAGACGAAAATTATAAAATACATAGGAATAAACTTAAATTTGCCTGTAAAATACTACTGTTAAAAAATACCATTACAGTGCTAAAAAATCACTCTGTTAAGTGCAACATAAGGAGAAACTCAAGTCTGACAAAACACCAAAAATTTCACAGTTCATGTCTGTCATGAGTAATCTAAGAACAGATGTATATGTAAGAATAATAATCTTTCTTCCCTAAAAATCCACTAAATCATTTTACTGGAAAAGAAACAATGGATCATATAGGAAATTATTCATAAAATGGAAAAAGTTTATTTTACAAGAGTTCATAGAATACTTAATAAATTACCTCTGAACAAATACCAAATTGTTTAGTAGGAGCAATGAGGTATATGTTTGAAGTTAAATTACACAGGTCCTACATATTCTAAGTCAACTGCTCAATTAGTGATAGGATCAATATCTGATCAGACAGTTAGAAAGCAGCAAAAATCTTTCCCCCCCATCCTCCAGGTGCTGACTACGAATTTCTCATGTTTGTTCTAAAGCACTGGCTAGTAGATACAGGACACCTTGACAAACTACTAATGACTCCCACAGACCTATGCAAAGAATGGCTATAGGACTATCGTATCTTTAGAAATTACCTAAAGATTACTTTGTACATCTGCCTTTAAAGCTGACATTGAGAAGAAAAAGGTAAACAGAAGTAGACACAGAAGCTACATTAAAACTCTACTCCGAGTTTTGAGTTGTTGCTGCAAGCTGAAGCAACTAAAAAGACTAATATCTGATACATACACTTCAAGCTGCAGCTTGATTTCTCAAGTTTGAACCAGTAAATTTTAAGTGATGTCTATTAACTTCTGAATGTTAAAGCATACAGTATGAACTCTTCCTTTCCCACTGTCTTTCGAGAATGCAGTACAAATGTGCTACCACACTCCACAGACGCATTAATTGCCAAGAAAAGGCAAGCTGATTAGCAAAGCTATGCTGGCAAAGCTAATTAACTCTACAAACAGCAGTTGTAAAAGGAGGTGGCTTGCTTTATGCATGACAAAGTAATTACCTCTGGAGAAAAGCTGTTAAGTGTGTCCCAGACACTACTATGCTGGGCTGTACAATTAGCTTCAAATTCTAATAGATAGTAGCTGACCTTTGGCTAACTGATGCCTATTTATTTACAGACAGCAGCTGCTCTTTGGGGACTTGTGTGCACTAAAGAACTAGGGAATACTTTTATTTCTTTGTCCTTTTAAAAAGACTCAAGAAATCGTATGCAAAAGGAGCTCTTGATTACTGCAATGTGAGAACTGCATAATTAAATACTATCCTCAGGAAACGTGTAAATCCAGTTGGGTAAATTCTTCACTTCAAAGTCTACAAGTTTTACAGCCAAGTTAATTATATCAACAGACCAATAAGACTGCATTTGAAGAAGACTATACTAGAAGAAACAGATGATATTTTTAAAGCTTCTTGCAATTTCTCTATTTTAAGAAAACCAAGCATTGTTGCAAAAAGCAGTGTTATTCAGTCTCTGGAAGTCATTCAAAATCTCAGCATCCTAGTGTCTGTTGTCTTTTGATTAGTGATATATCTGAGTTTTGAAAGACAAGAATCACCTACACTGGTAAAAATTGTGTGTATTTTACCGAGAATAAAACTGGCCCAGAATTATTTTTGTGATCAGCATTGTATAAACATTTTTTAGTTGAATGACAACAACAGGGCTATTTATTCTGTATGAAGATTCGATTCTTTTTAACATTTTAAACATCGTTTATGTTCCAAACTTCTGCTGTCCTTGACATGCCTAACTACACAAATGCACTCCCTCACTCAGCTATATTGAACTGTATGTTACAATTCTTACACTGCATCACTGAAGGCAACAAATTCCAAAGAATAAGCTAAAAAATCCACAATCTTATTACAAAGATTACTGTGTTTAACTAGTCATGCTACTCTCAATCCAGATCAGTTGCACTTCACATGTACGCCAATTTGAAAAACCGAAGGAAGTTCCGCTTTCACGTGCTTTGTCTAGGTGCAAACGAGTGACAGACAATGTAAATCAAAACCACACCTTTCTGTCAAGGCAGTTTAGTACTGAGCAGTGCAATCTCTTTTGTTCTATAACTAACAAAAGTACCAGAATGAGGTGACATGGTAGCAAAACAGGAATAAGCATTTACAATAAAGTCTATAGCTATATTCATTGTATAGTTAGTTACACAAGGAGTAACAAAATAATCTCAAATAGAATTTACTTTGTATTGTTCCATTTTGTGGGTTAGTTTCAGCAGCATCTACAAAATCTTAATGGGAGAAATCAAACCAACATTCTTGGATGTCACATTTCACATTGATTGCATTTATTTATGAGACACACTTTAAGAAATACTTGGCTCCTGTCATAGGTAATTGAACTGAAACTGAAATCTCAAGGAAAGTGGTGGAAAGAGATGAATGAAAGGAAGGAACAACCATTGCTATGAAATTATTTTCACAAGGAGCTAGTCCCCGAATGTCTGAGACTTCAGACACATCTGCTCTCTAAATGTGACCAAGCAGGATGGAAAGGTTTTGTGTCTTTCCCTAGAACTGCCAGACACCTGACAACTGAGTTAATTCACAGAAATACTGGTCTGACCAAGGAGCACAAACCCAGAAAACACAGAGAGAACTAATGTACATGTGCATACCAAGTCTGCAGTGAATTCATAGCACACCAGTGGTTTAAAGAAGTCCTACTGGACACAGTGTATAGTTAACCTACCAATTCACAGTAAACCTGGACAAAAATACAGCATGTCTTGCTGCACATTTCTACATGCTTGGATGACTGCTGCCTACAGAACACTGCTTATAGGATCTAAGTTACTCTCTGAGCTAGTCAGGAAAAGACACAATCTTTGTGGTAAGGTACAGTGTTTTCTGAACTTTGACCATGCCAAGACTCCAGTTCTACTTTACTGGTGAACTGAAGTATTAGTATGAGGCCTTCCAAGATGTCTTGCCCTGTTCAGGCTTCAATTGTTCATTTTTTTTAAAGTGGTATCAATTCGTCCACTAAGAGCATAATGATTGGAATTTGCAGGTACAACAATTAATGGTAAGATCTAGAAGCAAAGTATAAACTTGGTTCAAGATCGCGCTACACAGTAAATCTCCAGTACCATTTCAAAGCTCTAAACTTTCAAGAAATCTCCACTTGCCTGCTCTATTGATGGCCTCATCTGATGCTCTCTAGTTCTGTCTTAGAAAGAAATAGTTGCTTTTCTCTCCTTTTGTTTTTCAGTGCTACTTGTTACTTTACACACCTCTGTCACACTCTACTTAACAATCTCATGTCCAGAATAAAGACTCCTACTATATTAAATACTCCTTTTACACAATCTGGTTTGTACCTTTCACAGTTCAACTCAACTTTCTTTGTCCCCTTCCTAGTTCCACCATTTCCTTTGGGACAAAAACTGCACTCAAATGTTCACAAGGTTCACTAACAGACAATGTGATGTACAGAACTGCAATGGGGACTTTGCTCTTGTGTTTTGTTTTCTATTCTTTTGTAGTATTTGATTCTCCTATTGTATTTTCACTAAGCTATCTGACTAAAGACTGATCTCAGTAAACACAAAGGTCCAGAAAGGGTCAGAGAAGGGAGAATCCTCCCGACCTAATCAGTAAGAGCAAGCACTCTGCCTAAGCTCCTCTCTCAGACTGTGAAAGGAGAATGGATAAATCATTGTCCTTGGGTGAAACCCACTGAGAGGATTCAGCAGGGATATTCTCACCTTGAGAACCCATGCTGAGTAAGGTGAGCTACTAACTATGGGAGAAGGGCTCTTATAGGATGCAGTGGAGGAAGATTCCAGGATTGTACAGAAAACCTCCTTATTATGGACTGTTTTCTGGGGAATGCAGGGGTGTGCACGACTTACTAAGGGATGGCTAGGAAAGGACAAATTGAGGTGTCCTGTTTGTGTAACTTAGAAAAAGGGAAAATCAAAGCAGACTGGGGAAGAACAACTAAGGGAAAACAGAGAGAAAAAGGGGATAAAAGGTGTTATTAGGGTGTGAGAAGACTGCAGGTCCATATCTTTGTATGCCTGAGCCCTGGCCTTGGTCACCTCAGTCTGTCCAGGACTACAGCACTGTGCCAGACATCTTCTTGAGGTGTACAGTAAGAAATACTAAGGCATCCAACTACCTCCTTTAAAAATAAACAACAAATAAAAACCAATTTGGTCTGAAGCAGGAGATTTTAAAGTTTTTTTTTAAACTTGTTTCTCACATAAATTTTACAATCTCACTGCTGGCAGCAACTACTGAAAATATTCATTTACAACAAAAGTTGTGTGTCATCATAAATTTGGGTCTTCTTTGCAGACCACAGGAGTTTACTCTATGTTTACTCACACTCAGGGAACTGCACTTTTCAAGCTTGCTCAGCTTCTTCAAAAAATTGTATTTCAATCTTGGAAAATGTAACTCAATTAAACTAATGAAACAACATGAAAAAAAAATGGAAAGCTCCTTTACTCCAACCAAATATGAAGACAACTTGCACAGACACAGAAGAAAAGAGTGTATATGCTCATGAATATTTTCCTTAATTCCAAGTATCTAATAAATAAATAATGAAGTGCATGACTGGAAACACTTAAGCATGAACTGCTGCCAATAATTAGTTTATTTTAATCTGTATATCTTTTAAGAACTATAGCTCAATGAAATGTGAGGATTTTATTGATACAGTGCTTTACGCACTTTTTCTAAGTTACACAAACAGGACACCTCAATTTTCAAAAACTTGCTTTCAATTTTTTAATTATTTTAAATAAAGAGGATTTTAAATTTAATTTGCAATGAACAAACAAGCACACACATTTTAATGAAAATACAAACACAAAAAGCCAATGTACTTTGTAATTCTCAACTTGCTATAGTAGGAAGAAGAAGAAAAGAAATTACTGTAATACTTCAGTTTAGACAGATTTTTTGGCCAAAATTGAGAAAAAAAGCTATAAGCCTTAAAGCATAGAAGGAAAGAAAGAATATTTTGTGAACACTCACCATACTTCTTCTAATGTAGTCTATCGCTTTCTTCATATCCATGCCTGACCAGTTATCGAGCATGTAGCAGATACAGGAAGCACAGTACACAAACCTCATATCATTCTCACTTCCTTCCAGCACTGCACAGAAACTGAAAGAAACATTTCTGTCTTTAAACATTGGCCTGTTGCACCAGAAAATATGAAATGCAGTTCAGGGAATTGCACAGTGTTTTCTTTAAAGATTAGTTTACAGTAGTCTCATAAATATAACCCAAAGCTACACCAGATTTTCTTTTTAGAAGATGTGATTCTAAGCCAAGGAAAATGAATAGAACTATTAACATTTAGGGGCCTGGGCAACTATTTCCAGCAATGTAATGACACTGGTGTTTATTTATTCCAAGATGTTTATGCTTACAGTCTTTCACCTATTACAGTTTATACAGATATATGACCATTAGCATTTTACCATTTACTCTTTTGAGCAGAATTCTTTGACTTCCCAGAAATCCTAACACCTCACAAGGCTTTCTTTCCTTACTGCAGCTTCAGGACCAGTTTCCCAAGTACATATAAAGGTAATTGCTAATACTACCATTTCTAATACAAATGGTGAATCAGTTTTTCATTTCTTATTGTTACAATCTCACCAAACTCTATGAACATTTTAAAATTATTGTATCTGGGTTATATTGGCACAATCTCAGATACTCCTAAGATAATGATGGATGCCCTGATTTGGATGTTTGTATCAGAAAGTGGCCAGCAGGACCAGGGTAGCAACCATCCCCCTGTACTGGGCACTGGTGAGGCCACACCTCGAGTGCTGTGTTCAGTTTTGGGCCCCTCACAACAAGGAAGACATTGAGGTGGTGGAGCATGTCCAGGGAAGGGCAGTGGAGCTGGGGAAGGGTCTGAAGCACAGGTCCGATGACGAGCAGCTGAGGAAGCTTGGAGTGTACAGCTTGGCGAAAAGAACACTGAGAGAACACTTTATCACTCTCAACAACTACCTGAAAGGAAGCTGTGGCAAGGTGGGGTTGGTTTCCTCTCCCAAGTGGGACAGAGGAAATGGCCTTAAGTTGCACCAGGGGAGGTTTAGATTAGGTATTAGGAAAAATTTCTTCATCAGAAGGGTTGTCTAACATTGGAACAGGCTGCCCAGGGAAATGGTGGAGTCACCATGGCTGGTGGTAATTAAAAGACATGTAGATGTGGTGCTTAGGGACATGGTTTAGTACTGGACTTGGCAGTGCTGGGTCAACAGCTGGACTTCATGATCTCAAGGGTCTTTTTCAATCTAAATGATTCTCTGATATACAAGTGTAGGCAAAAGGTTCAATTACCTGTGACAATAAATAAACCTTTAATTGTTTCTTCTATGATTTGCTGCGTGGCAAGCCTCCATTTGGTTCAAAGAGCTAGTTAGTATCCTCTGATAACTTAACAATTTGCAAGAAGCCAGCATACGTATTGGCATATCTTCTATGACTGATACGATTACCAACCAAACTATTTGCTAACAGAAGAAAAATATTATAGCTATTTTTATAAAGAACATGTTTCTTATGTTTCATTCCACATGTGGGTTGTGAAAGTTGCAGAATATAAAGTATCTCTCACCTTCCATCCTCCAGCTGGAGAGCTCTCAGTCCTGCCAGTATGGCATCTTTATTTACTCGACTTAAATCATCCCCAAGAATAACCAGACATGATAGTCCTGTGTAAGTCATTGCTATGTGCCCACTATCATAGGGATGAGATATACCTGGACCCTAAAAAAAGAGGAATAAAATAGAAATATTGAAATGTCACAAGATCTTACACTACAGCAAAGCTTTCTCTTTTTTTTTTAGTCAAGAGGCAAACAAATTACTTCTCCCTTCACTCATTATGGTGAAACTGAAGGCATCCCGCTCAGCTTTCCTCATCAAACTAAGCTACTGCATAACTCTGCTACCCTTCTAAACACTTGGTCAGTAGGACGCTTTGGAAAAAAGCTTTGCCAAGAGCTATATTTGTGCGACAGTTAAGCAAAAAGATGGAATGTCCTCAACTATGCCTAAGTTTGTCCTGACACACCACTGGGCACTAGCTTCCTGGCAGCTAGGTAAGCACTCTTAAACAGCCAAACCTCTGGAGGGCCCCTCAGCAAAGATTCTACAACATAATGATCTACAAGTAGAAAGCAGTGCGAGAGATTAATAGTAATCTCTCTGTCAATTGAAGCAATACCAAATTAGCCACTTATCTACTTTCACCTCTATTTTAAAATAATAATCAGAGTTTAAACAAAGTATTTATATACCAAATAATCACAGAAACACAGAATATCCTGAGTTGGAAGGGACTCACAAGGATCACTGAACGTCAACTGAGAAGCTAAAATGACAGTTAAATGCTGACTAGTCCCACAATATAAATCATAGAAATGAGCAAGGGATTGCTACAGCTGTGCTAAAATTATTTTTTTTCCTTATGGTATTTTATAGGCCCATCCTGGACTGTACCACTTCCTGAAAACAGAGACCACATGTAACAAGATGACTTTGGATACTTGGGATGGTTCAGTTTGGAGCAACTGGAAGATAACTATTTCAAACAGAATAAAAGCTCTTTCAATACTGAATAGTAGAGATAGATTTTTAAATGATATTTTACTAGCATTATTGCCTAATCAGTTGTAATTCTTATTTTGCAATTCATCCTAAAAACACAAGAAAAAAGCAGTATAAAACCAAATTTAATATATTATGTTACGCGTAACTTGTGTTTTTTCAGGCAAGTTATGCTTATTTTCAAAGCCAAAAGGCTTTGCTTCTAGTAAGAAACTGGGAGAAAAATTGTTATTAGCCACCAGACAGCAAGAGACTGCTCTCACACAAGGGAATCAAAGACAGTTGGGAAAGGGAGGCAGAAAACAAGGTGAAATGGCTTCAGCAGTACTGAAAAAGCTACGTAACAGAGAAGGAGAACAGGAGTATCAGTGCTGAGAGCTGTACCTCCTCTCCCTTGTTTCCAGTCCTGTCCCTCTCTTGAGAGGGGGGCACAAATCTCAACAGCTCCCACTCCCATCCCTGTGCTGCCAGTGCCCCCATCACTGTCTCCTACCCTGCACATTAAACAGACTTTAGGGTACATTAAACTGCTTTTGTAAAGTGCTCTCTAGAGACTTGAGCTAATGCACTGGTGTAGACATACTCTGAGAAGACAACAAAGGGCGTATGGCTAGGGCCTGTTTTCTATGCACTTTTCCTTTTGTGAAAATTAGTCTGTGGGTCCCACAGGAAACAGATTTACTTGGATCTCAGAGATGGAATGAACAGTTCTGTTCTAGTGGCATTAACATAATGTTCTCCACAATCTCAGCCTTCTCTAAAAGAATTAACACTTAAAGATGTAAGGTGAGGGGAAGCTTTCAAACATTTAAACTTGGCTCAGCGATGTGACAGTGTTCCCCACTGTATTATTTAGAACAGCTATTAAAACATAACACATGGCCACATAAGAATTCCCACTGACCACTGCAGACAGAGCTAAGAAACTCTCTGCTGCAGAAGCATGGGCAAGATCTCTTCAAACACTAATAAAGAATGCTACTGAACATACACTTGCACTGGAGCAGTCCGACTTTCAAAAAACTTTCTCCTCACACCTGGCACTGCTGTCCCAACATAGGATTTCTTCACTCACGGTGCCAACTCACACACGGAGTTAATTGGTTTTGACACATTTGCACAGAGGTGTGTGCTGGGTGCTAAGTCCACAAAGCCAACACACCTGGTTACAGCCAAAAAAGCATTAATTATACTTTCAAAATACGTAAGTACACAGTTATCTAACTTCTAAACACATGCCTCCTTAATAGCTATTGGACAATCTTTTTTGTGCTTGATGTAAAGGTACAATGTATTTTACGTTTACTGCAGATGTTCAGTGGGTAGGGGTCTTCACTTGGAGGTGGGTAGCCTAAGCTTTAGAGGTGTGTTTTTCACCTTATAATGATTTAAGTTCATTTAAAAGCACACGATTTTAGCTAATTTGAGTAAAACTTATGATACATTGCCAAATGCAGTATCTAGTTGCTAATTCAAGGTGTCTCTGCTTCTGTAATCTCTTTACTTGTTTCAAGACTATGAAATGGCAAGATCTTGCCATTTCTCACTTCATAGAACCACAGAATAGCCTGGGTTGGAAGGGACCTTAAGGTCATTTAGCTGTAACTCCCCTGCCATGGGCAGAGACACTTTTCAGTAGACCACACCGCACAGGACCCCTAAAAATACGTAACAGAGATGTCTGCTTAAAATAAAAAAAGAAAAAATACAGAGATATTTTGGCCCAGGCTTACCTGGGTCTTTATAGTATTTATTTTTATCTTAAATTTACTTTTATATTCTATTTATTGTTATCGTCTCTGTGATTCACTCTGTAAAATATTTTTAACTATTCATCTCTCACCAATATCAGTGTTGCAGCCTTGAGAAAATACAATGTTGTGTGAGGAAGACAAAAGAAATCCTTTTTTCCCCCCAAGTGAAAGCATATGTTAATTACCACAATCTTACATAAAAGTTGCAGCTATTGGCTTTCAACTTAGCCCTAAAACTGATTCACAATGCTTTAAACATATTGGAAAGACCTAGGCCCATCTGAAACTTTGAGGAGACTGTTGAACCCTAAATTAAAAAGCTAGTTTAAACTTCAATAACACCAAATCAGATAGACTGCAAAATCTGGAGCCACTTCAGTATATAACTATTTTCTAATTCTAAAATTAATCATTTTTTAAATGTGATGACAGAAGAGTCACTTGTAGCCTTCATTCACAGTTAAGACTGTTACAGTTCGTGAGGGCTGTGTTCTGAGTTGGTGCAGTCACTATGTTTTTGTTCCACTTTTGCTTCTTTTCCAAAAAGCTGCAAAGACACTACCATCAAACACCACAAAGGCAACAGCTAAAACATCACAACTTCAAAACCAAACCCAAATAACCTATCCTTTACTAAAGTTGGATATTCTTACATAATCCTTGCTTTTTTCTACTATTTTGAAAGGTCCCTTCTGACTGAATAGATCTGGCTATTTCTGATATGGCACTTTCTCAGAATGAAATCACTCTAGAGGCATGTAATAAATAGCAAATGTCAATGCAAATCCAAAATACTTACAGGCTTTTTCAAAAAATATTTTTCAAGGCAGACTTAACAAAATGTTTTTAAATAATGAGTAAAGAAAAATGATGTGACCACAAACATATCTCAGAGTCATGACAGTGAATTTACAAGCCTTTTTTTCTGAGTTATTTCAGAGCATTTCAGGCAACAGTGCTGGAAATGCCTGAAACCTTTCTTTGCCAATAAATCAAGTGGATGCAATCCCTCAAATGCAGATACAATAAAAAAAGTACTGCAATGCTTGAATAAAAACCACATCCATGTGCAAACAATTTTCTAGAGATAGTGACCTTATAGCTAGTTTCCAGAGGCTACATGATTCCACCCCTTTATCCCATCTGTATACTGGCCAACACATTCTAAGACACTAATGGATTGCAACATATTTCCAGTAAAGACAGTATTTCAGTATGAAGCATTTACTATTGGAAGTTGAGAATTAAAACACCAGAAAGTGACGGGAGGGGAAAACAATGCTTTGCCAATCTTAACACACTTTTTGTTTTCATGGCCCTTTACAAGATCTCAGAACTATATCCAGAATAAACTCTTCTAGCATCATACACTGGGGAGGATTTGAAAAAGGTTTCCAAAAACACACACTGAGATAATGTACTACACTGTAGAGCTGCTAAAGGTGTGATACAGCTGGAAAAGGAAAGTAGAGGCCAGTGTGCAGGAAGGACTGTGAAAGAAGTACAGTAGTTCTATCCTGTGTTTGAGAGTAAAGAATCAAATCTCACTGAAAAGTGGATGAAAAATCTGTAAGAGCACTAAACTAGCCTCTGCTAACCTCCTTTCTCTCTTTCATTAAAGGCACTTTCTTTTCACATGAAAGTTTCACTCTCTTGAGCCTCACTGGGCTTCAAAGCATCCTCTCTTATGGTCATGACAAACAGGGATGAACAGAGCCTTCCCTAAGTCTAGGGGGGTATCAGGTGCAATCAAATACATGTGATTCAACACAGGAAGAGAAACACCAGTTGCAGTTGCAGCACTGACTTTGGAAGAAACAGTCAGGCCCAGTCTATTAATACATGGCTCCATGGCTGGTGTCACTGCCAAGATTTTAGGGGATTTTTTGACAATGGGATGGCCTCCATGGCACCAGACACATTGGCATCAGATGGGATTCACCTTTCTCAAAGGACCCGGACAAGCACCAGAAGTGGGTCATGGGAACCTCATGAGATTTAACAAGACCAAGTGCAAGGTGCTGCACCTGGGACAGGACAACCCCAGACTGTGAGAAGAGGAGAAGTCATTGAGAGCAAAGGACTTGGGGGCTCTGGTGGATCAGAGACTGGACATGACCCAGCCATGAGCACTCACAGCCCAGAAAGCCAAATGTGCCCTGGGCTGCATCCAAAGCAGTGTGGCCAGCAGGGGAGGGAGGGGATTCTGCCCCTCTGCTCCCCTCTGGTGAGACCCCACGTGGAATGCTGTGTCCAGCCCTGGGAAGCCCTTCCTCAGCACAGGAAGGATGGGAACTTGTTGAACACATCCAGAAGAGGCCACTAGTTCATTAGAGGGCTGGAGCACCTCTCCTATAAGAAAAGGTTAAGAGAATTGGGATTTGTCAGCCTGGAAAAGAGAAGGCTTTGAGGTGACCTAATTGCGGCCTTCCAGTTCCCAAAGGGACCCTACAAGAAAGATGGAGAGAGACTTTTTACTAGAGCGTGTAGTGACATGACACGGGTGAATGGCTTCAAACTGAAAGAGGGCAGGTTTAGATTACGTATTAGAAAGAAATTCTTTACATGTGAGGGTGGCGAGACATTGGAACAGATTGTCAGAGTTGTGGAATCCCCATCCCTGGAAGTGTCCCAGGCCAAGCTGGATGAGGTCCTGAGCAATCTGGTCTAGTGGAAAGTGTCCCTGCCTGTGGCAAGGGAATAGAAGCTAGATGATCTCAAGGGTCCCTTCCAGCCTGAACCACTCTATGATACCAAAGAACAGCACGTTCTGCACCACTTAATTAGGGCTATTCTGCCCTTCTCTACCTCATGACAGTTCTTCAGCTAGAGTTTTCCTTTGTTAGTAAAAGACCAGAGAAGGAGGAGACTGCACTAAGATAAGCCGCAATTATTATGTCAATTTCTTCACTGCTGTGAGAATTGAAGTTCTAGGTATCATTTTAGTACATTTCTCATGCACACTTCTTAAAAGTTCTGCAAACATTTCAGTATTAAAAGTACAAAATTCCCTGCCTTCCAGACATTCTGTACTTATGCAGTTAATATTATAAAAAAGACACAAGATCATTTATTGCCTAATTGAAAACACTTCACATACACATTCTTAACTGACCTTGGAGGGATTGAATGGCATCCCTAAATATGAAGAGCCTCTGAATCCACAGCGATTCATGTTTGATCCTGGAAAAGATTAAAACAATACTCAACTAACTTGTCTTGCTGAAACATTCATTATAAATCATAATTCTCTAATGATATCAAGACCTGTTAGTTCAACACTATTCACAGCTTTAAGAGAGTGTGTCTCTCAGTTCCCAACCTTAGTTTGTTATCTCTCTGATTAACAAAAAAATAAAACAAAGAAAACCACAAGCAAACTTAACTTACTTACTGCTGTAGAGACAAAACACAAAGCACCAGATTTTTTTTTTTTTAATTTGGTGGAAATACAGTTTGTATTTCCACCACAGACTTGTCTTCCATGCTCACAAGAAAAAAAAAAAAAAGAAAAGGACTGCTCCCCTGGGAAAATGGCCAGAGTTAACATATTTTTTATTCCTCTCTGGATTTCTGCCTGGTAATACCGTCTGTTCCCAAGCAGAACTGTTTCAAGATACTTCACAACACGTTCAAGGATGAACAATTCGCAGTTTTAAACACATTGTAGCTATCAAACATTTCTGTCAGTGATTCAGTGTAATTTGTTTCAAATGTGTCACAATACCTGACCATGTAGCACACAGAAGTGTGAACCACACACTGTCAAAGAGTTAAGTACAGCTTTGCACGGCTCTAACTTGCTTTTTCATGGCAAAACCTCAGCTGTTTACTGCTCAGTGTCTGAAGGTAAAAGCCTAATGAATGCCACAGTTAAACAGCAGCTGGGTGTTCTTAAATTCTCTCCACCTTTTTTAAGTTATTCAGCCTTTAATCTAAAAATCCTCATGGATATTAGGGAAAATTGCACCAGAATAAATAAGAATGAATAGTTATAAAGCTGAAAGCTCAAAGTAACATCATTATGCAATATGCCCTACAAGTTCTGGTATAATTTAGCACCATATTACTTTCTAATTCTAAATATATTCTGTATATATTATATATGCAAACTTTAAACTAGAAAGGTTTTATTAGCTTAAGAATTTCAATTTGGCCTAAAGTATTCAAGTTTCTCTGCAAGCCAAGTCTTTGGATCTAACTGACACGGAGCAAAACACGTGCAATTCTCTACTTCCTCCACAGCTCAGTCAAAAGTACTCTTTAAATGATGCTACACATGTAACGAAAGCAACTTCACCCGCTTAAAAGTTGGTGTGCCATAGTCAGATTCACAAAGAGGAAAAAGAAAGAATATCTGTATTTGTAGACAAAAACCATTTCATAACTGTTTTATTTTATTATAATCTAAACATTCTCAGCAGAGAACATTTGTCTGTTCACTTCCAGAGTCAAAAACTTGCATTTCATGTTGCATCAGCCTCTGGAAAACACAAAAAAATTGAACGAGTTTTAAAGACTACTCTAAGGTCTTGAAGGACACTGCCCAAAAAAGCACCACAATTTCAAATATGACACAATGTGAATGAATAAGTAAGAGAAGACCTAGAATTCCTGCTTGGTAATTCTCAGATTTTCTATGTGACATTGTGGGGGAAAAAAAAAAACCACCATTCACTTTCATTTTCAGTAAAAAGGAATCTGTGCCTTAAGCACTTAAGCAAACTACAACACTCACTTTGAAATGATACTAGTGTGGAAACCCTTCATCCAGAAAAGCGTTGCTATTCTACTACACACAGCTATTCCAGCCTGCTGCAAAGGGAAACATGCTACAATTAAGACAGCTCTGCTGTTGAACAGAACTCAGCTGATAGTTGCTAGATGGAAGGATCATCCCAGAAATACTGATCCCCATCACTGGCCTTTTGGAGAGTAGCTTATAATTCATTATCAAGGTGCAAATGGCAGCATGAAACCCAAGTTTCATGCTATTAGTGTTTTGTATGCTAAAAGTGGGTCACTTTGATTGTCTTCTGAATTCACACATAATATACAAACAGATTAAAAATAAAGTACATGAATGAAATCATGATCTATTACTCCCTTTAGATGTTAAATTTTCATGTAGTATTTTAAAACCTTTCTTGTAGTACTAAACTTCTATCAACTAGAAACAGCATTTGCAATTTTAAAATGTTGGATTTTTAACTGTATTGCTATCAATCTAAAATCTATTTTGACTCTTTCAGTCAGTACTTCTGATCTTTCATTCTAAACTTCACACACTGGCTCCTAGGAAAAACAGAAGACCAGCATGTCCTTTAGGGCAAACTTTAGGGCAAACTTGCAGGGAATTTTATCCTGTCCTCAAATGCATTAATGTGCCTGCAATAGGTGCTTCCTAGACATTTGGTATTACAAGCGAGTTGCTAAATCTCTAGTCACAATACATGAAGTAAAAAATAGAATTCTGAGTTGATAAAGGAAGCATAAAAACAGGAAGTGAAAACAGCTTGTTTTTTAACCACATGACTCTAGAACACTGATGTTGTTGTCTCAAAATGGTTTTTTAGCAACCTGTAAACCTACAAGTTCAAAATCAAATGAGAACCAAAGGAGAGTTACAGACAATTACTGTCTTTCAGTTTATGAAGGAAACTTTATAATGTGAAATATCATCTTCTGTGAAGTTGGTTTTACTATTTTATTGCAAAGTACTTGTACTTCTTGTTTTATGTAATAGCTTAGTACTGCTAATCCAGCTCTTTACTTTCCTGAACCAAAAATGGGCTGTCAGAATCAGAAACAGAATTAAAAATGAAATACACCCAAATTAAAAGGATATGATCACAGCTTGTGTCCCTTGGGGAAAAACTGCTGGAGTGGCCAGTTCAGCTCCAGCAGAGTTTGCTGTGCTTCAGTTCAACTGCAGCTATGAAATGGTACCACCTGGTGTTCACGTCCACCACTGACCTTACTCAGCCACTTTCTTCCACCCCAAGACAAGCAGCTTAAGACAGAGCAAAAAGTAATAAATATTTCATAAACTGCTGTGTAACTATTGCAACCTGAACAAAACACACCTGGAAAAACTTTTCTCATTTGACAGCTAAAGAAAACTGACCCTCTTCCAAAACCAAAAGACTTCATGCTTAAATCAAGAGTTGAAACTTTCCTCTGAAGAAAAAGATGTTACTCATGTGTCCTTAAGCCAGAAAGTCCTTAGGATATGTAAAAGAGCTTCAAGTGATGACCACAGACAACTTATCCTAAGAGCTCTTTTTTTACAGGTATTTTTTACAGAGCATTTTTTACAGGGCGTTTTTGTTATTTGTATTTTATGATTTCTCTTGCATGGAGGGATTGATAAACTTTTACCACTACTTTTTCGCATTCAGATTATCCATGCATTCCTCTGCCTGCAAGGCTTCTCTCCTTTTGCTAAGTACAGGAGTTTACACACATTATTAAAATCTTATAATATATTTTAAAAATCATGTTTTTAACATAGGCTGATTCAGTCAGTACATCCAGATAAAAGTAACCATAAGCTCTTCTCACAGAACTAGAGCTTGTAGTTACTCCTGTAAATCAAAGCACTAGAGTATGTCACTAAATGCAAAGCTGCAGTCTCTAAAATGGACGTCCATTACACATCCAGATAAATACTTCAAATGTAACCATTAAAGAAAGTTATGCTGGAAGAAAATTTGTATTTTTGCTCAAGAAACTCATGATCAGAAAGCTCACATGTATCAATGATTTCAAAAAAGTCAGTGTCATTTTATAATTTTTTTTCAGTACTGCCACATAAGAAGAAAGAATCATTAATGCAAATCTAAATTTAGACTTTGATAGAAGTAAGTTTTAAGTCTGTCATGTAGCATACTGGTTTTCAGTCTGTTATGCATGGGGATTCAGACCAACAAATAAAATAGGTTTCATCATTCCTTTTGGTTCCATATCTTAGTATAGCAAAGCTAGTGAAGCATCCAGCTGTCAAAAAGTATAATTTCCTTCTCTCTCCCTTAGTGGGCTGGCACTGGTGCTCCCAATCAACACAGTTCACCAATGCAACACAAAGCTAACCTTCTGTTAAATAAATAAATGCGTGTTTTTCTGCCACTTCAGCAAGCTCTCAAGCAGGGTCAAACAAATGCCACTGCTCCTATGGGGGAGGATGGTGGATGAATATGGCCAAGCAGCGTGCTTCCACTGCGTAATTAGATTACTTGAGTTCAAAGCTCTGGATTCACTCACTTTTAAAAGTGCTGAACTGGCTTTGAATGTGACTTGCAAGAAACTGGAATACATCTTCCTTAAATTACTATGAGTTGCACTTCAGGAAGTTAAAATAAACTTGAAATTCTGTAAAGAAGCTGTATTATGAGAGGAAAAACAGCAAAATATTGACACCATAAGGATCTTAAGAACAAGCAAGTAGTTAAAAGAGGGTCTTTTGTCAACCCTTTTCCAATTTCACTAACACTTCAAAAAATACATCTTAATCTAAAACCATATCATTTCTGGTAAGGCTAAAGAACACACTCCTCAAAATGAAAAAATAAAATCACTTTTTAAGATTTCAACTTCTTTCTAAAAGGAAACATAGTGAGGTCTTCTTGCAGTGAACACACAACCAAAACCAAAACATGTATTAGCTATGCAACTAAAAGCAAAGCATTTACTAAAAGGGAAGGAAAGGTAACAGTGACCAAAGTCTATGCAAAATACAGCCAAACTATTTAGCATGAGTTGCAGAAGACAGGGGCCCTTCAAACAAGCAGAAGGCAGCAGTAAGTTGAAGCATTCAGCTAAGAATGTGTTCCTGTGTGAGGGTCAGTTTGCACATGTAACATGCCATTCCCTCCAAATTAGAACTGGTCCTGAGCCAGTCTCTGGAAGACTTGAGCTAAAATTATGGTACCTAAAGGACATTATTTGTTTGAATCACAGCTACAACAAACCCACAGAAGAATACAGTCTATCCTGACAGACCTCAATCTTCAGCTTCCTTAAGTGCATTTTGATTAGGCTGACAGACCATTTATTTGCCTTCTTACTCAGCAGATCAAGATCTCACCACTTAAGTGTTAGCAACCTTTAGCTTCACATAAAATTTCAAAGGCTACAAATCTCTAAAGCAAAGCTATCATTAGCCATCAGATATATTATATCTACCACTAAATACAAACATGGCACCTAAAACTGTCACAGGGTATTGTGACACTTTATCTACGAAGTGCTCTAAACCATCAAATTCTGAATTTTCTAGAAGGTTCTGTCACACTGCTATGGTGGGTTGACTCCAACCAGTAGGTGAGGCAAGAAAACAGAGATGGAGAGAAGACTCACAGAGTGAGACAGAGACAGTTTGATAGGTGAAGCAAAAGTTGTGGGCACATGGCAAAACAAAGTGAGAATTAATTTACTACATCCCATCAGCCAGGCACATGTATAGCCACTTCCCAGAAAGCAGGGCCTCAGCAGGTGAAAGGGTTACTCAGGAAGACAAATGCCAGAGCGACAAACATTTCCCCCTTTCTCCTTCTTTTCCCAAAAGCTTTTATTGCTGAAAATGATGTCAGATGGTGCGGAGGGTCCCTCTGGTCAGTCTGAGGTCAGCCTGGGTCAGCTGTCCTGGCTATGTCCCCTGCTGTATCTGCCATGGGAAAAGGAGTGCAGAGGAGGCAAAAAGAGCCAGCCTCGACTGGCACTGCTCAGCAATAGCTGAAAGACTGGTGGTTACCAACACTCTTTCAGTACTAGGGTCAAAACACAGCAGCTTAGAGGCTACTACAAAAAAAAAGGAATTCTAGCCCAGCCAGTATACCTACTATTAACAGTTTTTGATAGAAATAAACAGATACTAAGTTTGCAAAGCATCAATTGTTCTGTCTCCCATCCACTGGAAAAAAAGACTGTAAGACAGCAGTAGTTCTCAAATAAATTTGAATTTACCATCTTAAAAAAAATGCTTTAAATAAAAATCAAGTTAAGTGCTGTGCATGAAGGAACCTTTGGAGGGACAAACATGAAGAGCAGAGAAATTTATTTTTCTAATAAGAATTTCAGGAGGTTTTTTTTTGACTGATACCAAATTTTAGAAATTCAACCACTGATGCGATCAAGAACAAACCTCAAGATTCTGTAAAAACATATTCCCATTTAAAATGTAGCTTTTAAATTGGTTTTCAGTCCCAGAGCCAAACTTAGTGAAGACTTTTATCAAGTACAATACAGTTACTTTAGATTGGTGGAATTCATCATTATAAAACAGTATTTTAATTTAAATGTTTGAAAGCCAACATTCCACGGAAAGAGAGATTTGTTAGAATGCATGAAAAAAATACTGCAATAGCACATTTCTTTAAAAGTAAAATGTTGTGCTTTCTTGGTTTTGTTTTTTTTTTTTAACCTGGACAGATTCCAACCCATCGAGCTAGCAATCACCTCTTTAACTAGAGATGCACAAGCACTTTGAAACCAAAAACTTCAGTGCTGTAGCCTATCACAGTTTAGTTATTTCTTCAAAGTGGCCGAAAGAGGGAGCAGGAGCTCTGCTGCTGGGAGGCTGCCAATTAACAAGCATTGCGCCCACCCCGGATTAAAAAACAGAGCCAATGCATTTTACTGAAAGGAGACATTACAGGAGTGTAGGGGTTTCCTTCTTCACATTTAGTCATCCAATTTCCAACCTGCTGCTATCAGCATCATTTACATTTTGCACTTTCTATCGTCCCAACAGAAAAAGCAAAAATGAAATACAAATAATGCTGAAGTTTTAGCAGTCAAGTGACCAGATAAGAGCAGTTATTACTTGTTATTACTAAAAGCGTAAGAAGAACAAGAGTTATTACAGTATGATACAAAAATGCAGGACTGCAGGGAAGCTTGTTCTTCTAGTGAAAAGAAGAAAGCACAGAGTGCACTGCCAAAAGTGCCCTCCCCAAAACTCCTCTCAGTTTTATGAGGGATGATAGCTAGAAAAAGAAGGAGCACATCTCTGCTGAACTGTTAGCCTCCACATCTGCATGCTGAGATTTTTACTGCCCTCCCTAGGAGGCTCTAGACAATGGCAATATTCTAAACTCTGGCCAGGTAGAAACCCCCAGAGAATTACTGCGTACTATCAAAGACAAACAGAAATGCCTGTTCTAATCTTTCTTCTTGCAAACTTCCCTGTTCTTTCGGAATGAAGTCCTGAAGACTGGGATAGAAGTCACAAGGTGAGCAACTCCTAAGAACAAAGCATGTACACACTGGAAATGTACATGCTTTAACAGTAAGTGCCTTAGTAGTGCCTTAGTGTTAAGGTGCCTTAACACCTTCTAACTGTTAAAAAACTTTGTAGGAATAATTATGTAATCCAAATTTTCAAGAATCAATCCTGGAACACAACACAAGAAAAAAGAAATCTATTAAAACTAATTTCTGTTGTGGATCTGATGGTTTCTAAATCTCCAGAGTAAGAAAAAGGATTTTTTTATTACTGTAAAAATAAAGCATCAGTAGTCCTGACTTCCATATGCTTACTTCATAAAGCTGATTTTAGAGACCTAATTTGTAGTATATAATTAAATTATATAATGTAAGAAAACATGCACTTTTCTTTCTACATCCATCTGAAGTACATGTTCACAATTTTACAAGACAGGCACCTGGAACTGCCTTTTCTCTAGAGACCACCAGCCTAGAGCTATGCCCACACCAGCATTTAAGATGCCAGCACCTTCTGTCATAAAGCAGCAGTGCCTCACCCACGTCTCCCTCCCTTCTTCCCACCCCTTCTACTGCTACCAGCCTTTCACCCAGGCTGCCACAGAAAAAACTGCCAACACCAACTAGCCCACAGGAACAGCACCCCCCTAACTTCTGGCAAGTCACTAGGAAAGGGGTATTTCCTATGTGTTCCCTCGCCAGCTTGAATCTGCTGTGCACCTTCCAATCTGAGGACAGCTGGGCTTCAGCAGCAGCATTATTCCTTCTCAAAACCTTGGATGAATTCAACCTTCATAGATCTAAGGAACAGATCTTTCTTTCTCAAGCAGGGACTGTGTTTATCCTTTTTGCTTCTTACCCTTACACCTCCAATTCTCCAACAGCTGTTGTAAATAACCACACCTGTGATGAGAGCTGGCATTGGAGTGAAAGTCAATATAATCCTATTAATAGTAATCCTATTAGACTTGTAATACTTTCACAATATATACATTTCTTTTAGAATCAGATGAAACATTCCTCTGAGATGCCTAAAGGCACAACGTTATTATACTATTTTAAACTGGCTTATCTTCAAATTAATTTCTGCTTTTTCTAGCTTTATTACTTGTGAGGGAGCTATTTACAACATCGCTACCTGAAATTATCAGGACAGCACTTCAGGAAGGTCAACTCTGTATTTCATAAAAACAAGAGCCATCCACTATTCCCCCAGTAAAAAGCAAAAGTAAAGATGTTAATATCAATAAAAAAACTAAAAACTCACTCACTGTCTTCTGTGGGAAGGACCTGCAGGGAATAAATCCATTCTATTATATCATCTTTGTTCACCACATCTAAGGAATCCAACATATCCAGACCAGAGAGTGCGAAAAATGCAATTGTCAACCTAAAAGAAAAAGATAAGACTTACACTTCCCACCATAAAAATCATGGGGAAATTAACAAACGGTTGCAGCAAGAGATACCTCTATGAATTCTCAGCCTTTGACAGTGGTGCAACACAGAGCCTACCTCGGAGTACATGAAAGTCATCTACTGGACAAAATAATGTTCTTTGTACTGAAAACATTTCTCTGTCTCAACAAGGTTTTTCATATAAGCTGCCCCTCCTTTTATATAATAATGATATTTCAATTCAAAATTTACCTAAGGGCCTGTTTACCTGAAAAAAAACCCAATAAAACAACCCACTACAAAGTAAACTAGCTTATGGTATTAACATTTGGAGCACTAGTTCTCTGTGAAGAATTCTTACACAAACAATTCCCTAAACATGCATTAGGTGCATATGCAAGGCAACACTTAACTATAGGAAGCTGCCTCTCATTGTGTCCCAAACCCAATTTCGGATGCTTAGATGTCAGTGTCAAACAGCAAAGCCTACTTTGTAAGCAAACAACATATGAACAGGCATACAGGATGAATTAACATCTAGAGGTACCTATTTCTGGTCCTTGGGTGTAAAGCAGCCTAGATGACTACCTTACTTAAACATCTAAAATTAGGCATGTCACATTCAAGTCTCCAACAGAGCAGCGGAGCAGCTAGCATGCCGAATGCCCTTCTTTCCTACAACTTGTGTCCTTCCATGAACATGTGTTATCACACCTGCTAACTAACACCCTCTCTGCTGGGTTAGTTTTAACTTAAACTATTGCAGCGACCCACAGCATGGCCCTCCAACAGTGCATTACTCACTCTGACAGAGCACCGAAGCAACTGCCCTGGGTTAGAAACTTGGGAGAACTTGCTATGAGAGAAAATGCTCATGTAATCGTACCTTGGATGTTCTGACTCAGACTAAAATTAGCTGGATGTATATTTTGCCACCCACACTTGTCTGCTGATCTTTCTAGAAATTCTTGTTCTCCTTACACCAGGTAATGATGGATTGTGAAACAACTGCTACACATGGAGAAACTACAATTCAGCATGCCAAGGAAAACCAACAGTTAATACCAGCTTTCCTTAGCAGATTAAGCTGTAATTTGTATTTACCTCACAAACTGGTGAGCCACCTTGGCCACCAGTAGTTGGCACTTCTGAAGAGACAGATGTGGACAGAATCCTCCAGAGCCACTTAATTTCTGCATGAGGTTCTGCATCAGAACCGCAAACAGTAAGACCATGGAAAAAATGGTGATGTGAGTCAGTCCAAAGCACATATCCAAAAGAATTATTCTAATTAAAACACAGCAGCCAAATGACAATGCAGCAGATGCTAATCTCAATACAGTGGCACAACCTCCTAGGCTGACTTTCCTATCAGTGGGCTGGTAAAATACTTATCTTTATTATTATTATTTCAAATAATTTTTTGAGTAGAGAAGGCCAAAAAAAGTATGTAGCACACAGAAGTATTTCTATGTAGAAGAAGAGCAAATTTTAACCCTTCTGATGACTAAGAAATCATTTTTCAAAGTGCAAAATTAACACTTCAAGGCTCATATCAACTTTTACCATTGATCAGATCTCTGTTTAACCCAAAATCTAACCCTGGGTAATAAATAACTAATTTTAAAAAAATCACTACTTTTATTAAAAAACCTCAAGGACTTTACTGTTCAGCTACAATAAACTGTTCATTTGAAACATTGCTTGTATGTTCTGACATTCACAAACACTGAGAGTCTTTTACTGGAACTATTTAAAAGACATTTTCGCTCTATTTTACCCAGTTGAGTTACTTCCAGTGAGGCACAAACAACATGCCAACGTCAGCACTAGAAACTGCTGCAAAGTAGCTCCAAAACCACGAGGAGATACATACAATACAGACAGTAAATCTCATCTACAGTTAAAAATGCGGATGTCATATATATTAATTTTAAAAGTGGTTTTACATATAGATAGGGTTCAGTTCACTTATTCAGAGCTGACTATCTGTCTCCAGCATTACTAAGGAACAGCCTGTAGTGTGCTGGAATTTATGCAGGGTGGGCAAGAACATCTGGCACCAGTGGTCATACAGAGGTCATAATGCAGCCATTTAGGTACTGCATCCTTAATTCATATGCTACCCTGCCTCACAGAAAATTAATAGACATACCTCCTAACAAAAACAACCCTTAGCAGCACCTTAGGTGATATATGTCAAGAAGTGTAAAAACTTGATCTACAGTCATTTCCACAGAGGACGGCCAACGGGACACTTCTGATGACAGATTCAGACCCCTTCGTCTTCAAGCGTGGACAAAGACTACAGTTTCAGAGAAGAACTCAAAAAGCATTTGAAGTGACAAATTTGAGAAACTGATTTAGTGTGCTACAAAGAGCATTATGAAGCACCTGAATCTTAAAGACTTCAGAAACCAGTAGAGTTGCATTCTCCTGCAAAACCTGACAGTGCTGACAATCATCGTGTATGAAACACTATCAGTCAGAATGCTTAAAAACTACTCTTGCTGCAACTACTATTGCATGCAATAACTACAGATAAAAATAATTACAAAGGCTCAGAGCCAAGAAGTTGAGTAGAGAACATGAAATGAATTCTCTTTATTCTCCATTATTGTTTGACAATCTACAGCTTAAGTCAGATTGCACCAGCACACTAAGGAAAATTTCACTCCCTACCACCCTTGTCTGGTGACAACAAATACAGTTTTCCACTGCAGTGCAGTGAAAAAAAAAAAAAAATCGGACATATCACTTTATTTATTTATTTAACAAGTCTTTCTTTAATTTAGCTGAGTTTCCCCATCTAACTCACAATGGAACCACTCAAATTCAGGAACATGGGAAATAAGCAAAAAAGGGTAACAGCATTTCTTTCTGCAGCTGTATCAGCTCTAGAGGTTTGCTAAACTCTGTGACCTTGAACTTGGCAAAAAGGCAAACTGAATACCCTTGAGGTCAAACTGGAGATGATGCATTTATGGTTCAATCCCCTGCTTTGAATTTGTCGACAGACAGGTGCACATCCCTGCAGAACATGTCCACATTGTCAAGGGCCTCTGGAGATCACTGGTCCCATCTTTTGCAGAACACAGGGCCACAGAGGAGATGACCCAGGACCCTGACAAACCATGTCCTCAGAAGTGACTCCATCACTTCAATGGGCAAGCTTTTCATGGTTAACTGTTCTAATGGTGAAAAACATTTTCCTACAGCCACACAATTCTCCCTGAAGTACCTCATTCCAACAGCCTCCTGCCCCATCACTATGGTCCCTTGCAAAGAGTACACCTCCATCTTTCTCTCTAAGTAGTTTCTCACTAATGGAAGACTGTGATTAGACCCCTCCTCCTCTAGGCTGAAGACATCTCATTTCTTTAGCTGTTTTCAAATGTCAGTGGGGCTAAGGTCAGTGTTATCACTTTAATACATTTACATGCTGTTGTAATTTTAAGTCCTATAAGCAGTTGAACATAGGATGTCTAGACTTCATCTTGCTGTCATCTAAAATAAATGAGCAGGTAGACTGAAACACCAGCTAATTTTTAATGAACAAATGGTTTACAGCTCTGCAATCAAAATTTCACAAAATTACAGAATAGCTGGGGTGGCAAAAGACCTCTGGAGATCATCTAGCACAACCCCCCTCTCCCCTAATACAGGTTCACCCAGAGCAGTTTGCACAGGATCATGTCCAGGCAGGTTTTGAACATCTCCAGGGAAGAAAACTCCACAGCCCCCCTGGGCAATCTGTTTCAGTGATCAGTCACCCCCAGTGTGAGGAAGTTTTTTCTCATATTGAGATGAACATCTTTGTGTCTGCTGCCCTTTGCCCTGTCACAGGGACCACTTAAAGAGTCTGGCCCCCTCCTCTTGCCACCTACCCTTTAACATTGAATGCATTGGTAAGATCCTCTTACAGCCATCTCTTCTTGAGGCTAAACAGGCCCAGCTCCCTCAAGCTTTCCTCACAGGACAGATGCTCCAACCCCTTAACCATCTCTGAAGCCCTCTGCTGGCCCCTCTCCGGTAGTTCCATTCCTAACCTTCCTTTTCAACAGAAAGTGTTATTCCATACACAGCTCAGCACTATCTGTACTAGTCCTTACATCTTTATGGCAAGTGTTTGTGCTCTCAACTGAAATAAAGCAGGATGACTTGACCAAAGCCATTGTGCATTCCTCACAGCATGACCTACAGGACATTACAAAGTGGAAAGAATCTTACTATTTTATTAGCTGAATAAGATTATCAAACTATCTACATTTCTCCAACCTTTTATCAAGTGCAGCTTGATAATCACATTACTGGTCTTCTTACACCTCAGATGTAACTGTCTTAGGTGAAGACTTGAAGAGAATCAAATAAGTACATTCTGAAGCCATCAGAGGAACAAATGTCCCTCTAATTCAAAGCGAGGAACATACTTCACTAGTGTTTTCTTTTATACTAGGTAATGGAGACTTAAAAATATTTGTTACATGAACAAGAGTCTTCTGCATGCTGAAGTGAAGCTTAAGTGATTTATTTTAAAATGGCTTCCAGAGCGGATTAAGAGTGAAGCACTGGATTTGAAACAGATTAGAAAGATCAACAAGTCTTCACTCGTGGATGTCAAGCAGTTTACGCGAGCAGTGACTACACCCCTACATTAACACATATTTTTTGGGAGCCGTCTGCTGGTGGGCAGATTTATAGGGATCCGTTTCCTTCCGGCTGCGGGGCGCTGCTCTCTGCCCCCGGCCGCGGGAGGCGGCAGCGCCCCGGGAGGAGCTTCCCGTCACCGCGACCGCCCGACGGGAGGGGAGCGCGGCCGGGCTCGGGACGGCCGGGGGGCGCCGGGCGGACACGGCGGCGCCCGTCCCGCCTCCCACNGGGGCGGGGAAAGGGAAGGGGAAGGAGCGGGGAAAGGAGCGGGAAAAGGGAAGGGGGAAAAGGGAAGGGCGCCTCAGTTCACTGCGGCGGGGGCCAGGGTGACGACCCCACGTTTAAGAGGCCGCCACAACCAGCTGCGGGGAAAACGCGCTTTTAATGCCAAGGGACATCACAGCCGGCCGGTCTGACAGCCGGCGTGTCAAACCCGACACAAAATACAAAGAGGTAACACACGTCATGGAACAAGCCAACTCTGTGCCGGCTCCCGGGAAGTGCTGGCTGCTGCTTCTTCCTGCGACAGGGACAGGCTGGCGCGCAGCTACAGCCCTCCTCTCCAGGCCGGGACAGCTCTGACAACAAAGCAAAAAGGCATGAAGTGTAGAAGTGCACTTGTGTCGTGCTGCACGTCCATCGGTCCCCTCCTCACCTCTGAGGAACACACAACAGCGGTTCTGTAGCTGATGGTGCCGTCTCTTGCCTGTGTTCTTCCCAGCCCTTGGCAGGTCTGTTCATCCTGGATCGGTCTCTGGTGACCCGAATCTCAACCTCAGAGTGAAACAAACAGCCAAAACTAATAAGTCTTTTTCGTTCATCACAAAAGCAGTTCCATTACGCTCACTGGGTCTTCATCATAGAAGCAAGTGCAGAGTAAACACAACGTAGCTGGCTAGCCAGAAAGAGACACTTCCCTCCACACTACCACAGGGAACAGGAGAAAGGTGAAAACTAAGGGTGGCAACAGCTGCTTGCTGTCACTAAATTTTAATAACTTAAAAGGTTAAACCCGTGTAAAACGCAGTGTATGCAGAATGCTTCTGGGAGCCAGCCTACGTATTTAACCAATGGTAGAAAACCATTTGAAAAAACAAAAGCCACCACCCATATTGCAGCTCACTTTTACGACCTGTAGGCCTTACCCAGTGAAATACTGCCACGAGATACATAAATTCTCAGGATTTTTTCCCATTGTTTTAAACACAGGAACAACTATGCCTGCTGCAACTTTGTCTCCTGATAACAGGCATGACTTTTTGTTTTCCTTTATCAACCATTTAGATAATTGAAAACAATTGCTTTTTAGATCAATTAAAAAAAAGTCTGCTTAAACCACCTGCACACATCTCCAGTTAAAACAAACAAAAAGTTACCTTCTCTCTTAACTTTGCCAATCTTGTTTCTTTTTCTTGTTTCTCTATCTCTTCAGTGTGTTTCTGTAAAACCCTTAGCTCCAGTTCATGTAGATCCTGAAACATAATGAGTAGAAAAGCAAACTTCTCTTTGGAAGTAAAACAAATGATATAAAAATACACATGCAGCCTTTTCACAGCTTTTTTTTTCGTTTTGAAATTATCGTAACAGTAAAGAATAAAGTTTCACTGGGTAGCTACATGCAATAGCTTGTCCTGCACAAACAAATTATAGTTACATGGCTTGAAAAAAAACCCTAGTAGTTTAAACTGTTGATAAAATTTTCGTGTGAATATTGACAATAATATCAGTTCTCCAGTAATTGCATTTACATTGATATGGGATCTGACTTTACCTAACAGGTACTGAAACCCGCAGGATATTAAACAACTCTTTCTATCTCCTATCTGAATACAACAGTCAGGTCCTCTGACATCTTAGGCAACACAGCCCAAGCAGTTTTTCCCAAATAAATTATTTACCGAAGAAATATAACCACTTCTATATGGATAGTGAAATATGAGCTTGAGTAATCCTGTAGAATTTAGATATTGAAGAAAAGGAGCATTTTTGTTTAGAAAGTATCTTTCTTTGTCTGCAATAGATGCTGTTACTTGTAGTGAATCAATAATGGATTTACATGAATGCAAATTGGATTTTAAAACCTGTTTAAACAATTATATTGTAGGAGGAAGTCGCAAATTTAAAACAACAACATGCAAAAATGGAGATGAAATTACGCACATGCTCTCGAAACTTAGAAATTTCTTGTGCAGCAATTTTCTTCCTTTCCTCCTTTTCAATTTCCTCTCTCTTCTCATTTTCAAGCTTTTCAAGCTCCTCCTTTACTTTTTTTTGCAAGGTATTCTTTTCCAACAGTAACTTCACATGGCTTTGGCGCTCTTGCTGCTTTTTCTCTTTCTCTTCTAGTTTTAGCTGTGATGCTTGATCCATTGCAAATGCTACTACTTGCTGTTTCTTCCAGACTTCAACTGCTGCTTGTTTTGTTTTTCTTTCTTCTGCTTTTTGCTTCTGAGCTTCTTCACGCTGTAACCATCTTTCCTTGAGCATTTTTTCTGATTTCTCTTTCTCCTTCAAGTTTCTTTCTTTTTCTTGCTGCTGCTTTTCTTTCCACTTTTTAATTGACTACAGAAGACCATAAGGAAAAAAATCCAAGGTTTTCATGAAAATTTTACACATTCACATTGATTCAGTCTGATCAAGACTTTTGTTCCAAGGACACAAATTACACATAGGAATTAAAAGTCTGTTGAAGGCAAAACTTAAAGCAAAGAAGCACCTGTATCTGTTCTCTCACTTTATTTTTTTCTATTTCATGGATCACACAAGCAGGTTTAACAGATGTCTGCTAAAACTGTTTCAGTTATGGCAATCATAATGACTTTGGGTAGTTATGAATGTTGATGCAATATGCTTTTTTAATGCAAACATATTTCAGTTCTTACCTTTTTTCCAATTAACCCACTCTTTCATAGTAGTTCTTATGTCAGTATATCTTTTATTACTTGGGTAGTTCTTGAGGGAATCATAATTCTGTATGTCAGTCTCTTGTAGGTGTATTGCTTTTACAGTGGGACAGACATTCTTAGGGACAAATGTAACAGGAAGACAGGATCACTTACTGCTCTGGGCTTGGCACCTAACTTGCTAGATCACTGACATCAAAAGCATTTATAATACACTTTGTCAATACACAGCCCTCTTCTCTGTGTTGTTAGGTCTATGCTTATTTGTAATTATTTATTAAAGACAAATACTTTGGCAAGTTGGGGATGCTAAAGATCTCAGTTATATAACATCAACTGTAAGAGAACTTTGCCTAGCACTACTACGAGAGAGGCAGATACAAAAACAAGACAGTATGCATTTTAAAAATAAATACTTTTTCTTAAATCTCCAAAAGCCCTAGAGGGGTTATTTTACCTCTTTCTTTCTTTCATGTAAAATTACGAATTCTTGATACCATTTGTCATGCTGTTCTATATCTTCTTTTGTTCTTCCACTGAGACACTCAAGGGCTTCATCTATGTAAGACAGCCTTCCTCTGTATTTTGTCCGTATCTTCAGAAAATTTTGATGATCATAATCATCCCAGCCTCCTTGCCGCCCTCCTGTTCGCTGAAGAAATCTTTCAAACTCTATTACTTCTTCAGGTAGATGATTTTCCAGTGTTTTATCAACTGTGACCCTGGCTGATGGTAATTTCAAAACTTTTTCTGCTGTTGAGCTCCCTAATACCCACAGTTCCACTTTTCTCTCAAAGAGACTGAGCTCATTAATGGCAGCTTTTTCCTCTTTCAAAAGCTGTTGATATCTGAAAAGAGACAAACACTGAAATGTAAGAAAAAAACCCCAGTATTCATTGTCCATTCACCAAAAATGAATTTTGGAATTGTTCAATGCCACACAAAAGCTATTCTTCAAAGATTAAGAACTGAAGTGGTAACAGCACAGTTGTAATGATCCGATAATAAAGCACTATACAATGAGAATTAAGTTACCCTTTTACTGAAAGAACACATTTACGGCAGGCATACAATTAACCCAATCCCCTCCTGACACCAGTGGAGAGAAAAGGAAACCCCCCAAACCCGCTTAGACAACACAACAGCAACAACAAAACCCCCACAATCTAATCTCTTCTACAGCCTTTCCCTAAAAAGCCTATTCATAGGCAAATAATCGTTGTTCCATTGGAATGTCTCAATAGCTGTATAAACAGCCTCTCTAAAAGGCAGTTTATTGAGATTCCACCGATGATAGCTTGTGCTTTGATTTACATACCAGGAGAATCACTACCAAAAGAGTAAATCGTAAGAACAGTTTTCTAGATTAATGCAAAGTTTTCATTGTGTCTTATGAAAGCACTTTTTCTTGTAGCTGAAGCATGGATAAACATACATTTGCCTCTGTTCCTCTTTAAAAGCATTAATTGCATTTTCAATTTCTTCCATCATTTCCTTGATCTTGTCAACAACTAAAAAAGGAAAACAAGAAAAAAGCATATAACTTAAGAACTCTACAGTATTTATTAGCACTATCCAGAAATGCAGGACTTGTGGAGACTCTCAGGACACGTATTTCACTGTACAAAAAACCATGCACTTCGATCTCAAACAGCCTTAAAAGACAAACTCTTATTTATTCAAAAGGTGTGTTTATTTAGTGACTTAGCTAACTGGATGCAAATCCCAGTATAAATGTTTATTTTCCTTAAAGAAGTCTCATCTTGACTTCAACTGATTCCCAGAATAAGACAGCATTATCCTGGAGTTCCACGTTTGTTTTTTATAACAATGCAGTTAGTGACTTAAGCACACTCAACTCTGGTTTATACCAGACTCTAGCAATCCTATTTAACCTGCAGGCCACTGCTTTTACAAAGCTGACAAAGAAACATCAAAGTAAGACTTTGTCCTCTACTGTCAGCATGCTGTAGGCCTGACTTTCAGACAGCAATTCTGCTGTTCAGAGAAGATTTATTTTGCAGTGGTAGAAAATCCATCCATTAGATTACATTCTATTATTAGATTAGAATCTGGTTTACATCTCTACGGGCACACTGAATGTGTAGTTTAAGTAACCTGTATTTTAGTAAAGTTATATAATCTAAACCTCCTATTTCAGCTTTCACACCTTGTTAGTTCTTAGTATCTTCACTGACAGTTTGATAATGATTTTTTTAATATATAAAACACTGAATAAATGCAATGGGATGCATTTTATCTAGCATCAGCAAGCCCTCACCTAGTATGAGGGCCTCTACCTGAGCTCCACAAAAGGTACTAGATACCACATGAGAATGGTTCTTTCAGAGCCTACTTCCCTAAAGTTTTAAAACATCCAAACTGAACAAATTGCTGCAGCATTTTCTGTAGAATATTCCAATTTAGATTTCAAACCATGTGGTGGCTAGAAATGAGTTCCCGGTAGAACCTACTCTGTGACCTCTTACCAGATCAAAGGGAGCTACATGGCAGTAGAATACCAACTTTGTTTTACATAAAGCAAATGTTACAGATAGGAAATCTGGCTTTCAACAGCCTCAAGGAACAAGCACACACCACTTGTAAGACCAAGTAAGTTTCTGTTTCCACACAGAACTGCACAATCTTTCACCATTTCTTAGGTTTCTGCCATTTCTAGGTTTGGCCTTCACTTTCCAGATTCCTGCAAAATCATAAAGACTGGAGGAGTGTCCCAAGTCTGCAGGAGAAAGACATTTATGCAAGAAATATGACTGTAGAGAAAAATGTTTTAAAATCTGTTATAATGACTTACACTCTGGTGTAGGCTTCACATCTTTTAATTGTTGCTGAAGTCTCTTCACATTGTTTTGTATTTTTAATAGCTGCTGCAGGATTTTAGCTTCTGTTAAACAAAATAAGGTGCTGATAATTCTAACAGTTTCTTTTGCATTAAATTCAATACAAGAACAAGAGCAATGAAGTCTCCAAAATAAACCAGGGACACAAATAAGCAGGGACACAAAATCTGTTTGATGGTAAGAAACTGCCATAATACTAAGCATTTTAACTGGTAACTGCATGTAGCTGACCACGTGATCCCTGTTATTGCCCTACACAGCATCAAGAGATTTTGAAATTGAAAAGGGGAGGTTGAAGAATATTGCCTATACAGGTGATAGCTTCTAGAGTTTTCAGGCAGACTTTGACCTAGGCTTCAAAACACCCATTTATGATGAGAAAACAAACTTTGAAAGTGCATATGAATGTACTCCTTCAACAAGATTCATTTATTTGTTGTCTTAAATAGAGAAGAATTAATGTTTTCATGTCCTTCAAGCATGTGTGCACTTATTTGCATTGTTACCACTTGGCTCCTCATGAGTCCATAAATACAGTACCGAGGAGGATGATGTTCTGGATACATCTTAGATACTAAGGAGCTGTATCTTCTATCCTAAAAGATTTGGATTAAGGAAGGTATAAGGAACCCATAGGAATATGTTCCTGCTGAGTCCACAGAAAATCTAAAAGTACACAGATCATGGTGAAACACCTGAACATAGTAAGTGGGAAATTGGGGGGTGGGGGTGGGGGGAGTTGTACGCTGTTGTATCTTTTAGGATATACTCCTTCACATCTGACATGTAGTGCCTTGCACCTCACATCACTGTCCTCCTTATCTCATAGCATTATCTCCATCCATATTCCCTGCTCCCTTCTTTCTCATGGAACTAATTCTGAACTTAGTAGCTTAGTCATTCCCCAGAAACATTTCTATTTCTTCAGGACTGCAAGATGTAAAGGATATTCTAAGATTCCTTAAATAAAAGACGTACATCAGAACACATGCAAATTTGTAAGATAAGTATATTTTTAATTGTTCCTACATTTCTTTCCTTTGTTCAACTTATTTTGATGTATATCAGATGGCATAGCATAATTTATGTGATTACTTTTGACAGCATTCAAGTACTGTAAGTAAAAGGAGTAGTTTTTTTTCTTGAGTTACATTATAGTCTGTAAGTGGAACAGATACTGTAGGACAGACTGTACCATCTCACAGCACTGTTTGAACTAGGAATATTCATTGCCCAAAACCTCAAAAACTGCAAACACAGAACAGTTTAAAAGTATATTTAAAGGCAGCAATCAGTATGTGAATGTTGAGGTAAGAATATTTTTATTGTACCTTAGCTGGACTACATTAGATTTTGCAATATACACACAAAATTGATTCCCAGTTTCTTGAACAGTACCTTTCCACCACAGTCATTTTACACTGAAGATTAAAAGAGAACAGTTAATAACAGAGGAGGCCCAAAATGTTTATGCTCCTGAATCTTGCAAGTGAATTGTGTGTTTATAAGCACATGGTGAAATACCACACTTAACCAGTATCTATCTTCCACCTAAACTCATCTCTCTGTACTACTGATTTTTAATCCATTTACAAAAACAACAGTATATTAAAGAAAGATAAAAAGCAAACAAGCCCAAATAAAATCCCACTTACTTTCCGTTTTCCTGCTGACAGTCATGCTCTGTTCCAGTTCCTCTAGTAATCTGTATTCTACCCTGAAATCACTCTTCCTATTATAAAGGTGTCCATTTCTGTCTTTTTCTATGTTTGCAAGCCTAGGAAGAAAGGGTGCCACACTGAGTAAGGCACAAACACTTAGCAAAGCCCCAGGATTTTCCAAGGTTAGTGTGCAGCCAAGGCTGTGTTAACATGATTGTCTTAGATTTTATACAAATCCAAGGTTTGTTCCTACAACTGTTTTCAAAGAAAATCTTTCTGCAGCTATAAGACTACACACCACAGTAACTCAGGAACTTGAACAAGAGAAAGAAATTAACAAAGAAATCACCTCACTGGCAAGCAGTGGTTTACACACTGAAATTTTATGTGCATGCTTTACTCTCTGGGAGCCCATGAGAATTTTCCGTGGAAAGTGCAGGCAGACAGGCTGTATTAATGCAGTGGCACATCTAGATGGAGCCCTAGCACAGACAACACTACAGAGTGGCGCTGAGCCACAGTTAAATGGCATGCCTCATTTCAAGCTGCTTGGGAACATTTACATTACCCAGCAGTCAAATTTTGAGCCACAACCCAGGATCCACGGTAATCAAGGTGAACTCGATTCAGTCACACAGTGTAAAACACTGCTGTGATATTTAAGTGCCCTGTTTAATCAGGATTCGCAACTGCAGACCTCTCCTTCAGTCAGATGGCTACATTAGCTATTCCCCATAAAGCTCATCTGTTCGAGAAGAAATCTCTCTGTTCTTTCAGATACCAGTGTAGTTGTTATCAGCACTTGGTCAAGACGTGGGGAAACAGATTTAAATCACTTCTGTGCCTCAGCTGTCTTGAACCCTTGCTTTCCAAAACAGTGGCCTAGATATTCTAGATGAAGTCTTTCAATCTTCTGCTACTGCAATTCCCCTTTTGTCGGTACGTATTAAGGGCTTTAGGTCCTTAGAGGGTAAGCACAGCTAAGTAGGAAACCTGAGAACTCAACTGTGCCACACACACTTCCTTTTCTGTGCACCTAAGAGTAGCAGTTCTTTCTAAAGAACATGACTGGCCTAAATCCAAATGGTAATTGGAACAACGGGGCATTTTGGCGCTCACAAGCCTATCCTGAACTTCTCTAACAACAACGATTTGAGCTCCTGAGAAGGAAACCTTTAGCCTAAAAATTTCATCACCGTATATTTTTAATTAGAACCTCGAGTTAATGTTACCTCCAGAACAGAATGAAAACATACTTATGATGAAGTGTTTAACTTACTGAGCTTTTAGCTTTTCTGCAGTTCTTATGAATTCAACTTTCTTAGCTCGTTCAGCTTTCATCTTCCAGCTCTGAAATTGTCGGCCAGCACCTGCAGTACTGGAACAGCTCTCATTCTGCAGATAACAAAATCAACTGTTATTTACAACCTTTNTGCAACGGAGAGACGCCGAGTGCGCCACAGCGGCGGGCTGTGACAGGGCTGCGGCCCCGCGGCCCGCCCCACACGCCCGCGCAGCCCCGGGGCTCCTCTGGGAGGCTCGGCCCCGCCGGCCCCGGGTGCCGGCGGCCTTTACCTGCAGCCGCCCGGCCGCCGCCGCCAGGGCCGTGGCCAGCGCGGCCATGTTGCCGCCGGCCCGCTGAGGGGAGGGGCGGCCGCGCCTCTCGCTGACTCCATTTAACTCTTCTCTTTCCTTCATCTGCTGTCGGGGGCCTCTTCTTACTGGCGCGGATAGTTATGTCGGGATTCAAGGGTTTGGAGTGATTGCTGCCTTCAGGAAAACCGGGATATACCCTCATTATNCCCCCCCCCAAAAAAAAGGGATTTTCCGGCGCCGAAAAAGCAGGAAAAGGAGTTATTCCAGAGGCTCGGCTTTCCCGACGCGGAGCGGGACCCCGGCTGCCGGGTTTTTTTTTTGGGATTACGGCGCTTAAAATCCGACTTTTTTTTTTTTCCGTCCCCATCCCGAAAATTCGAGCTTCCCGAGCCTGGAGGAGGAACCCGGGAACAACCGGAGCCGATTTTGCCCAAAAATCCCTTATTTTCCACCTTTTTTTTTTTTTTTTTTTTTTTTTAATGCTCGTTGGTTACTTTCAAGCAGACAACACCACAGCGTAGAGTTCGGTTTTCTACTGGCGCGATTTCAAGTAATTTTAAGCGGCACGGGCAGGAAACTGGAGAGAGGAGTGACACGCCCGCACACACAGATGCAGTGTTCAACGGAGAGACGCCGAGTGCGCCACAGCGGCGGGCTGTGACAGGGCTGCGGCCCCGCGGCCCGCCCCACACGCCCGCGCAGCCCCGGGGCTCCTCTGGGAGGCTCGGCCCCGCCGGCCCCGGGTGCCGGCGGCCTTTACCTGCAGCCGCCCGGCCGNTCAGGAAAACCGGAATATACCCTCATTATCCTGTCGCAATCTAAAGAGTTTCACGTTATTCAATAAATTTTTTTTTTTTGAGGGGGGGGGCTCTCAAGATCTTGTTTCGCACGCATGTACACGAAACAAACTTTCAAATGAGTTGCCATTTAACATTTCCGTGGAATAGTCATTCACGCAGTGGCTTTCCTGCTAAAGATATTTTTGGAACCGGTGTTTCCCCTGCTGCAGGACTCAAACGCATCACAGATGCTGCCCGAAGGGCTATGCTGAAGATGTTTTATTGCCTAATTGATGTTTTTAACAGCACTTTTCAGATACATTTTTCCTCTTTGTATTTTATGACTGTACTTGTTCTCTTTGTATTTGCTGAACAGGAATTAAAAAGTAAAGGAGAACATTTCAAAGCCTGAAAATAGCCATCAGCATAAAATAAAGAGGGTTGTTCTCACAGATTGCTACCTGAAAGGCTTGTAAAAGTATTCTCTTCACAGCAGTGTTTCAAAGTCTTCTTTGACTTGGCCTTCACTATTGGGTGTAAGAGAAAAAAGCAAGTTGCGTTAGCATTTTCTTTCTTTTGGTGACTGTCAGCCCTTCCAAATTTCCTGTTACTGTGAGCAGCAAATTGGTGACTGGTTGGGGACTGCTCCACAGGAAGCATCTGTTTTCAGAAAGTGCTTTAATAGGGTGTCTCCACTCACAGTGTATCTCAGGTGCTGTTCAGCTGTTCATCAGTTTCTGGATGGTCAATCTCTATGACTGTTTTACTTTACTTGTGAGTCACTCAGAATCCTGAGGACTTGACACAGTTGTTTTGGAAACCATATGCAGGGATATTTCAGGTATCAGAGCATAGTTAGACTTGGTTACTCTGGCTTTGGGCACCAGGGATTCGGACATTAAGTTGTGATGCTGGTAAAAAGATGAACCTTGGCTTTCAGCTGTGCGAGGACATGACTTCATTCCCTCTATGGAGCAGAACTCATTTCAGCCAGGATATGCCTGCAGTGGGTTCACCTTGACTGGGCACCAAGACTCCACAAAGATGCTCTGTCACTTGCTCTGCTCAGCAGGACAGGGGGAGAAAATGAGATGAAAAACTCATTGGTTGAGTTCAAGATGAAGGCCACACTGTGAACAAAAAGATTTATTCTCTAATTGTTCTTAGCAGGTGATGTCCAGCCACGTCCTGGGAATATGGCCCCAGTACGTGTAGCAGTTGCTTTAGAGGACAAACACCTTAATAAAAAAATTCACCACCCCTTAGCTTCTATTTTTACAACATCAAATGGTATGGAATGTCCCTTTGGTCAGTTTGGGCCAGCTGTTTCAGCTGTGTCTCCCCTCCCAACCTCTTGCACACTCCAAGCCTGCTGGCCTTTGTGGGAGGTGTTGAAGACAGCCCTGATTCCACCTGAGTGTGCCCTGATGACCACACTGCTCAGCAGAAGCCCAGCACTGGAGTGGTCTCATCTGTTGTGGCTACAAACGCAAAGCAGACTGCAAAAGGGAATGTTCACTCTATCTCAGCCAGATCAGATACAATGCCATGACTCTTGGATGGCCTCTTTGCCAAACAGGTAAACAGGTAATCTGAATCCAGAAGAAACAATCTAGATAATTACATAATTTCTTTCTGACCTCTACCACATTCTTTTTTGGCTTAGTTTCGTGTTTGAATTCAATGAATCCCTGACTTCTCTGTGTGTTTTGCTTCATGAAATCTTTGAAGATTTGGCACAAAAATAAGGCATGGAACTACAGTAAGAAAAAATTAAAGCTGATAACATTTAAAGGAATGGAGTATACATAGAACAGGAAAAAAAGCTGTTTACCTGGAAGATGCAATGCCAGCAATCAAACAATTGATCATGGTCACCTTATTTATGGCAGAGGCCTCATATGTCACAACATTGATTCAGCAGTATCTGACATTTTCCGAAATCCTTTGAGCCAAATAGAGTAACAGGACTGCACCAGAACTTAATGTTCCTATCCATGAGATCCTTGAGAAAACCACCTATTCACCATGAGATATAAGCATCCCCAGAAGAAATACTTTTCTGAGTAGATGTTTCTCTTCAAAGTGCCTTTTCTTTTCATTTATATTGGTGACTTATTTCTGAGACCTCAACAGGAATGCGCAATAGCAGTTGTAAAGTATCAAGCAGAAAAGACAGACATGGTAACAGAAGCAAACTGGAATTATTTTAAAAGAGGAAGAGTAAATTAATAATCAGAAGAAATCGAAGTTTTTAACCCTATGAGTGCAACTATCCACTTGTGAAGGCATTCATAAAATTGTCTAGTTATCCCACACCATAAAAGCACCCTGTTGCTGCTACCCTGGGCTTTCCCTGCATTTTTATTTTTGGAAATGGTGCATCCATTTTAGCCTATTCTCACACTTGCAAGTCAGAATTAAACAAACTCAGGTCATGAGTCAGAATAATAATTAAAGAATAAATAAAATGGATATGAGTGCTGAAAAAAAGCTATTGCAGGTACATGGATGATATGTGCTTACTCTGGGCAACTGCAATAATGGACTGGGAGCATGGGGTGGATAAGCAGAGCATGGAGGACAGCTAATAGGTGCACCTGCATTACGTGCAGTAGTGCAAATGTTAGCAAGGATCAAGGTTCTGCATTATGAAGGAAGGCTGCTTTCATCTCTTTAGCTTTTGTCCACCAGGTGTCATCTGAGAAGCACGACAGCTACTAAAGGCGCTTTTTTTTTCTTTTTTTTTCTTTTTTTTTTTTTTTAATGAAACCACCAGCAAGCTCTTAGTGTCTGTAGATAGCAGAGCCTGCATTCGGCCCTTTGGCTGTCTCTGTCCCTTTTTAGGGGATTATCTGGCCCCGTATTGATGCCATCAGCTCCCCATTTATTTGATGAGGACTGAGTGGTCATCACTTTTTCCTGTGAGTCCTGACCTGGAGTGCTGGCAGACCTGACAGCCTGGACACAGACACGTTTGTTGCTCTACAGCTGTAGCCCAGTGTCATTGTCCCCCAGTACCTTCTCCCGCCAGTGCCTAATTTACCCGAGAAGTCAAGGAGCTCCAGACTAGACAACGGCATTACAGAAGATTCGTTTTCTGTTCCCCAGATGAGTGCCTATTCAACTCACCCCAACACATTTTCACATAAAGCCCCTCCCTTCCCTTAGCCTTCGTTCTCCTCCCCTCCCCTCTTTTTTTGAACCTCACTGAAATCTAGATTTCACAGTAAAATTGAAATGGAAACCAAAGGGGAAAAGAAAAAACCCTGGAAAATTCCAAGGGTCCCAAGTGAACAGGAGCACATCATTTTAGTGTCCCTCACTTTCTCCTGTTTTATAACTATATAAAAGACAACTGAATAATTATTCATCCTATTAATTCCTTTTTACCCTCCAATTCTTCCCTTCTTTATTTTCCTGTTCTCTAGAATTTTTAATGTATTTTCACATCATTTCCCATTCTAGCCTCTTTTGTCATTTTCTCCTTATTCATTTTCCTTTCCTGTTACAAAAAGGAGAAAGAAAATATTTCCCACAACTGTACTTGAAACAAACAAAAAGAGATAGCAGGCATGCCAGTAAACAAACAATTTCTAATGTGTCTGAAGTCTCAAAGGTTTTCTTGAAAATCATTCTGGATGTGATGAAGGTGTTAGTTCTAAGTTCAAGTCTCAGTGTTTCAAAATACCTCCCTTCTTAGATCTGGCAAGTAGAGGACAGAAATGTGCTCTGGCAAAATTACAGAAGATTTTAGTCTTGGCCAAACCTCAACACAACAAAAAGTTGGATGCTGTCCCTGGTACACATTTGTACATTCAATCAACAACCTTAGCAGCTGCCTGTGTTGGGAACTGGCAGACTGTATAGGTCATACTACTACATCAGTCATGCTGGGGCTTCAAGACCTTACTCAGCAGCTGTCTCTGCCACTTTTTCATCACGAGTTTTTAATTTATCAGCTTCTATACTGCTTTTCTGTAACTGGTCATTAATGCAATCAAGTGTCATTGACTTTCTTACGGCCTTTCATTGTCCTTTTCTGCAGCTTCTGCAAAATACTGGCTGCCTACTTTGGGCTCTTGGGAGCTTTTCTTCCTCCTGTGACCTAAAGGCCAAGAGTTGACTAACTCAAGCCACACTCAGCAGCACTCCAAAGACCTCAAATACATCAGAGGCAAATAAATGAGGATGCGTTACCAATGTAATGAAGGTTCTTCAGGGAAATGTGTGCTCCAGAAAAGAGAAAGGATTCCTGGGTGCCTGAAGAAAATGGCTGGCTGGAAAAGATGTCCTGTGCTGGGTGCAAGTGCAAGGATATTGGTGCAGAAAAGGAAACCTGTACACAAATAAAGAGAATCACCTAGTCTGTCGCAAGTGTGCTGCCTAGCATTGCTGCAGCTGGAAGTGTTCAAGAGTCTTGGCACTGCGTTCCTTATTGGCACATTAAAACCCTTAATTTTTATGATTTCTTTTATTTTTCTCAGTTCTGATCCCTACCAGCTTGCTATGGTAGCTATGAGAGTTAAATGATTAAATTAGTGATCAGAATTACAAGGTGCAATTTAGAATGTTTTGCTTCTGCATTTTTTCTTTGTAGTTACCCTCAGTCCTTATGCTTAAGCAGCTGAAAGAGCATGTGTGTGACTTGGGACTGTAACTGCGCAACCAGCACAGCAACATGCATATGTCAATCACAGCCACAGTTTTCACCTCCATCATTCTGGATATATGGCTGAAAGGTGCAAGACACACTCACTGCTATTTAACGTGTCTTTGTAGTATAAAAAGGGAACATAGAAGCACAAAGTCCATTTACAGCAAAAAAACCCTAATGTTTCCCAAATTCAGATTAGAAAATAAACTTGAAATGGGGATAATATTTACTATTTTCATGGCCACCATAAGGCTACACCAGTTTCACAGATTATTCCAGATTTCAGTAGCACAGAGTTAAATATTGTGGCTTTCACAGATTTACTGTTTCTGTGAAAACAAGCAGTTTGCTAGCAGGTTTTATTCACATTCACTGAGTTTTATTTGACCAACACCCATTTATCAAAGAGAATCCCCTTCCAGACCATATTAAATATTGCCTCTAATTTTATACCTGGCCTCAGAACAGTTTGCTGGAAAATGTGACAGTATACGTGCAAGAAGATACCAGTCTGTGCCAATATAAAGTCAAGTAAGTGTTTGCGCAAAAGACGCGGTGAAGTTTTGTGGGTCTTAGATATGATCTTGGTACTGTTTTAGAGGAAGGGATTTAGTGAAGACCCTCAACATATTGTCTGTTCCTGTGATCTTTCCTGGTCTCTCTCTTGTGCAGTATACATTCTCAACGTCATGTGATGCTGGGATAACTACTCTTGGTTTCTGTCCTGATAATGTCCCAGTGAAGTCAGTAGGAATGTTGCTGTATGAACAAGTTGACACAAACAGTGCTTGATGCTTTTGATAAAGTTTTGGATAGGTTTTTCAACCCCAAATGCTACAGAAGCAGCATTGACAAGCAGTGAGATAGGAAACAGAGCTCAGGAGGCTTTAAAGGCCTTCATTTAAGCTATTGTCTTAATTTGTAGTTTTCCTTGATGTTAAAACAATACTTAGAGCAAGAAGACATCCAGTAGAAAAACTTAAAAGTGGAAACAGATAGGCAACAGGGCAAGGAGAGAGACTACCTCTTACGTATGCAGGGACTGATCTGGTAGCCTGCTGCCATTCCCACAAAACTGTGCCTGTAGCAGTACCTTTTGGTGCCTCATGACACCAGTCCTGTGGTTCCCAGCATAGCCCCAGGAAGCTGACACTGTAATAACAACCTGCAAATACTCTGTATTGATGATTTGCAGATGTGTTTGAAGGCAATGATCTCTTCTTACATATTTAGCCAACAAGAAGCATAAAGTGACAGAGATTTCTTTTTCTCATGTATTGCTACTCCTGCATAGCTACCTTAGAAAGATCTGCATAGCCATTTTTGATTCCTATCTGCAGTAGACAGAAATCAGAGAATGTTTGATATTAGCAAAAAGGAGTAAATAGATCCAAGGAACATTAGTTTTAATCATCTGTTGGAAACCTTCAGTGTCATGTAAGGGTTGTGCTAACAGGGGTTGAAAACGATAAAATTAGTAAGTAATTCACAGCCAAACTGAGGTCAGTAGCTACATTTTTGTAAATTTTATTCTTTCCTATTTGTGTTTTTTGCTTTTCTTGAGATATCAGAGTTTTGTCCCTTTTAAAGCAGAAAATGAAAGAGGAACATTTTTGATTATTTCCTGCCTGTTGGCAGAACTGCAAAATATCAAGCTGTTTTCAGTGAAAATGAATGGGCTATCAAGACGTATGAAACACAGTCAGTTGCATCTAAGGGAAGAAAATCTTTACATGCATAATGTGATATGAAATATGCAAGGTGCTGGAGACGGCTGGAACGAAATAGCTCACAGTGGAGATGTAGTGACGCAGTGAGTCTGGAACAGTGACAGGGATTCAGAGGATGTCACTCCTGCCCCCAGCACAGCTGCTTGGGGAGGGGCTGAGGCAGGTCACGGAAGCACCACTCAGCCCTGCACTGGAACATGCACTCCAGTGTGTAGTGCTTGGGAGCTTCTGTGGATGGTGCTGAGGAGCTGCCACGCACACAGGAATGACTGTGTTGAGAACTGCATGTCAGCATTTGTTTAACCTTTCACTTTGCAGGACACAAGACCAAATAAAAAACACATCTGCATTTGCACTGCGCCTGCTGCTAGACACAACTGTCAAGTACATGATTTAGGAAAAAACCCCATGCAAACATATGTAGAGTGTTTGTATGGTATGCTATCCTTGCTAATATGGACTGCAAGCCTGGAGGTCACTGCGGCCTTTAGTCAGATAATCTTGTCAGGACCAGAAATATATTTGGTTGGAAAAAACCAGCACTGCTAGTGGGGCACTACAGAGAAAGTGAGGGACATGTGCTTGATTTCTCCTCAAACAAGCTCTTGTACCAGGCTGAGCCATGCTTCAGGCACTGATAAGGAAATGCTGTAAGTCATACAATGAGATTTTTTTCCCTTAATGTAGTCTTTAAAAAAGAGTAATGCTGCTGATTAAATGTCTGAGAGAAAAGACCCTGCATGAGGAAGGTGAAAGGTTTGATTACATGTTACAGAACTTTCTGGCAGATTGGGAAAAAAATATGTAACACAGTATATTTCATAGTTGCAGATGGTTAGTAGGGGAATTTGCAGACAGCCTGGGATAATTAGATGATTTTAGCTGTGTATTGCCTAAAATCTAAAAGTCAGGATGAGATTACAAGTGGTTTTAATGCTGGTAAGAGTACTATGCTCACAAAGCCAGCTGCCAAATGGGTGGTTTTTGGTGCAGGCTGTTCTGTAGCATTGCTAAAAATGACATCCACAGGTTTCCACTTTTTCCTGTGTTCCACTGGTAGTAATCACAGGCACCATCTACTTCCCACATAAATCTTCACAGGATACTTCCAAGCTCCACTCAGATGAGTTACACCCAGAGTTAAGGCAGCACAAAAGATTGTTTAAAGCCACTTTTGCCCTTGCCACTCTGCTCCTTGCCTTCTGGCTGTGTGGTCACTTCACTACCCACAGGACAGGGAACCAAAAATGAACAGTAGGGTACCAGGACTTTTCCCTTGTCAGAAGGCACACTTCTGTAAGTTGATGAATACACACTGTCAGTGCCAAATAAATAAACAAGTAGCAGTTATTCCAAAAGCCAAAGAAAAGACAGATGTGCACCCTTTACAGATATTTAGCTGAAGCTGTGTTGAGAGAGATATTAAACCCCTGAGCATACAACAGTCCATTTGGAAGCATATTCTAGATTGGTACATGATAACGCTGGAAAACATCCCTCAAATTCAACATTCCCCTTGGAAACTGTTTCACTGAGAAATTCCGGCATTAAGCAAAATGTTATATGCTCTGACAGAACTTCTCAGGCAATTTTGTCTATTTCCAAGTGAAGTTCATCTTTCTTTTTTTCCTCCTGCGTCATTTTATTTATTGGAGAATTCCAGTAGGACTGATACACTGTCTCTCTTTCTGACATCTGTCAAGAGCTATTTCCATTATGCTTTCTTTTAGGGAGAGCAAATTTGGATCCTGAGCATTCCTGCTAGTCAGATTACAAAATCAGAGCATGCCACTCTGATGAGAACCTTTAGGATCTCAATTGTATCCTGCAAGGCTGAGGATAATAAAAGTTTATGACAAGGTACTGTGAGTTATCTGACCCCTGCTGTGCATAAGAGGAATCGCCCTTTTTTTTTTTCTGCCTCTATTGACCTTTTCAGGTGTTTGTTTGCAGACTGGCAGGGTTTTGTCACGACAATACACAGAGCACTCAAATAAGTACCATTTGCTAGAACTCAGGGACATGAGCTGAGGCACCCTCCTGCTCTGACAATGCTGATGTAATGGGATTTGAAGAGTTCCCCTCCTTGGAGAAGTATACTGCAGTGAGAGGCATGGCTTTAGCGTGATCTTTGTGTCGGAGGCCTCTATTAACACATCAGCATATACACACTAGCATTTCACTACCTCTTCCAAACAAAAACAATCCTTCTAACACTCTGCTTTTTGTGCCCGTGGTACTAGATCCTGCTATGCATTAAAGGTCACTTTGTGTTGTTTTCCAAAGCCAGATAAAGTGGCCCAGAAGGACTTTTCCAATGCACCCATGTCCCAGGTGGCAAAGAGCTGACGTGTTTTCTATTCCATTCCCCAGCTGAGGGCTCTGGGCCCACAGCCAGGGTCGAAGCTTGTTCCGAAATAGGAGGCCACATACCTGGAAAGGGCTGAGTTTGATGGGGATGTGGCACAATGGGTTCCCACCATGGGATACATGGTTTACCTGCAGACCAGCATCTGTGGTTCTCCCTTCCATCTTGTTCTCAGTCTCCTTCTGGGTGCAATCAATGTGATGTGAGTGTCTGACTGCCAGATTATGTTTCACATCACAACTGCTTCTATCGTGCTTGCACTTACGCAGGTTCCTGCAAGGGTGAAGGGACAGGCACAGTCCATAGCCATGAAGTCAAAAGAAAATGCTGGGCCTTTCAAATTTGACTATTATGTGTCATTTCTCAACTTACTCCCAGAAATATGCAAATGAGAAGTGACCAAAATGTATTTTAACCCTTTCATTTCATACAGCTTTTACGTAGCTTGGCTTTCATCCCATGAGATTATACTTGGGTGGATGAAGAGGCAGATGCTGACAGAGCCCTCTCTAGAACTGCTGTTGGATCATCTGCAGGAAATAAGAGTGGCTTCTTGGCTGTGGAGACACCCATTCAGACTGAGCCTGTGCCTGTCAGCTCTGTCTTGTCACATGTAGTGTCTGTTGGTGTCAAATCCTAACCCAAGTGCCAAATCCTGTAACCAGGTACCTGCATAGATAACTTGACATGGTTGAGTAGTTCTCCCATAAAACAAATATTTGTGGTCTCAGATTCCAAGATACTAAGGAATATGTTACACAATCCCCATGCCAGTACTGATTGGTAGCCTCAGGACACATTCTTGTGGGAAACTACTGATATGTATATGTGTTCTGCTTTTAAACGCTTCCAAAAATAAGCTTAACTATATTCCTTGTCTAACAGCTCTATCTTATTTCTCTTTAAAGTATGTCTTCAAAATGTTTTCTTATTTTGCTATGTCTAGTTTGCCAGAAAGGTTGAAGTGCTCTTTGTAAAGGTCACAGAAGAGCAAGGAAATGAAAAGAAAGATAACTGCTAGCACCACAATCAGCAATTAGAGGAAAGAACAATGGCAAGGGAATGTACAGGTGCTTTTGACCCCCACTGCAACTCCTGAGACTTAATGCACAGGAATTAATATTAATCCAAAACACAAACATCAAATTCTTCCAGATGCTTTTCATTTATAATAGTAAAGCTTTGAACATTTCAATCATAGTGCACGTTTTAGTGAGTCAGGCCATGGCGCTCCGTAGGCACTTTTTCTGAGTTAGGCCCCATCTGACCAAACAAATGTTGCATAAAACACTGTGTCCAGAAGAAAATGCGATACAAAATTGTACAGAATGACTAAACCCCAGACCTATGCCTGAGATGTCTAAGCATTTCTCCTGATGTGTGGAAAGCTTTCTGTGGGATGCACCTGAGATGGCAGCTGCTGTCAGAGCTCACCAAAAAGTGTAAACAGTAAATGCCATTTTCTCTCATGCTCCAGTCCTGAGGTCAATTTCATTCCAACTGCACACTTGTCTGCCATCTGCTGGGTGTTGACTGGGAGGCATGACGGGTGTCTGTGCAGTTCCCCCACACTGTCCTGGTTTGGGGCAGCCCTGCACACAGCTGGTGTGGTGACACGACTGCTGGGTGCCCAGAGATGGACATCCTGAATGTTCAGACATGTTTCCTGTACCGGATTTTAAAAGAAAGGACTCAAAAAACCCCTAGCGCCCCGCCCCCCCCCAAAATCCCAAACAAACGACAGAAAAAACCACCCTTCCCTGCAGTTCCTGTGTATGTAACTAGACAGCGGCAGTAATGTCTGTCTTTACAAACATCTCTGTGCATTATACTCAACCTACATTTCAGTGTGTTACATTGTTTTACAGAACTGGCCTGCTACTTAAAGTAAGACATAATTAAATTGAAATACCTTTCATTATGGTGATTAAGAACCATTGGGAAGTAAAATCTTGTACTTTACTTGAAACAGAAGTATTCACTTTTTCCTTGAGAAATGCAGACAATGCCCACTGAGTCTCAGATATGCTGTGCTATGCTAATAGTGTATGAGGATCAAATTTCTTTTTCTTAAACAATTAATACCTTATCCCTACAGAAATACAGTTTCTAAGTTGGTTTGGACACACTGTCATGCACAAGTCTTTTGAAAATCTCTGTTAATCTGGGGTTAAATCATAGCTGCCATTTCTACAGAAACCTGTACCATGGAGGATAGACCCAACTTAGGCTCTTTTGTTCCAAAGCCAAATGCTCTCCATTTGGACTAAATCAGATGTTCCCCTGATTGTAAAGACTAGCAATAGTAAACTGATAAATTTCACTGCATATGCATTAGTAACCCCAGTGGATATAACTGAAAAGCTGGTTTCAAGCAGTTACCATTTTCATTTGAAATTGCTGAGCAAAAGCCAGTCGTCTAAAAGCCAGAGATGGATCAGTATTACAAATTTAATGCATTGTTTGCAGAACTGCTCCAGAAAGCTGCGTAGTCGGAAAATATTAATGACGTAGCCAGAAACCAGGCAGTAAACACTTTTGGTGCTTGCTGAATTAACTGAACAATTAGGGGCTGAACCGCCGTTATTTTCATAATTGCTTAAATTGTTAGCAGATCAGAGGTTAGTGGTGTTTATGTTTTGAATACAATATAATCCAACATAAAGATTAACATAAAAAATTCTAGCCGAAAAAAGTCTTAACCAACTTCTGGGAAACAAAAATAAGTTGAAACAGAAAAATATATAATTAATATTTGCATTGATACAGAAATTAATCAAATAATGTGTTGAATTGGTCCTACAGAATGCATGCTCACCTTTCAAAAGTTTTATATTATAAAACCATCCAGAACTGTACAGGCCTCTGACTCTTGATGATAGTGGTGAAAGTTTGATTTCTAAATACATTGTAAAGTTCTGTCTGTCGACAAGTAAGAATATAACACCTGGACTATTACAATGTGAATTAGAAAGGGGAAGATTAAACCTACTGTCCAAGATGTCTGTTTCTTTAGTCTTAAGGGCATTTTAATTTTTATTGCCTTTTGTCAGTATATTAAAGGTCTTCCAGAAATTTTTCTTGCAGAAAAATGTTAGCACCCTTTCACAATACCTAGACAAAATCAATATGTTGCTATAATATCTGCTCTAAAGTGCTTCAAGTTGCAGTTTGAAGGCACACTAACATAAATTTACACAAACACTAAAATGTTAGATGCATTAAATGAGTTAACACCAGGAATTAGCGTCCCAGTGAACATGATATTAGGGTCACAGGAGGCAGTTCATAGGAGAAGACAAGCCCCGCCTTCTGCTCTGGTGTGTGGCAAATTCCTCGGTGGTAATGGATGAGCTTCTGAGGGGCAACCTGGGAGGGAAACAAGAAAGGTGAAGGCTGCTGGAAAACCTTGTGAGCCATAGCTCACAAGGGAATAAGCCCCCTGGCAGCAGAGTGCCCGCCATCGCCTGGAGGCTCCCACTGGGACAAATCCAGAGGCTGCCTCCAGAGGCTGCTGAAGGGCTGAAGTGTTGCAGTTGTGGTGGAAATCTGCTCTTGGGATGGTGACCACCTGAAGACACATGGCTGTCCCAAAATGGCTTCCAAAGGTGGTGAACAGACTGCACACCTCCCAAGTGCACGTGTTTGCCAGGGGTGCCCTGTCAGGCATCTGACAGATATTTACAAAAAATGACTCTCTTGTTGTTCTCTGCATCATATAGCTTTTGCTATGAATGACATCTTCTAAATTTAGCTTTTTTATTTCTTTAACAGAGGAAGATTTAGCTTTTATCTTACCAGGTGTTTTTATATTTTACTTTGCCAGCAGAGGACAAGCCTGTTAGATGTTAGAGGACAAACCTGACCTAAGTAAAGTATAAATTTCTTATGGCAAATAAAAAGGGTCATTAGTTTAATATGGATAATTTTTATTTCTTTTGATTGAGTGCAGTTCACAGCAGACATAAAATTATTTACTTCAGATCAATCTTTCTGCTGGATTAGGAAGCTGCAAATGTGCCAGGTATCTTCCTCCAGCTTGACCAGGCAATATCAGAGTTTTCTTTTTTAGGTATATATTTAGCTTCTCTTGTCTACCAGCGTTTTCTGCGTGTAGTGGGATAACTCTGATTTAATCAGCACCTTTTCTGGCTGGTGTTCTCCTGTTGACTTTAAAACAGTTGATCTGGTAGATCCAGCTAGAAACTGTGCAATAAAGGGCTCTTCTACCTACAGCAGTACATCTGCAGCAGAATGTGCTACAGACAAGCACAGATCTGCCAGGAATCCTGTGTAAAGACCCAGCTGCTGAAGCCTGAAGTGTTACACTAATTTGACTTTCTTTCTGGTTAGTTAGAGCTAGTTTAATGTTCTGGGGAATGAATAGACTGCTGCCACAAAGAGAGCTGGTGATTGTGTAGGCAGATGCCATGTTAATGAGACAAAAAGAGCTATTTAAGTGGTGCTTCAAATGTTATGACATGGGAGAATACACAGGGAGGCCTGATCCAACACCTTCTGGACTCAGGGATGGTCCTTTCATGGCTGAAGCTGAAACAGAGCCTTGGGTACAAGTAATAGCTGGAAAGTGTTTGAAAACATTACTTTGACAAACAACAATAATAATATAATCCGTTCTTTCTCATAGGAGGCTTTCCTTTATACAATTGTGACTTCACTGCTCACTAAATGTACCTGTGGTTTTGCATATTCTGCGCAAATAAATTCATGGGGTCTTACTGGAAATATGTGTATGAGCTTTAGACCTGCCCATAAGCAGGTTTTGACTAAGCCTGAGCTAAAGCTAGGGTTTGTAAAACCACTTGAAATGAAACATATTTGCAAATGCAAATTAATATTATTATGGTAATTTCTTTCCTGATCATGCATGATACTTTTTATCTTAGAAAATTTCACTTCTTCATAAAAAGCATGTAGATACCCCATTTATTAGAATAGGAGAAGACAACATAAATATAATGAAGTTTTCTTTCAGATGCCTGGACCCGAATGCAAAAAAGCATGCCATTCTGTCCTGTTCTTATTGGGAGGACACTTTAAAATGAACCTGAAAATACTTGGCAGTAAATCTGCAATTGCTAGGAGTATAACTGCATTAGAACTTTAGTCTTGCAACATTTCTGAATGTTGACGCCTCTTTAGAAGGGCATTTTCATGACATAGTTTTGAAATGGCACACAGGCAAGCCGAGAGTGCTACAGACACACTCTTACCTGTTAGAGCTGCCTGTGAAGCTCCAGACTGTGTTGGAATGCCTCTTTGATAATAAAGGATCACCATCTTACTACTTAAAATAGAAGACATACATATTGTGTTTCCAATACACCTTTAATACCATGTAAGTACCATGAAATTACTGCCCGCCGCAGAAAAAGTCACAGAGGCAGAAAGAAGTCATCTTCTGCAAGTTCTGAAATTTCCTGAGTGATCAGTTTCAGACGTTTCTGAAATGGTGGTGAGGCTGCAGGAGCAGGCTGGCTGTTTGCTGTGCCCAGAGGTCGTGGCTGTGCGGCTGGCGGAGGGCTGGAAGTGCACGGTTTGTCTCTGAGAGCTGACAGGTCATACTCACGAGAGCTAGTTGTCAGGTACTGCCCTGCAGTTTTGCCTGCACCTGTTCTGAACAGGCTTACAGCACCATCAAGAACATTTCACAGGCCTAGCCTGGGTGGCTACATATTTAGATATATCTATTTTGCACAGCAAAAGGGAAGAACTGAAAACTAATTTCCTGAGAAAAGAAACATCCTGGGCCAATGGGGAAACCACAGACACTTGTCACAAGAGAAAATCTGAAGCACATATTTAGTGTTTGTGTGTTTTCCTACATCTCCATCCAGAAGAGGACTTTTCTAAAACAGTGTAGGAGTTGCTGAGTGTGGCTTGGGCCAGACTGAAAGGCTGATGTTCTTATCTGGCAAAAGGAAAGGTGGGTAGGAGTCTCACAGGAAGGGTCTTGCAGGAATTTGTGCACCACAGAGCTGTAGACTTTGACAGTAAAATACATAACAGGCAAATGCGATTGAGTGCTGGGGGTGAATGTATACCCTAGTAGGCCTAGAAGGTTAATTATCAGTAGGAGTGTTATTAGTGATAGGATTAAAAATCATTCGTGTCCTCCCTTGTTTAGTGAGATCATTACTGTTTTGTAATTAAGTGGAAGAATTGTAGTTGGAGGTGGAAGGGTGTTTGGCAGTTCACCAGTTGTCATCGGTGATGTGGGAAGTAGTAGGGCAGGAAGTATTACTGAAAGAAGGATTAGGCAGATTCCTAAGAGGGGTGGGCTTGTGAATTGGTCAAAGTTCACGGTCAGGTTCAAGGCGTATGTTTTGTGGTTCAGTGTCAGTTCCTTTTTCATGAGGATCCAGTTTTGTGTTGATTTTTTCCAGAATCTTTTAATTTTGTGGTATTACTGTCATTATGTGCTATTATTGTTATCAATATGGTAGCATTATTAGGACTATGGTATTATTATTACAGGGTAATATTCCAACACCTGATATTTAGCAAACCATAGGTGCATTTATGGTCTAAGACAGGAACACATGCAGCTAATCAATATGCTCCCTGCAGACCTGCTGCTCTAAGCTTCCTATTCTGAAGCCAAAACAGAGGGGACCATGGGGTCCAAATGAAGATGCTCTTGACTTGATTCCTGATTTTGTTTACATGCCATATGCATTCCTCTTTTATGCATATAAAAGGCAGGACAGAAGGAAGTCTTGCAATTTGTCAGGTGAGAGAATGAAATACCATTAGGCTACAAAGACCCAGCTTTGCAGAAAATGAGCTTTGCATCAGTACAAAAACATGTTTATCAGATAGAATGTTCACCCAAAAGCATCATTGCTCAATTTACCTTGCTTTGATCATATCACATCATTTACCAAGCTTATCTAGTGAGTGAAACAAGTGGTTGACATAAAGCGTTGCCCAAGCAGAAAATGAACTGCAGTCAGTTATCAGGGAACACGACTAAGTTACTGGAATTGTTCATATCAGCTTAAAGCAAAATAAATTATCTACATTTTATTTGTTGTGTGGCAACCTGACAGAGTCCATATCAAACTCAAGAGACGCGGTATTATTTAAACTCACAAATCATTGCAAACATAAACATAAATAAAGAAAAAAAAACTCCAGAAACACATACTGCAGTGACTAAGCACTCTAGCTTATGCATTTTCTATACTTCAAAATTCAAAAAAAGTGGTTGTTGGAAAGAAAGTCAGCAGTGTGGATGGATGAGGCCTATAAGGAGTCTTTTGAGCAGTCAAAAGTTACAGGCCAGTTTGATTTTGAACCCGCAATAGCACTATCTTACAGAATTTGGTGCCATTTGATTTACCTGGCTATGATTTACTCTTTCAGCTGTTTTCTCATTCATAGATGTCAATATGTGGCTTGGGTGACCCACTGCAATGTGTCACTTTTAATTTTTTTTTCTAGTTTAGCTCAGTTGTGAGTGTTTACTTGCTTTATTTTATCACAAGGAATTTAAAAGTCATCAGAAGAGGAGTTGAAAAGCACCTGGATTTCTATGGGGTTGGGGTCATGTCCAGCCAGTCCCCTACAGAGCTTAGAGAAGAACCTCAGCTCCTTTCATGCCACAGCCAGTGGGCCTTAGGACTTAAGACAGTCAACATCCTGACTTCTCAAAGATCATGAGGCTCCTGGGCTTTCTGTGCTCTCCCAAAAAAGTCTTAAGGTTTCCTATCCAGGATACACGTTGCAAAACTCAGGGATCAAAATTATGCTGGGCCAATTTTGCTTTCTGCTCATTCCGGGGTAGGTCTCACCCCAACCACAGTGTAGATCAGACTGACAGTCTCTGTCCATTATGGATGGTAGCAGGGCCGTCTGGGGACTATTTCAGCAGCTTCAAGACTTCTGGGAAGAACTCCCTCTGCAGGGAGCAAGAATGATGAGGCAAAGGCAGTGATGAGCTCTCTGTACAGGAGGTGCCACGTTGCTGTGGGCAACACTGCTGAGCCAGGGTGGAGCAGCCACAGTGCAGAATGGTGCCCTACATGTATTTACATTTTTCATGCCAGATTTCTTACTGTGCATAAATCACTTTTCAGTGCTTTGGCCTACTGAAAGAAATCAAAGGTCCTCATTTTCTCCCAGGGCAGGATGCCTCTTAACATTAGTACTGGTGTTGCAGATTCCTGTTTGGTTTATATGGCAAGCCTGCTCTCTTAAATGTACCAAGGACAGAAAGTTTAGAAATTCAAGATGTCCCTAGCAAAAAAATCCTCCTTCCTTGTTCCTCAGTGTATACTCAAGAAATAAATGGGACGCAGATTTGGGAAGAGAACCAACGTTACAACCACCTGGCTTCTTTGGTGAAGAAAGCTGCTCCATTCTCAGCAGTCCAGGCTAGTGCAGCTTGCCCCCCATAGACCCTCTCTGAAGCAATCAATTTCATTCTAGCATCAGTTCTGTGAATGTGAACAAGTTATAATAGTAGCATAGAATGGTTTGGGTTGGAAGAGACCTTAAAGATCATCTTCTTTGACTCACCTGTGATGGGCGGGGACACTTTTCACTAGACCTGGCTGCTCCAAGTTCCATCCAACCTGCCTTTGAACAATTCCGCATGAGGTACCCTTAGCTTTTCTGGGCATCCTGTGCCTCACCTCTCTACAGAATGCAGCTGTTAGCTCATGTAGGCAACATGCAAGCCACATTGTCTACCTGTACAATTCATAGATTTTAGAGCTACAATTATGCTAATTAGATCTGCTTTCAGATGAGATTTTGAGATAAAACAAGGCAGGCAATTTCACCTTTAACCTGCTATATCTATCCTAATACTTTGAACTGGTTGTGTATTTGTAAGACAATAAGCTGTGACAAAGACTTTTCCCTTTTGCTTTTTGGTGGACTGGGGGAAAGCATTTTCCATCTGAATTTGATCATTGTTTAATTTAATCTGATGAGTTTTGTCTCTTCCCTGGATTAATCATTATTTGCCTCTCTATCATTTCATTTAAGACCAGGTTTGTGCAAATGGAAACTGGTGACTCAGAAGGATTGTTCTGGGGCTTTCTCTTTAGACTCTGCAGAAAACATCACGATGGCATTTCCAGAGATTTCCCTGAATAAACACAGTGTACTAACCCTATGTCCCGCTCAGCGTGGCTGGGCTTTATTGCTCTGTGTGCGTATGTATCTTTCTGCCTGCCTCTGAACCAAGCTTATTTATGTAAAGGCTGCTTGTGCAAATGAAAATGCTGTTGTTCCAAAGAACACAGGCAAGCAGTCAAACAGTGTATTGAGTTTCTAGCTGGCATAAAACCAAGGCCTCAGTGCTTTGCACAAAGAGTCCCCAGCTTGTGAGTGCACAATATGATGGAAAGCAGAGGCAGAGTCTGTCATCAAAAAGATGTTGTGTGGTTTGGAGTCTCAATTCCAAGAAACCTCCAAAAAGGTGTATTTACAGGTATATCTATCTTTGTATTATGAATTTCTGCTGTCAATACTCTAAATAATTAACATTTGAAAACAAAGGTCTAAAGGACTAACACAGCAATAGTAAACAGAGACAAGCAGTGCCCTAAAGTGGTGCAAGGTAACGGAGTGGAAAACACGGAACATCTACAATGCTTGAAAACACCGTATGTTGCTTTGCCAAGAACTCTAGCTGTGCCACTTAACTGTGCTGAGCATTAGTCATGAAGCAAGCCACCCTCCTGGGAGGGAATTGGAGTTAATGATCCTGCCTTTAAAGGGGCTTCACAACACAGGAACCCTCTCCAGCCACAAGCCTGCCGTCTTCTTTTGCAGCAGGGGCCATCATCCTTGTTAGGACTTCTACTGGGGTGTACCCAATAAAAATAAAGTTTGCAAGCCTAGTTAAAACGTGATTTCTAATGCAGTTACAGAATATTACTACTTCTCAAGCCTTGGGGTATCAATATCCCTTGAGGCCTTTTGGAAACAAAAGACCTGCCCTAGTGCTCGGTAGGTCCCTCCCAGCCCACCTTCCTATGTCATGGGCAAGGACACGCCTGGGAATCCAGGTAGGAAGTTTTGCCAGTGCTTGCCACTACACTGACTTGATTCATACTGATTTTTTTCACCATTAGGCAGATGTTGCCATTGCAGAGTGGCTCCAAATCTGCCATATTGCTCTGCAAGGAATACTGGTTCTCAGCAACATTCAGAAAATGGAGGGAAGAGGTGAGTTGTTCATAAAATGGTAAAGGACTAAGCAGTGAATGCCATTATGCCACTATATGTTTAGCTATGATATAGCTCCATCTTGGACTCTGTATTTTGTTTGAAACAGCTCAGAAAAAGTCAAAGAATTGAGAAGTTCCAGGAAAAAAAGGCAAGACTTGTGAAGATAGAGAAGAGCTTTCCTATGATAAAAATTTGAACACTTTAAGACTCCTCAGACTGGAAAGGGGCAGAACTCAACTGTACTCACTATACAGAAAAAAAACCTTAAAAAACCCCCAACTTTATTCACTGTAAGAGGCTGACTGATTTGAAGGAGGCAACTGTTTTTTTCATGGGCTCTTCCAGCACAATACCTCAGGAACACTGACTGAAATAAACATAGGTAGTTCCTGACAAGCGCAAGAGGTGGATCTTCACAAAAGACAATTAACTTGAATTACTCCTTGCTCCAAGACACTGTAAATAAGAAAGGGGGTTTTTTTAATGTAAATTATAAAAGTTTGGATTTTCAAAATAACTCAATACATTGATGGGAAAAGTCCACTTGGGTTTACTGAACACAAAGAAACCACCATGTGAAATTAGAATGACTCACCAGGTTTTTCTAGGTCTTCTTCCCTTTTATCCAGACTAAAGAAGTCTCATTAAAAGTTGTCTGTTCAGATTTTATAAGACTATTTAAACCGGCTTTTCTGTTAATAATGTCAATGCCCTTGGAGCTAGTCAGTGATCTGTCCATTTCTGTGAACATATTTTTGACTTTCAAAATGCTTAAAAATGCTAGGCAAATATTAATAACTGAATGGAAAGAATTTTAATTTGTCTGTGGAATGGTTAGTAAGATTAGTAAATCAATCTGTACACCTAAGTGTAGCTTTGAGGGTGGAGGTTCTGATCAGTGTCACACACTTATGATTGTTCAAAGACTTATGAAAACTGATTTTAAAATGCACTGGATTGGCTTTCAGCTCAAACTATGCACATGGTCTAATTCATTATCTTTTGAGCTTAATCAGATGCATGCCAAAAGCAACTTCAGCTTCAGAATGGGAAGGGAGGAGAACATTCCCATGCAAGTCCTGACTTCTTAGAAAAGCAAGAGCACCATTGAGAAGCCTATGGAGATGACGAGTTTTCTGCTTTCCCTGTCCTCTTCTATCTGACCCTGACCACGATGTTCCTGCTTGAGGTTACTCCTGCAGTCTTGTTCATGACTTAACAATTTATGGGGATTTTTCATGCATATTCCAGGTGCTGTAACGGAATAGAAAATGTATGTGTGGCTGAACTGTGACATGAAATCTCTAGTATCCAAGGAAACAGAGAAAACACATGAGCAACTCCTCTTGTAAAAGTTAAACCAAATTATCTGTATCATTTTACTTGTCCAAGGGACTATCTCACTCAGACAAGCCAGTGCAAAAATATTTTAAATATCAAAATGGAACTCAAGGCAAAATGGAACACATTGCAAAATATAGATCCCAGTCTCAAGCACCCTGGTTCTTAAAAGGGCTTTCATCTGTGGGTGTAATTTTGGCCTATTAAAATCACAAAGATGAATCACAGATAATTTTTTGTCTCCAAAACCCTGGATCTTCTCTCAAGACGAGATGCTGATTGCAGACAGCTTGAAACCTGGACATATTTTCCCACAGCTTGCTAGTTTATGCCTGCCTGTAAAAAAGAAGGCTATAGTAATGAGGTCATTAAGCAAAAACTGAGATGTACCATAGGGAAAATACTATCCAGTAATCTCAAAAGAACCACAAAAGGAAAATATCCCCTCAGGTATTCACTACAGTTTATCTGCTGCTGCCCAGAAATGAGAACTGCTGAAGTGCTAGGAAAAATGGTTCTGTCTGGAGCTTTCTATTGCAGGAGGGCACTCACAATATGACTGAAAATGAGAAGAAATTTTTAGGCAAGTGGTGTGGATAGCTGGCCCTTTTGATCTGCTTGTGTATCCAGGCAAAAGCCATGTAATGCTTTTCACTTCTGTTGCTTGCTTTTAGATAGATATAAAGCCAGTGTCATTATCCAGAGTTGCTGTTTCAATGAATAACCAGATGTGGACAAACCCTCAGGCATAATGGAAAGGGGGCAAGATGGGGCACAGAAGCTGTGTGTAAGTTTCCATGGCTTTTTTTTAGAGTTAGGAAGAAAAGGAAACAAGAATAAACGTAATATCTCCCCGATAATCAGTGCAAGAGAGAGGTGTATTCCTTGGTTTAAAGTGTTGCACTTTGGTATTTCTTCACAGCATGCACACGCTCCTGAGCCTGATGGGCTGCCTGAGGGAGAGTTCTCATTTGTCATGGATTTTCAGATCCAAGAGAGAGACTACAGTCTACTGGGAGTCCAGATTGCCCAAATATATCATGACTTGTTGTTTTATCACCTATAGGTGGAAAGCAGACAGGGTAGAGCTGCCCAGTCCTCGGTCTAGACAGTCCCAGCTAATCTAAATGCACAGGCATACCTGTGTATGCACCTCTAAGTGTACACTCCTCAAGCAGAGAGCAGAAGACAAGGCTAAATGAATCTGGATATAAATGCAGTCTCTACACAGGCATAAAAATTGCACTGTGTTTCAGTGGGAGGAAGGTCAGAACCCTCTAACAATGGTGCTGGAGCTGTGTGCAGTCCATCAGACTGAGGAGTCATGCAGACGCCTAAGAAAGCTGCAGTCTTACAGAGAAACCACAGCTGTGATGAGGTAGCAGTCTGACTCTCTCTTGCACATTAAAGTCTCTCTGCTTGCACATTAAAGCAATTAATTTCTGGATGTCCCTGGTGTGAAGGAAAACTTAGCATCTACAGAGGTGTGGAAATGCAAAAGGAGATAGACTAAAACTTTGCAATTTTAATGACTTCAAAGTGAATCCAGCTATTCTGGGAGGGGGAGGTGTCTAGCTGATTGGGTGTTTGCTGATCTTGGCGAGGTTCAACTTATTTGAAAAAGAACAAATCAGGGGTCCACACTGCATAGACAGGACTTCCTTGGTCAATATTCAGACCAGCAACCAGCTCCAGCAGCTGTGGACACTGACACCCAACAGCTACACCAAAATGTGCAATTAAACAAAACAAATTAACAGTTACCCCATGGAATTTGCTTGGCTTAATCACTGTACCAAAGAGTCAAAAATTACTTGTTGTGAAGATGTACTTTATAGCCTGTGCTGGGGCCAATTTTCCTCCTCGGCAAGCTCTGCTCTTAAAACAATAATACCCAGGGAATGGTGCTACTGAGAAACTTCTGTTAATGTTTACTGTGTTGCAGAGAAGAGGTCGTTAATTTCTGAGAAGAGTATCAGGTTCAACCTGATGTGGCCAACAAGAGTTCATTTTAGAACACACCATTCTGGCACTTGTCTCCAGATGAGTGATTTCACTGAGGGATGGCTTTCTGTGTCCGAGAACACTTTTAAAAGATATGGTAAGAGGCCTCACCTCTATTGAAGATGATTTCCCTCATTTTCAGGGTGTTTCCCACTATTTCTTGATTTAGTTCAGCTGTTTCTTTAATTTCCGTAGCCAGGAGAAAGGACAAATGAATCACAGGTGGTCTCATCTATGTCGTCATTTACCTGTTTCAACAATTTACCACATCTGACAGTATAGCTGTGAGACCCCAGTGTGAAGTGCAGCCCATCAGCCCGCAAAGTACTTGTCTGTCAGCTCTTGCACATAGGAACCGAGAAGAAAACCAGTCAGAAATGCCCCTGGGGGCGCTGGCAGGAACCTTTGCACTGTGCAAAGACAGAGAATCAATACTGCTTCAAGGCTGTCCCTGTGGCAGCAGGAGAGAAGAAGCCAGGAAGTCAAGATTCCTTCTACATCATCCTTCTTGACACATCTCTCCTCACCTGGTACCCCAAGAGGTGTGAGCAGAGACAGAAGCTTCATGTGAACAGGGTTGCCTCACTTTCCACCCTGACATGAGTATCTTCACAGGAGCTCATAGGGGTAGAATGGTATAGTGTTGTGACTGATGCTGATCCCAGATGTTCATAAATTGCAGGACCCAGAAGAAGAATTAAATTAGCTAGAAAAAATAACAAGAGATAAAAATAAAGCTTGGAGTCTTTTTAGTTGCTGTTTTTTGGTTGGTTGTTTTGGGGTTTTTCTGACATTTAGAGCAGCATTTATGTTGTATTTTCCAGCTTTACCCACATCTCTGACAAGCAGAAATATACACTTATTTTCTCCTTAAAAAAACAAAAAAGGAAGAAAACTACTACGTCATTATTTAGTCCCCTGCTTCATCATGAATAAGATGGGATTCAGGGTCAAATTCTGAGAGGGATAGGAAATGCCATTCTCAGCTGACATGCCTGCAAGCCACCCTTGCAGCAGAGCATGGTCACCTGTGCTCTCACATTCTTCCTACAGTTCCTCACCTTTCCAAGTAAAAAGCAAACACTTTCATGTTGTCTCATGAATTGAGATGATGGGCAATCCACATAATAGAAGAGAAACATTTCTCATCTTGTATTTTATGATCACAGAATCACAAAATAAACTAGGTTGGAAAAGACC